>JAUMHM010000016.1:20720968-20731105 GCA_032362435.1 Melikaiella ostensackeni | reverse complement strand
CACACATACTCTGATACAACCACGACCCGCTACCTGAGGCAGCCGTCCTTCTCCGTTCATGGGGATAACGCGTTTATTTCATTTTGTTAGTTAAAGTTTCAACTATTTTCTTGAAAATTCCTTCCTTTTCTGATTGAAAATTAATTTTTTTAACTGAAAATTGAACTATTCCATTTTTTGTTGACAATCAGTCGTTTTTAGTTGTCAATTCAACTCTTATGTTTTTCATTGTGAATTTATATTTCTTGCTTGAAAATTCAACTACTTGGTTGAAATTTGAACTACTTTGTTAAAATTCAATTTATTAGTTAATAAGATTTAAATATTTTGTTAAAAATTCGTTCCTTTTTTTGATTGAAAATTAATTTTTTTGAACTGAAATTTGAACCATTCCAATTTTGGTTGACAATCGATCGTTTTTAGTTGAGAATTCAACTATTATATTTTTCTTTGTGAATTTATATTTTTTTTCTTAAAAACACAAATACGTGGTCGAAAGTTGAACTACTTTGTTAAATATTCATTTTGTTGGTTAAAGATTCAACTATTTTGTTGAAAATTCCTTTTTTTTTGGTTGTTTGAAAATTAGTTTTTAACTGAATATTTACTATAACTTTTTCATTTTTCGGTGACAATTGATAGTTTTTTGATGAAAATTCAACTATTTGGTTGAAATTTATGTATTTTGTTGTAAACTCGTCTTTTCTGCTAGAAAATCAATATTTTGGATTACAAATTTAATTATTTGGTAGAAAGTTGAACTTCTTTGTAAAGAATTTAACTATTTTATTGAAAATTCGTTTTTTTTGTGAAAATCAATTTTTTTTTAACTGCAATTTTAGCTACTCCATTTTTGGTTGGAAATTGACGGTTTGTAGTGTAAAATTGAACTATTTGGTTGAAAATTAATTTTTTGGTTGAAAATGAACTTTTTGGTTGAAATAGTGTATTTTCGAGTTGAAAATTCAGCTGTTTTATATTTACATCAAAATACATCCATTTTCAACCAAATAGTTGAATTTTAATCTAAAAACGATCAATTTTCAACCAAAAATTTTACAGTTAAATTTTCAGTAAAAAAAATTAATTAGAAAAAACGAATTTTCAAAAAAATAGTTAAATCTTCAAGGAAATAGTAAAATTTTTAAGCAGAAGAGATGAATTCTGAATCCGTGGCAGTGTGACGTAGTTTTTGAATGGACCCAATACAATTTAAATACTAATACTAATCAATATTAATACAATTCAAAGAACAATTAAATAGTAAATTCATAACATACACTCAACTCTGGATATATGTCGGGTTTCGGGTGTGCCTGCGATGACCGTGATGTTCTTGTAAGAATTTCTTCGACGTTAACAGTCAGGGCCGTAAGAACCATTTCCAGTAGAAGTACATAATATTAATTAACTGTATTTTGTACAAATGTACACTTTTTTTATCATAAAGGATAGAATTTTTTTAATAATGAAGACTAATTAATGAAAAGAGAATTTTCCGCGTGTATTCAAAAATAAATGCGAAATATGCACGCGAGTGTTCGAACTACCTACTTTTTCGCTACGGTACTGCGTGATTGTATCAAGGTCGCCACGCGTCTTACCCTGTCCCTCGGACTCCCTCGTCAACGAATTCGAGCTGGCAGAATTCTAGGAAGGCAGTAAGTCGAGGGAAAGTATGTCGAGGCCCCAGTGTACGTTCCTGTTATAGTTTTATTCTTCTCCAAGTAATCAATGAGAGTAATTCCTTGAGAATCCAAAAATACTGTGACCATCACCTTCTCAGCTGACACAACAGTCTTGGCCTTCTTTGGCACACTTTCACCAGGCAGTACCCACTGCTTTGACTGCTGCTTTGTCTCAGGTGTAGAGTGGTGGATCCAGGATTCGTCCACAGTCACGAATTGACGCAAAAAGTCCCACAGATTCCGATTAAACTTTGACGAATACTGCACTGAAATGTCTTTTCGGTTGCGCTTTTGATCGGGAGTCAGCAAGACGACTACAACCTTAGAAATCTAATGCATCTTGATTCGGCGATCTTCCGTAACGATATGATGAATTTTTTCCACCATATCCGATGTGATGACTTCAATTGGGCGTCCGGAGCGCGCTTTATCTTTAGTTGTAGTTCGACCACGTTTAAATTCGTTTATCGAAAAATAAACGGTTTTCAATGAAGGAGGAAACTCCCCGTGAACTTCGTCTAACTCGGCTTTGATCTGCGCGGCCGTCCAATTTCTTAAATAAAAATGTTTCATCACTGCATGGAACTCTTCTTCATTCATTTTTTCGAAAACTACACTGAAAAAAATTCTTAGTAGATTTGACTACTTTTCAACTAAGGTGCTTAGTTCCCTGAGGCCCCAATGTCACTTTCTTAGTTAAATTAATTATGGGATATAAAGTTAAGTAAAGTAAGAAAAGTATTCGTTGTTGAAAATATTTAAGGTTGACTTAATTAAGTTCAATAAGAATTGGAAAAAGTAAGATTAGGTAATAAATCCAACTACTTTTCTTATTTCCCTACGGCTCCAATGTAATTTTTGTAGTCAAGTGCAACTACATGTTCAGTTACGGCTATTACTATACATTGTCATTTCTACTACAGCAACAATGATGTTATCTACAAAGCAATAATTGTTAATCTAATTAAAAAAGTAGTTGGATTTACTACTTTTCAGTCAACTACGTGACTTATTTGAATATTTTGCAGGAATTTTTTTCAGTGTACTAACACGCTCACTTCAAACGTATGCCAAACGCAAACTAAGCGTAGTTTTTGACTGAAGCTTGGTAGAGGTTAGTTTGAAGAGTGCCATTTCTTGGTCATGCACTACAAAGTTCATTTTGGCGCCATCTAGCAGGAAATTTACCTTACCTATCAAATGACCCTCGTATCTACAAATATTCTCAGGTCCTCTAATTGGCTCTACTTATATGAAATGATTTGGCTGAATTTATCATATTCTGTAACTTAAAATAATTGATAAAAATATTTAATTATATTTAACAGGGTTGCAAGTTATCGACCTAATACAAATTCCATGTTTCTTCATTCGATTCCTAATCTATCATTTGTCGAGAAGTGACGAGGGCTGCATATAACAAAACCTGAATAGTTCCAATTTAAGAGGTAGATTTGTAGTAGGATTTGTAGAAGGTTTTCGAGCACTGACACACGGTTCAGAACGGGGAAAGGTGGATCAGAGAATGGATTCAGGGTGAAAGGATAGGAAATGGGAAAGCGGTATGCACATTCAGGCTTTGGAAGGACATGGAATTTTTCCCGCATTCAGAATTAAGCTTTCGATCTACGCTATCCATTCCAAGACTTGACTATTCGCGATTTCGATTTTCCGCCTTTAGCATCGAAATGCCGTTCTTCATTATTGTGAGTATTTAAAAGAGCAAAACAAAATACTCATTTGCAAGTTAAAATTAACTGCTATTGATAACTTGATCGATTCCAAATTCATATTAAATATTTTTGATCCTATAGAATTAATCATTTTCCTTAATACCATTTTGGAAAAATTGACTGATTGTTAAAAAAAGGATATTTTGTTTTCTCTTAAATAAATCCAGGTGTCTACCCGACGGATGATTTTAAATTCCCGGTCATTTTTGGCTTTCTCCCAGTCAATTGTTAATTTTTTCCGGTCTATTTAAAAGATTTTAAAATATTTTAAGAGTCTTCTATACATTTCACAAGGTTTCAAAGATTTTCGATTTGGAACAGGGAGTTTTGGGAAAGAATTATAATTTTGAGTCGGAACATCAGATAATTTTTGGTCATAAAAATACAATTCTGATTCGAAACAGAGAATTTTGCAAAAGAATTATAATTCTGAATTTGAACAGGGATTTTTTTTTAACTCTCTTCTCCTAAATCAGAATTAAAATTATTTTCGAAAATTCCCGTTCCATGTCAAAAATTCTCTGTTCCAAGTCAAATAATAATTCTCTACGAAAAAGCCCTGTTCCAGAGAGAAAATAATAATTTTTAAAATGGAAATTACCTACTCCAAAGTGAAAATTATAATTCTTCACGGAAATCCCGGTTTCAAAGTCTGAATTACGATTCTCTAAGCAAATTCCCTGTTCCAAGTCTAAATTATAATTTCTGATGGAAATTCCCTGTCCCAAAGTGAAAATTACAATTTTTTCATGGAAATTGCTTGTTCCGAAGTGAAAATTATAATTCTTTTCAAACATTCCCTGTTCCACGTAAGAATTATATTTATTTACAACATTTTCTATTATAATTCATAAACATAGTAACTCCCTTTTTCTAAAATTTAGAAAAGGGAAGTTTCAAATTATGACGAATTCTGACTTGGAATAGGAGTTTTTTTTTAATTTCCTTCTCTAAATCAGAATTCAAATTCTTTTCAAAAATTCCCCTTCCATATCGAAAATTCCCTGACATAAAGTAAAAATTATAATTCGTAACAAAATTTCCTGTTTCAAACTCTAAAGTGAACCTAAAATGAAAATTATAATTCTTTTAGAAAATTCTCAAAATTATATTTCGTTACAAAATCTTTTATTATGATTCAAAACAATAGTAACTCCCTTTTCTCGAAATTTGGAAGAGGGAAGTTTCAAATTATGACGAATTCTGACTTGGAATAGGAATTTTTTTTAAATTCCCCCTCTGAATCAGAATTAAAATTCTTTTCAAAAATTCCTCTTCCATATCAAAAATTCCCTGTTCTGAAGTAAAAATTATAATTCGTAACGAAATTTTCTGTTCAGAACTCTAAAGTGAACTTAAAATGAAAATTATAATTCTTTTAGAAAATCCCCTGTCCCAAATTCAAAATTCTAATTCGTTGCTAAAATTGTCCGTCCCAAAGTTAAAATTATAATTACATATTTACGAAATTTTCTGTTCCAGAGTCGAAATTATTATTCTTTACTGAAATGCCTTGTTCCAAATGACAAAATTATATTTCTTTACGGAAATTCCCTGTCTTATACCTAAAATTATATATTTTTTTTTCTAAAATTTCCTGTCCCAAAGTAAAAATCATATTTCTTCATGAAAAATCCCTGTCCTGAACTCAAAATTATATTTGTTTACAAAATTTTTTATTATCATTCAGAAAAATAGTAACTCCCTTTTTCCGAAATTTGGAAGAGGGATGTTTCAAATTGTGACGAATTCTGACTTGGAATAGGAAATTTTTTTAGATTCCCTTTTTCTAAATCAGAATTCAAATTCTTTTCAAAAATTTCCCTCCCATGTCGGAAATTCCCTGACCTAAAGTAAAAATTATAATTCATAACGAAATTTTCTGTTCTAAACACTAAAGTGAATATAAAATGAAAATTATAAGTCTTTTAGAAAATTCCCGGTCCCAAAGTCAAAATTCTAATTCTTTGCGAAAACTGTCTGTCCCAAAGTCAAAATTATAATTTTTTAAGGAATTCTCTGTTCCATAGTCGAAGTTATAATTCTTTATGGAAATACCCTCTCCCGATTGACAAAGTTACATTTTTTACGGAAATTTCCTGTCCCAAACCCAAAATTATAATTTTTTACTAAAATTTCCTGTCCCAAAGTAAAAATCATAATGCTTCATGGAAAATGCCTGTCCTGAACTCAATATCATAATTCTTCACAATTTTTTTTATTATAATTCAGAAATACAGTAACTCCCTCTTTCCAAAATTTGAAAGAGGAAAGTTTCAATTTGTGACGAATTCTGACTTGGAATAGGAGTTTTTTTTAATTCCCTTCACTAAATCAGAATTCAAATTATTTTCAAAAATTCATCTCCCATGTCAAAAATTCCCTGTTCTAATGTAAAAATTATAATTCGTAACGAAATTTCCTGTTCTGACCTCTAAAGTGAAGCTCAAATGAAAATTATAATTCTTTTAGAAAATCCCCTGTCCCAAAGTCAAAGTTCTAATTCTTTGCTAAAATTGTCTGTCCCAAAGTCAAAATTATAATTTTTTACGAAACTTTCTGTTCCAAAGTCGAAGTTATAATTCTTTACAGAAATTCCCTGTCCCAATTGACAAAATCATATTTCTTTACGGAAATTTCCTGTCCCAAACCCAAAATAATAATTTTTCACTAAAATTTTTTGCCCCAAAGTAAAAATCGTAATTCTTTAGAGAAATCCCTATCCTGAACTCAATATTATAATTTTTTACAATCTTTTTTATCCTAATTCAGAAAAATAGTAACTCCCTTTTTCCAAAATTTGGAAGAGCGAAGTTTCAAATTGTGACGAATTCTGACTTGGTATAGGATTTTTTTCAAAATTCCCTTCTACTAAATCAGAATTCGAATTCTTCTCAAAAATTCCCCTTACATGTCGAAAATTCCCTGACCTAAAATAAAAATTATAATTCGTAACGAAATTTCCTGTTCTAAACTCTAAAGTGATCCTGAAATGAAAATTATAATTCTCTTAGAGAATTCCCGATCCAAAAGTCAAAATTTTAATTCTTCACGAAAATTGCCTGTGCCGAAGTCAAAATTATAATTTTTTTCGAAATTTCTTGTTCCAAAGTCGAAATTATAATTCTTTACAGAAATTCTCTGTCCCAAACCCAGAATTATAATTTTTTAACAAAATTTCCTGTCCCAAAGTAAAAATCATATTTCTTCATGGAAAATCCCTGTCCTGAACTCAAAATTATATTTCTTTACAAAATTTTTTATTATCATTCAGAAAAATAGTTACTCCCTTTTTCCGAAATTTAGAAGAGGGATGTTTCAAATTGTGACGAATTCTGACTCGGAATATGAAATTTTTTTAGATTACCTTTTTCTAAATCAGAATTCAAATTCTTCTAAAAAATTCCCATTCCATGTCGAAAATTCCCTGACCTCAAGTAAAAATTATAATTCGTAACTAAATTTCCTGTTCTAAACTCTAAAATGAACCTAAAATAAAAATTATATTTCATTTAGAAAGTGCCCGGTCCCAAAGTCAAAATTCTAATTCTTTGTGGAAATTGCCTGACCTAAAGTCAAAATTATAATTTTTTACGAAATTCCCTGTTTCAAATTTGAAATTATAATTCTTCACGGAAATGCCCTGTCCAAATTGAGAAAGTTATAATTTTTTACTAAAATTTCCTGTCCCAAAGTAAAAATCATATGTCTTCATGGAAAATCCCTGCCCGGAATTCAAAATTATATTTCTTTACAAAATTTTTTATCATAATTCAGAAAAATAGTAACTCCCTTTTTCCGAAATTTGGAAGAGGCAAGTTTCAAATTGTGGCGGATTCTGATTTGGAATAGGAAATTTTTTTGGATTCCCTTCTTCTAAATCAAAATTCAAATTCATTTCAAAAATTCCCCTTCCATGTCGAAAATTCCCTGACCTAAAGTAAAAATTTTAATTCGTAAGGAAATTTCCTGTTCTAAACTATAAAGTGAACATAAAATGAAAACTAATTCTTTTAGAAAATCCCCTGTCCCAAAGTCAAAATTCTTACTCTTTGCTAAAATTGTCTACCCCAAAGTCAAAATTAGAATTTTTTACGAAATTCCCTGTTCCAAAATCGAAATTATAATTCTTGACAGAAATGCCCTGTCCGAATTGACAAAATGATATTTTTTTACTTAAATTCCCTGTCCCAAATCCAAAATTATAATTTTGTATTAAAATTTCCTGTCCAGAAGTAAACATCTTAATTCTTCATGGAAAATCCCTGCCCTGAATACGAAATTATATTTCTTTACAAAATTTTCTATTATAATTCAGAAAAATAGTAACTCTCTTTTTCCGAAAGTTGTAAGAGAGAAGTTTCAAATTGTGACGAATTCTGACCTGGAATAGAAATATTTTTAAATGTCCTTCCTCTAAATTAGAAATTATTTCTTTTTTTTCAAAAATTCTCCTTCCATGTCAAAAATTCCGTGTCCTAAAGTAAAAATTATAATTTTTACTAAAATTTTCTGTTCTAATCTCTAGAGTGAAGCTAAGCTGAAAATTATAATTCTTTCAGAAAATTATAAATCTTTCAGCAAATTCCCTGTCCCAAAGTAAAAATCATAATTCTTCATGGAAATTCCCTGTCCTGAACTCAAAATTACATTTCTTTGCAAAATGTTCTATTATCATTCAGAAAAATAGTAACTCCCTTTTTTCAAAATTCGGAAGAGGGAAGTTTCAAATTGTGACGAATTGTGAATGGACTAAGCATTTAAAGAAAAATTCCCTTCTTCTAAATCAGAAATCAAATTCTTTTCAAAAATTGCCCTTCCATGTCAAAAATTCCCTATCCTAGAGTAAAAATTATAATTTTTGATAAAAATTTCCTGTTCTAAACTCTAAAGTGAAGCTAAGATGAAAAGTATAATTCTATTAGAAAACTCCTTTTCCAAAAGTCAAAATTTTAATTCTTTGCGAAAATCGCCTGTTCTCAACACAAAATTATATTTCTTTACAGAAATCGCATGTCGCCACTTAGAATTGTACTTCTTTTCGAAAATTTCCTGTTCCAAATCAGGATAATTGTAATTCTTTACGTGATTTTTTTTTTTATTTATTCCCTGTCCCAACTCACAATTATAATTCTTTTGAAAAATTCACTGTTCCAAATCAGAATTAGAGTAATAAAATAAGAGAAAAATCCTGGTCACTGAATCAAATTCCCGGCCATTTTCTGGGTTTTCCGATTTCCCGCAAAGTAGACACCCTGGAATCGTTCGGTATGATTTAAACTAAAAGTTCTGTTATATTTTTATGAATTTATATTTCCTTTCAATGTGATCTGACTATATAAATATTGTGAGTTGTGTAAAAAAGAAATAAATCGTTTTTTATAGAAAGTTGTAGAGGGGTACTTGATCCGATAAAATTTTACGACATCGACGAATCTGGTTTTCAATTCCGACATACCTGATAACCATCGTATGTCCAGGAAGCCCATTTCAGGGCGCATCTTTGTACATCAAATGGAAAATATTCCACATCTATATCGCAACTACTGCGAAAAATTCCGTGACTTAACCAAACAACTTCTCCGGTGTGGCTGACGATTACATTCGTATTTATCACTGCTGAATTGTATTGCGGATCTGCACTGAAAATTAAAAATCTCAAATTAATAACGAGTAATCAAAATACACTCATCGCGTTACTACGCTGCCCGTTCTTTGACCGGCTTCACAGTTGTTCATGCTTGAATGCTTCTGTCCCCCCTCCTCTCAGCGTCCCTTGGCGCCCTATACTCAAGGTCTTCGCTTGGACAGTCAGTGCCTTATCAGAAGTTGTTTACATCGCGACACTCTGGGCATATACTTTTGTACGTGTGCTGGGTTCAGAGACTATATCTGCGATCCTGAGTGTTTACTTACTCATCGCTTTAAATCCGGTTGAAACTAGATTTTAACCCCTTCACTGCGGATGATGTGATACACGTTATGGACTAGGTGGGCCTAAACTGCGGATAACGTGTATACACGTTATGAAGGAAAGTTCCTGATGAATTGACGGATTTCATTGAAAATTGGTACTAAGGGGTTATTTGGGTAGCTGAAAACGAATTCGAGGTTAAAATTCTAAATTTCGAAATGGCTGATCCAATATGGCGACCAAAAATTTTGAAAAATCCAATGAGTTGGCGGATTTGGGAGAAAATTGGTACTTGGGGGTTATTTGGGTCGCTGAATACGAATTTGGGATGGGAAATGAAGATCCAATATGGCGACCAGAAAACCATTTTTTAACTCCATATTTAGCTAGTGAATGTTCCGTACGTCTCTTCACAACCCCAGAGTGTGCCGCGTGGAGGCATATGGTAGGATTGTGCACTCCTCGTTTTTTCCATTTTTTGTTTTTTTTCATTTTTTTTTAGATTTTTAAAACTTTATTCTTTAATATTCTTAATGCTTTTTATCACAAACAGTTTCCAGAAGAAAGTATAAATTACTTCTTTCTTATATGGAACTCTTTGAAGCATGGCACAGCACACAGTGATATACCATTGCATTCTTTACAAATGATGCTCGTTTCCTTATATTTTTCTTGTAGCATTCGACACAGCGTCCAAATTTTGGTTTGCCGTTAGCAGCTTTTTTGTTACTATCAGGAAAGTGAGGACCCGAAAATTGAACCCGTTCACTTAATCCTGATGACTGCCTTCTCATTTGGGTTT
>JAUMHM010000016.1:20675267-20696385 GCA_032362435.1 Melikaiella ostensackeni | reverse complement strand
CCCCCCCCCCCCCCCCCCCCCCCCCCCCCCCCCCCCCCCCCCCCCCCAAAGTTTACACAAATCTAATACCTTCTCTGGTGAGAATGTAAAAATTCCCTCTTCCAATTCAGAAAAAATATTGAAAATTAAAAATTTCCCCCTTCAACTCTATAAAAATGTTAAAAATACAACATTTTGTCGCCTTTAACTCAATAAAAGCGTGAAAAGCAAAAAAGTTCCTCTTCGAATGCGGGACAAAATTAAATAACAAAATTACCAAAAGTTTGAAATTAATAATTGTTCATTTCTTATTTCTTCATAAAAATTCAAAACTTTCAATTACAAATTAAACATTTTAAAAAAATGGAACAATTAAAATTGTAACTTTCAAAGTTCAAATTTTTCACTCTGAAATTTTAACGATTTGAGGCTTTCTATTTCAAACAATTCAGTTTTTAATATTTGATTTATAATTGCTCATTTAGAACTAACAGTCATATACTGTTAAATATCAAACACTTGTTCCTTTTTTAATTAAAAAATTTCAAATTGAATGGGTTGAAAATTGGATATTTTAAAATGAAACAATATTTAAATAGGATTTGAAATTGAATAAAAACGTTTAATTTTGCGTGTACATTTTTGAAATTTTTTTCTAAATTGATAATAATTTATAATGTTTCAATCGAACGTTTACATGTTTTAACTACTAAGTCTTTCAAATTGAAACAGTTCAATTTTCAACGTTAAATTCTGCAAATTGTTTAATTTTGAACAGATTTAGAATCGTCTTGTAAAATCAATTATTATTCAATTTGTAATACTCAAACTACAGTTCAGTTTTAAAAATCAATAATTAATTTATATTTACATTTGATCAACTTAAAACGTTTTCCCAAAAAAATTTAAATTCAAACGCTTTCAATTTTTAATTGCTTAAGTCTTCAAAACTGCATTTTTAAATTCTTTAAATTAAAAATGTGTGCTTAAAAATGAAGACCCAAAATGGAAAATTTCTCAAGTAAAAGATGTTAGAATTACGCAGTGTAAACTGAATGATGTCATATTCAAAAATGTTAACAATTGAACTTAACTAACTACTCAGTCTAACTAAAATAATTTTTTGAAATTATTTCATTAAAAATGGAACTTAAAATTCAAAAAGAGTTGAAATCGAACTTATTTTAAATTGCATTATATCATGTGATATGAAATTTGTGATATTTCAAGTGATTGGGTAGATTTTTCTTCAAAATTTTTTTAAATTCCCGGTCAAAAAATAAATTCCCTGCCATTTCCCAGTTTCCCGGTCCAGCGGCCACCCTGTGAATTACATAGTATTATTTGAAGCGTGAATTCATTTCAAATTCTACAGTTTTAAGTAGCAAACTTTCAAGAATTATCCACTTTCATTAAAGCGTTGAAAATTAAATAATTTTTGAGCGCTTAAATATGAAAAAAAAATTGTGATGCGAGATTCACATTTTTTCAGAAAATTGTACTGATAGAAAAGATATACTCCGAGTTCCATCAAAAATATTTTGTTTTGTATTTTTAAATAACAAGGGGAATGAAACTTTCAAAATTTTAATCAAAAGTTTTCAAACTGAAAGCTTTCGCAGATTGAATTAAAATCGAATTGCAAATTTAAAGTAAGAAAAGCAATGCATTCAACAATTTGATGTTTCATTATTTGAGTCATTGAAACTTTAAACAATAAACAATTTTAACTCTGCAGTCTAGAATTTAAACCAGAATGTATAAAAATGAATAATTTCAGGGTTAAAAATGTTAACGATTGAACAATTTAAATTGGAGGATAATTATTCTTAAATTTAGGGTGTCTAGCGAAATTTCGTTTTCAAATTCCCGGATTTCTCGGATCGGAATTAATGTTTTTCCCGGTTTTCTGTTGTGCTATATGTATCTCGATTTCGCAAGTCATTATTAGTTGAAAAAGTACTAAAAGATGCTAGAAAAGTTGAGAAAATTAATATTCAAGGTAAGACAAAGAAGAACGTTTGAAAATTATTGCGACTTATTTGCTCTAAGTTCAGATCTTGACAGAATCCAAGGAAAAATCAACACAGTTTTGTCAAAACGTCGATAAAATTCTATGGAAATTTAGCTTTAAAATAAGCTTAAGTAAAAAATTTTATTTGGAATTTTTTTGCAGTTCAGTATATATTGAAAAATGGTATTAAAAAATTTAATTGTACTATTAAATTTTTATTGCTATTTTATTAAATAATTGTTTCACTTTGTTATTGTTCTTAAACTTGTGAAGAAAATGTTTAATATGAAATATTCGTTCTTCAATTTATTGATCACTCAAAACGAAACATACAAAAAGTATAACAAAATTTTTTAAATTAATTGAAGAAACTTCCACCTTACATACGTTGACTAAAAACAGTATAAAAATCAATAGAATAAATACTAACATGAAAAAAAGCAAAATTTGCAAAAAATATTCTAATTAAAAATTTGTCAGAACAAATAAATACTTTGATGTTCACAAAAACATCAAAATAATTTATTGGAAAAATGTATTTTTTCGACCTATTTGAATTTTGAATTTTTTACCCTAAAACTAATATTTTTAAAACAGGATGGCCGCTGAACCAGAAAATGACCGATAAAACCGGGAAATTAATTTTACAACACGATTCTGAATCTGTTCAAAACTAAACGATTTACAGATTTGAAGGTTAAAAATTGAACTATATCAATTCGAAAGTCTTAGTGTAGTTAAACAAATATAAACGTCCGATTGAAACTTTATAAACTATTTTCAATTTTTTAATAATTTCAAATTAGTAGATTCATAATTAAACGTTTTTATTCAATTTCAAATCCTATTTAAATATTGTTTCAATCTAAAATATTTAAAATTTTAATTTTTTTTTTTAATTAAAAGGACATTTTTCGGCATTTAGAAACACTTGACTGTTTATTGAAAATGAGCATTTTTAAATCAAATATACAAAACTAAACAATTTGAAACTGAAGTGTTTCACACAGAAAACCTTGAATTTTTAAAATTTCAGAGCGCTAAATTTAAACTTTGAACGTTAGAAATTTAATTGTTTTATTTTGTTGAATTTTCAATTTGTGAGTGAAAATTTTGAATTTTGATGTATAAATAACAATTGAAGAATTGTTCAACAAGTGTTTAGTTTTAAACGAAATTTAGAATCGTTCAATTTTTAATGTTTCTAACTTGAAATCTCTTCAAAATGATATAATTTTCAAGATTTAGAAATTTATTGATCTATTCTTCAATTTAGAGCATTGAAAATGATAACGTGGATTTACATTTTTTTAACCAGAAATCTTTCAACTGTTCAATTTATAAAAGATTCAAATTTTGTATTTTAACGGTATTTAATTTAAAATTGTCCATAATGTTGAGAGCTTCCATTTTACATGTGTAAATTATTCACCGTTTGAATTAAAAAATTTTTAAGCTTTAATTTTAAAAGTTTAAAATTCAAGAGTTCCAATTTGAGTGCTTTAATTTGCAGTTCAGTTTTGATTAAATACTTTAAACAGAGTGTCTAGCGTTTCTCAACAAAAAAAATCCAGGAATTTTCCAGGTTTTCCAGGACAAAAAAATAAATATTTCCAAGTACCTTTTTTAATTATTACAATGAACTTTATTGGGAAAATTCGTATAATTCAATTTATAAAATTATTCATAAATTATGCATAAATTGAATGTCGTTGTCTGGTTGTCAATGCATAAACGGTGAGATAATTGGGCGATCTTTTTGGTTTTCAATGTCATATGACATTTTTTAAATTGATTAGTATTTTTTCCAGTTGCGATTTCACAATGCGACAGAAAAAAATATGATGTCCAAAACTTGGAGTTTGGGTGACGTTAGAAATTACTCTCCTGTATTGGACTATAAATTTCTATGGCTCTGGAAATGATTATTTTTTTATTTCTAACAAGGAGATGATCAGAGTTGGGATTTTTTTAAAATCTCATGAATTCCTCACTGAGAGTCCATTGGAGGACTATTAATTTGCCAAAACATTATTTGCCAATGGCGACCCGTATTCGAAAAAATCGACTTCTTTCAAAAAATTTTTTATGTATTGAAATGTTTCTCTATTAAATTCTCATGTAAAAATATGTAAATATTACATTTTTAACACAAAATTCGCTTTATCTTGAATTTTCAACAACAAAAAACTGTAAATTCCCTTAAATATCTTTAAAACCGCTTGAAATTTTATTGAAATTCATTAAAATTTTTGAAATCTGTTAAAATCCGTAGATGTCCCCTGAAATCTTTTAACCCCTTCTGAATTTATTCGAAATCTTTTAAACATTTAGAAATCTGTAAAGATGATTGAGAATCCGTTGAAAATAAAATAAATTGAATTTATTCCTTAAAGTTCTCTAGAAATCCCTTGAAATTTTTTAAATCTCCTAAGATCTTCTAAATCTCCTATCCATTTTATTATCTAAGTTCTTCAATTATGAATAATTTTATACTAAAGATTTTAAAAACATAACTATTTAAAATATAACAATATTTGATTGTATAAGGAAAGTTAAACTATTGTCAAACTGAAACATTTTAATTTTATGATTATAAATTGTAATCGTAATTTTAAGTAGTTTCCAAATATCATCCAATCAAAATTTAAAAATTTAGAGTATTTTCAAAAATAAAAAAAATAAAATCTTACAAGATTTTTGAAAATTAGGCATATTATGCAGATTACGAAGAAAAAAAATTTTTGCGACTTTTTCAAAACTCTGAGAATTACAAATTTTTGAATCTTCATTTAATTCACTCTGAAAACTGAAAATTGATCTGTTTTGGTTCCGCATTCAACGACATATGTATTTTGTTGAAAATTCGTCTTTTTTGGTTGAATTCAACTGTTATTGATTTAAAAATAAAATATATTTTTGTTAAAATATCAACTAAACTTTTTATTAAAAATTCATATTTTCGGGTTGAAAATTCAACACTTCTGTTGAAATTTCGTCTTTTTGATTTACAAATTCATTACGCGTTACAGTAAAGCAGAGAACAAGTTTAAACACCTATTTTTTCTTTGAGGAAATAGAAATTCCAGAACCATGACCAAAATTTAAGGACTTTTCCAGGTTTTTCCAGGTAAAAAAAAATTCAAGGACTTTCCCAGGTTTTCAAGGATTTCCAAAGGCTAGACACCCTGCTTTAAGTAATTTTGACTTTTATGCTGACATTAGTAATTTTACGCAGAAAGCAAAAAATTTATAATTTCAATTTATGACCACAGATTTCCCGGATCTGCTCACGGATTCCCAGCATTTTCCCGGGTCGCTAGACACCCTGTAAATTATATGACAAAGCTTTGAAGAATCCAACAAATACTGTAACATTATTTACTTCCGGAGTTTGAATTTTTATCCTTAAAAAAATGTAGAACGATTGTCAGATATTACTGAGACAATTTCAAGTCTATAATAAGTATCTGTGAATATTTTTTGGTTACATTATTTTTTCTTTTAATAATACAACTTACCAGGAAATTTAAAATGTCACTCTTCAACCAAACGAAAGATGAAAATATTAAAATATTACTCTCATTGTTAAAAATATGCATTATTTATGGTAACTGAATTCGGGTTTGATGTTTTATTATGAGTTTTAATAATCAGAATGGCAAAAGTTGTGATGATGAAAACGAAACTCAAGTCGAAAATAAAATGTGCAAATATGCTACAAATACGCGTGTGAATAAGAATCCTGAATTGGTGAAAATTCCCGTTAAACTTCCGCAAAGTAGTTACACTGTGCAATTAATTTCTGTTGGCATTCGGCCTGACAACATCTACGAGGTATGGTGTAGATCGTATGTATATTATGCCTAATAATTTTGCGCGTAATTGAATTTAATTAAAGTCCTAAGAGCAGATTTACCTAGATAGATGAATTTAAACGAAGAGTTAGTTCAGAATGACTAAATTCGCTTTGAAAATCTTAAATTTAATTTACAAAATATTAGATTTTTAATATTGCTAGATCAAAAATATAACTTTGACGACAGTGGAATTTATTAAATAAAATTTAAATTCGAGAATTACAAAATGCAAATAATTGAAAATTTGTTTGGAAATATAAATTTGAAAAAAAATTAAACTATTTTTTTGTAGGTAAAAATGATTTTAGCACCGGAAGTAGATATGACAACTGTAAAAATAACAATAAAAGATAATAATCTTCGTGTGACTCTTCGTAAACGGTTGGACAACCATTTTAAACAAATGCTCCAAAACGCAGATAAAAGTTTGCTACACGATCTAATAGAAGAAAACGTTAAGCACTGTGAGAATTTTTTAATTCCGGAATCCATTAACGATGAAAAAGTTCGTGCTGTCATGGATAACAAGCAAAGATTACTTATCCTCACAGCTCCCACTCAAAAATTTAGCATTAATACAAGAAAAGCACTTTCAGATGTTGAAAGAACTTAAATTACAAGTACGTACAATTTAGAACTTTATTCTTCAAGTTTTCTTGTTAAGAAGCCACTTAAATATGCAATTTTCCTTTCATGACATCTCTTTTTATTTCAAAAGTAAAACTTATTTTCTGTAATTTTTTATAAAACTCTGACCTTTGTATTAAGTTTTTATATCAGAGAGCAAATTTAAATTTGAAGAGTCCCGGGGCCTGAATTTCGTGGAAAATTTCTTTTCATGAAGTATTTTTTCATTTCAAAAGTAAAATATATTTCCTGTAATTTTTTATGAAACTCTAACCTCTGTATTAGGTTTTTATATTAAAGAGAAAATTAAAATTTGAAGGGCCCCGGGACCCGATTTTTTCAGAAGACACAAAAAACTGTTTAACTTTAACACATTTAAATAAATAAAAAAATTAATTTCGAGCTATTACTTAGCTCTATTGAATCGCGAAAGGAGCGTTTAAAAAAAAGCAACCACCTCCGAGAAAAACCCTCGTTAATGGTATGGCGTGTCCTCAAAAACAAAATTATTGACACAAAAAGATCTGCATATTTTTTTTATCTTTCAATTAAAAGGAAAAGGAAGAAAGTACTTTCAAACTATTACTTATCTCTATTAAATTGCAAAAAAACAGGCCAAAAGAAGTAATCACTTAGAAAAAAAGATTACCAAATATGGATTTTGACCCACTTGTAAATCGAACTGGACCATAATCTTCCAGAGTAATGAGTTACGTCAAAACAATTAATTTAAGCCAATAAGACGCATTTCCAAAATTTGGCACTTACGCCGTTGTGTTCCGTGACTCCTTCAGTTGAAGAAAGTTTATGTGAGAACAATCTGAGTATATGTAAATTTAAGAGATTGCAAATTAACAGGCATATCATCAACATTCCAAGTTCAAGAAAATGAAAAAAATTACCAAAATATTTAACAGGATATACTTTTCTGAAACAGACGTTCTTTAATTACAAAATTTAAGTTTTAATTTTTAAAATTTCACAAATGAAAGTTGTCATTTCAGCATTTTAGGAAACATACAAGTTTAAACGCTTTTATGTGTAAACGATTAAACTGAAAAAAGTATCAATAATAATTCCGTTTCAAAATTAGCAAAATTGAAATTTTCAAAGCTCCTAAAAAATATTCAAGGTTTTCAAGTGTGATTTCCAATTTTAATAAAATTGAACCAAATAAAACAATCAAACCACTCATTGTAAGCATGAAGATAACAGCAATTTGTCTTCTCCTTAGAACAAAAATTTAACCTCAAGAGGTCAGTACCGATTTCAAGATTAATGCCCAGAGTGTATTAAAAAATGAACTCACGTCTTTCTTGATTTATAATCATGGAAAAACTGCCTGGGCATTGTCGTGAGAACTGCTTCTTTTTCAAAAAACTCGACTATGTAAACTTGAACATGAAATCTGACGGAGTAAGAACAGGATTGAAATTCGTGAAGGTTCCGGATTTTTACAACATCGACGACAGAGAATACTTCGCGGTGAAGTTCCACTCTTCTATCATGAATCATTTTCTATCTTGTTCCTGTAAAATAAAAAATGACTCAATGAAAAAAAACTGTCTCCTTTTTCAGACAGAGATTAAGGTTGAAGGATTAAAAGTGAGTACAGCAGCACTTGCGACAGAGAAAGTTTTGAACATAAAAATGCAGGAAACTGAGGGTCGAAGAAATGTGAGAAACTTGAACTTCTTCATTCCTGAAGAAGCTGACCCGAGAAAAGTGTCGGTAGAAATCTTCGACGGAAACACGATTTTCGTAAGAGCTCCTCTTCGAAAACGCACTCGTGAAAGATTAGACGTGAACAGACCTGAACAGTGAAACTAAATACTTAAAAATATTCTAAACTGATTCAAAAAATATTTCCAAAAAGGAAAAATAACTTTATAAATATAAAAAAGGAAATAAATAATTGACAGCCATCTTCGCGTTGTCTTTTCACATTTTATTCCAAAGAAATAGGTGAACGACATGTTTTGTTATACATTATTTACTTCTTAGCGGCGACCTTTTCCACCTTGGATGGGACCTATATCTTCTTCCATACTGAGGTCCTAAAATAACTCAGTTGAGCTTGACGCCTCTCCAGGAGTCTCTTCGCTCGCATGGCTGGTGCATTTGCTGGAAGAGTGATCTGAAAGGAAACATTAAAATTATAAATTATAGTTTACTCACTCGTAAAAAATTATTTATTTAAATTTAAATAATCACGTGGATTCGAAAATCAACCATTTTGAACTAGGATTGAAATGCATTGTAAAAGTTAAAATTTTAAAAGAAAGAATTTCAAATAAAAATCGAAATAACGGGATCTACTTTAAATTATGATTTAAATGTCTGTTTGCAAAGAGTTTGCAGTCCTGCTATAAGTTATCTATAAATTGCACAAGTTATGCTTCCCTTGAGTTTAAATTTCAATCCTGGTTTTGAAAACGAACAAGTTGTTAAATAAAAGTAAAAATGTGCAGTCAAAAAAACCCCCATTCGTGAATTCCGCTGAATAGGAACGCCATGACCAAATTGCTATCGCACTTTTTTGGACCGTCGGAGCAAGCATTTACAAAGACGGGGACATTATCCAGTGCTTTCCAATTTTAATAGATCCAAATTTGAACGGTTAAATTACAAAAGCAAGCAAATGCAGAACTTTCGAATAAAACGTTGGTGTAATTTTTCTATAAAATAATTTAAATATCTGAGGTTCTTACTCCTCGTTTCTCAGCAAGAGCGAGATCTCTCTCGTTCTGCCTCTTTGTGGCCTTGAGGATAGCCGCACGTTTCGTGACAGCAGCATAAGGATTAAGTTTCAACATCGCCCTGGTGTTCTTGATCGGATTCAGTTTCTTCACACTGCGAACGACCTTCTTCCTGTAATAAAAAGTGAAATTTCCAAATTAATAATCGAGTAATAATTCAAAACTAGCATTTTTGGGATTAAATGGACATCAGGAAGTAGCTCAGTTTTATAATCAGAAGCAAATCAGCAACACGGACCAAGCAGTTCATCATAAAATAAAGAATAACGCTATCCTAATTCTCATTTTATTTGTAAATAAAAAATTAGGGATTAGTTGGAATTCAAGAGGACACTTACTGAGGAGCTCTGAGAACTTTTCTGATTTCGTCAGACTTCAAGAGTCTGGAGAGATCAGTGTTGGCCATCTTGGGGAAGGGAAGATTGTATCCCTGCTTGAGTTTAGATTCCTTGCGCCAAGTTCCATAAAGAGCATCCAACTGATCGAAGGCAGACTTTGTCCAGATAACAAATCGACCAACGTGACCACCGGGGGCGAGTTTCAGCAGGTTCAGTTTGTTGATGTTCATCAAGTCTACACCAGGAATGTTACGGAAAGCCTTGCGAATTCCCTGCAAAATTGAGAACATTAATTTACTAAATGAAAAACAAAGCACCCACACAATCCCGATAGTAAATGTATGATTACGCTAGAATATTTTGTATAGAAAATGAACAAACCTGATCTTGTCCGTAGATGATGAGAGGACCACGACGCTGGATGCGACGACGGTTTCGCATTTTTCCCTTACCGGCACGAAATCTCTGGGACTTTTCGACCTAAGAAACAGAATGATAAAAATTAATACTTCCCATGAACATAAAAACGCAGTTTTCAAATTTAAAAAATAAATGTAAACTTGTGCAGTCAAGAAAACCCCCATTCGTGAGTTTCACTGAATAGGAACGCCATGACCAAATTTCTCTTGCACCTTTTTGGACCGTCGAAGTAAAAATTTTAAAGACGGGGACATTATCCAATGCTTAGTGGTTTAAGGAATTGTTAACATGTTATATTTACCTTTTGGATGTCATTCCAGGCCTTGATGCGGCGGAGGAAAATGACGGCCTCCTTCGTCTTACTGTATTCCTGAATTTTGTCGGAAAAAACAAGTGGGAACTCCGGCACGTCTTGGATCATGTGTCCTGGTGTAAAAAAAAAGTTTTAATACCTGATTCAGTCTTAATATCTACTTTTCTAAAATAAGGAAGTATATTCAGCGCTTTGTTTTGTTATCAGAAGCAAATCAGCAACACGGACCAAAGCAACTCATCATGAAAAAAGGAATTACTTAGTTTACTTAAAAGTTGTTCCTACACAATTATGAAATCAATAATTTAAAACGTCTCATGTTTTTAATATAAAATTATGTTTTTATACCACGAATGAATAGGTTTTTTATAGGTGGTCTTTCTTAAAAATACTGATTAAATCATTTTTTGTAGTACGGAGGCTGTGTAGCAATATCCCTCATTATATTAGTTTGTTTATGTTTTTACCCTTGGACTGGACCAGAGCTGGAACTCCGGAAGCAGCAATGGCTGAGACAATGGCGTAACGTTTCTGGTTAACGTTCACGCGACGATGCCAACGTCTCCATGGTTTTGTGGGAGCGAACATGCGTCCACCTCTACACATGTTTCCAAAAGCTCCCTGTCCAGAACGATGAGTACCACCACCTCGGACACGTGGAATACGAGCCACGGCACGACCAGTTCCCCATGATTCGGCAGACGTTTGATGACCTAAGTAAAAAAAAGTCAATTTAAATTACAATATTAGTCAAAGCATTTGGAAGCTTTAGAGGAATCGTGCTTTTTAAAATAACAAAAAATGTTTTGAAATCAATTGCGCAGTCAAAAAAAAACCATTCGTGAATTCCACTGAATAGGAACACCATGACCAAATTGCTTTCGCACTTTTTTGGAGCAAACTTTTTACAAGCACGGGGATATTATATAGCAGGGTGTTCAGCGGGGAACCACAATAAAATTCCCGTACACATTTCATTTAAAAATTTCTTTCTTATATAAATGATTTTCGTAACAATTTATTGTGTTCCTAAACAAATTATGTTAAAAATGTAAACAAAATAGCTATATTTGTATTAAATAATCAAACCTCAGTGTTCATCTCCTATTCGCCGTCTTTTGTTAGCAAATTGAATGAATTCCTCAAATCTTGAACGGTTTTTATATAATACTGCTCCACGAAAGATAATTCCTGTTTAACAGATCCTCGCTTTTAACAAAAAATTTAAAATAATTCTTTAAAAATGACACGAGATTTTTTCTGATACATTTGAGGACTTCTGCTAAGAAAAATTCGCTACAAAAAAATTGGATGTCTCTAATGTCTCAAAAAACACTAAAAAATTGAAAAAACGAAAGTATCAAAGACGGAAAAGAAACGTGTTTTTCAATAATCATTTTGTTTTAAAATTATATTTTTTCTAGCTAGCTTTAAACATTATTTTAAATGCTTCGGAACTTCTGAATGACTAAAAAAACATCAGAAAAAAAGTTAAGGAGTTGAAAAAATAAGGAACAGAAAAACTCAAAATTTAGCATTTCCAAATTCTGCTATTTACGTATTTATTTTTCATTCTTTCAACTTATTACCTTTTTTTCGAGTATTCTTATAAGATGGAGTTCCAAGGTATTCAAAAGATTTTTTAAATCTACCTAGAAGAAAATAATTTTAAAAAACTGAAAATGAAATATGAAACACTGGCTTCCTTTGCACTTTTCATGACTTGGTTTTGTCAAATTCGTTAAAGCTGATTTCTTATCAGTAAAAGAACCTGAGTTGTTTAAAATATTTTCCAAGCGATTTAGAAAAAAATAATTAAATGCACTATATAGATTAAGGTAGCCCTTAAAAATTAAAAGTAAAATTTTCCAAAACGTTATCCCTCCAATTTGTTCCTCTTAGTGACAGAAAGTCACTGGAATTTTTTCAAAATGTTTCAAGTTACTTTATAGGTACAAAAATTGCAAAAAATTGTTATGGAGTGTTTTAGGTAGCAAGTGAGAATATAAAATTGAAAATTATAAAAAACTGCTACTGAATACAGGAATTCTTTCTTAAAATAGAAAAAATTACTTTTTGGACTCGGATAGATTAACATTGATTTTTGAAAAGTTAAAAAATGTTTTACCTTAAACTAACTAAACTAACTAAAAGAGTAATTATTTCTTCATTAAAAAAGAATTTCTGTCTTCAGCAGGGAGTTTTTTTCATCATTTTTAATTTTATATTCTTACTAGCTATGTACATACAGTACATACACAAAAATTTTCTACGATATTTGCACCAATAGAATAAATGTCAAACATGTCATATTTTCAAAAGTTTTAGAAACTTCTCGGCACTACTCAAACTCTTTTTTTGAATTTGAAAATTCCGGTCAGTTTCTTTCACTAAAAGAAAAAAGTTGGAGGGGCACTGTTTTGGAAAATGTAACTTTTAGTCTTTAAGCGCCACCCAAATATGGACGTTCAAAATATTAATGAAGGTTAGCTAAAAAAAAGAAGATAATTTAAATAAGAGATACAGAATTCAGTGTTTTTTAAAAAAAATTTCTACTTCTTACCTTTTTTACATTCTCATCAGAGAAGGTATTAGACTTGTGTAAATTCCCCCTCCCCGTTTTTGTCGAATGCCCTCGTTTTGAGACCCTCTGCGCCCAAAAAACAGGTTTTTATGAATGTATCTGTATGTCAAGATCGATAGCCAACCAATTTGGATAGAAATTCAAAAAGTTAGAACATTTTCAAAAATTTTGAGACCATTTCTTTAAGATTTAAAAATGATATGTACGGCTATTCGTAGTACTTAGAAAGTTGAATAATTTATCGTCATGACTTTTTTCGATAGAAAATTATGAGAGTTATAGCATTTACAAAATTCAAAAAAAGAAACGAAAATGAAAATTTTAAGCCAAACAATGCGCGATATGAAAAAAAAATCAAGAGGAGATAAACGTTGCTTTTTGAAAGCCCTACAAGATTGTGATAACAACTTTTTGAATTTTCTTGAAAACTCGAAAATTCAAACTTTGAGCCAAATAACGCAAGATACAAAAAAAAGTTAATTAGTTTGTTTTCAAGTATGAAAAATTATATTGGAATATTTTTATTTTAATTGCTGAGACAAACGACGCGAGATAAGATATAAAGTCAAAAGAGTAGAATTTGTGCTTTCAAAAAGTCAAATAAAATTGCCGTTAAACATTTATTTATAGGACCAATAGTAAATCATCAAGATTATTATTTACCCGTCTTTTCAACTATTTATTAGTAAATGTTATACGGTGAATGCAGAAAATCGAGCGCGAAGGGCGAATGTTATGATGAGAATGTATTCCTTAAGGCCAATAGAGCCTAAAGTAAATAAATTTTCTTTTTCATTTGAAATCAAAATCAAATTTAGTAATTTGTACATGAAGAACATATAACACTTAGCGCCAAGCGCGAAGCACGACAATCAAGTACTCCGAAGATGAGAGTGTGCCCGCGAAGCCGACAGGTTTTTCTAATGTTTTTCTTTTATCATCAAGAAGTTCCAAAGTATTTAAAAATTTGCTTAAAGCTTATGGCTAAAAAAATTATTTAAACCCCATATAAATGACTATACTTACTTTTTTTTTCACTTTCCGTTTTTAAATTGCTTAGACTTTTTAATTTATTCTAGTGTATGATAAGTTGAAGACCCTCAGAAAAATATCTTTGTAAGTTGAGCCGAATAAATATGAATTTACATTTTTTATTCTCTAGCCATATAACATTTTTTGAGGGGTTTTCTATCAACAAAATGTCCTCAACATATGAGAAACGTCTTTTATGATGCAGTATATAAAAGTGAATCTTTGGGAAAACTGTTCTAGCCTCCCGAAACATTAAAAAATATGACATCTATGAAAATAACTATACAAATAATGAAAAGAATAATTTCCTCAGAAACAATTAGATAAACTTCGTATTTTTTCACGAATATCTTTCTTTTTAGTTTAAATTTCTGTCGCAAAAACTGCCCTTTCTTATTATCAAGCTCATGTTTTATCATCCTACTACGTGTACGAAACATAACAAAATTCCGACTTCAAAAATAAAATCCCGTACATTTCCGTACTTAAATGGGCGAAAAATTAAACAAAACAATACCGAGAAAAACTTTTGCAACAAATTTAATTAATTTTAACGATTCAGAAATTGAGTTATTTAGACCTGAAAGGTTAAGAATTTCAGTTTCAAGAAATTATATCCTTTTGAATTAAAGAGCTTCAACTTCAAGACCTCAGAGATTTCGAAATTGTTAAAACAAAAATTCAAATCTCTTCAATCTAAAAATATTCTTAAAAATTTGTTATTATTAGACTTTGTACCAAACGAGATAGGAAATCGCATCTAGTAAAAAGGCAAATAACACTACGACAGAAGAAAACAACATGATATAATTTTCTAGGATGAAATTTGTTAACTGATTTTTGGCAACTTTGACTGTAACTCACCGGCCTTGCTGGAAACGCAGTAGGGTTGTCTGCTGTTTTTGGAAACTTCTTGATGAATGAAGTTCACAATATCTGGTCGAATTGGGGCTTTAAATACAGATGGGAGAGAAATGGTTTCTCCCGTTGCTTCACTTTTGTCACTGTAGACAGTGATCACAGGCCGCGCTGTTGATAACGACTAAAAAAATTGAATTCGGGTTTTCAAATATTTGTTTGATTGAACATCACTTTTTTTACAATGATCAAGTAAAATCAGTGCTTTGTTGTAAAATCAGATGCAAATCAGCAACACGGACCAAAGCAATTCATCATTTGAACACAACCAATGTAAAATAAAACTAAGTATCCCATTTTTTTCAATTATAAAACTTAACCATAGAGATTCAACAATAGTTTGGAAACGTCAAGTGAATTTGGTTTACCGAAAATTGAAGAGTTCTACACTTCTTGAATCTACAATCGCTTGAAAATCAATTTTAGCTTAAAATAAGAAATTTTTAAAGAATCGACAAATATGTAACATGAAATATTGACAATAAAGAACCATCTTATTTTCTTAGACGAATGGAGATACACCAGATACACCTTTCACTTGCAGCCTAACCTCAAACACGTTGCACCGTTATATTTCACTTTTTTACATTTTTAAAGCTCGGGGATAACAACTTTTTTTTATTTCGAACTACATATCTTCATTCCTAGCCGCACTGGACTTTTTGCACTCCAAAATGTCGGGAATGACATGTCCGAGAGAAAAATATGACACCCACATGGTGATTATAAAAACTTAATAAATAAGGTACTTTGCATACCAGAAATTATTTTGCACAAAAAATCACGATTTAATAGTATAATACAATCGAAAGAAGAACCAAACATATTTAAAAAGTCCAATTTAAGCGAAACCAGTTTTCAGGTTACACGTGGTCGGAATCGCGAGATTGGAGTCCGGAACTTATACTTATTACGGATCAACTTTTGCGACACAAGAGTTTTAATTTAAAAAAAATAAAATATAAGTAATCGTAGGGATGATACAAAATATGAATTACTCACCATCCTGACGCTGTGTTAACACTTTTTACACATCAAAAACCATTTACCAGGCAATCCCTTCGCCTTGCCTGGCTAAAAAGAAAGAGGATGAAAGAGGAAGCTACAGGAAACTGCCATTGCATAGCGCGCCATGCGCCCGAGTCAAGTACTTTTCTTTTAATTTTGAATTTCTCTCGGTGATACAAATATTTGATAAGAGGAGAAAATATTTATTTTCGAAAAATAGGACAGACAAAAAATATAACTTTAAATTATGAATATTTTCATTCAACTCAATTATGCAGAAATGGATAAATATATTCTTTAGTGAAGGATTGAGTTCGCGGGCTCAACAAGTGTAGGTTTAACGGAAGGACTACGCTGATTTCGATATTGCTAGTGACTCGTTTGGATTTTTCTAGTAATATAAAAGTTATAAAAAATGTGAAATAAAGATAAATCTTGTGATGAGAAAAATTAGGTAGGATACGTTTTTTATTTGAAACATAATTTGCTTTCATGAACTTTGACTATTTCATGTGTTTATTTCTGTTGTCTGATTAATTTCCTTATTTTAGAGGTTATGTATGTTTCTGTTTGATATAATTTTTTTCAATTTTTGACGGTAAATGAAGGGTAAATTGATCAGAATACAGCTTAATGGGAGGAATCATATGTTAAATCATCGTTTATTTCCTTCAATTAATTAATACTTCATATTTTTTAAATAATACCTAAAAAAATGATGTCTGTTGGCCTTCATGCATAGTAACTTCGCGGGTTGCCGATCTAAAGGCGCTTTTTAAATATCGAATTAATTTGCATATTATTTTTGTTTTTATAATTTATTTACCGGAGGCACACTCACATTTTTATCTACCCTAAGTAATTACTTGAGCAAGTTTTCAATTTTTTTCCACATTTTTCGATTAAAAAAACATTCAACATTTGAGAACGAAAAATATTTTGTAGCAATTGCGGAAATTATAACTTTTTCCTAAATTTCCAATTTTTTAATTGTAATTATATTAGGTATAAGAAAAAATGGTATCTTGTTTGTGAAGTGGTTTAAAATTTGGGTGTATCCAAGTCCTGATTAAAACTTTACGAAAAAGATTCTTATTTATCAAAAAACTAATTTGAATTACTTTCAGATCAAAAATTATTCATCGAAAATGCAGTTATTTAAAAATGATAATTTTAATACTTGATTGGTTAATTAGAAAATTTATTTGTTGTGCATAAATGCCTTCTGATTATTGTTATTGCAGTCATCATTGAGTGTCACCTATTCACCTTTTGTCGCATATTTTAAAATTTATCACCTATTCCACCTGTTTTGGAAATTTGTCAACTTTTACCTTTTTTCAGTAGTAGAAGAACTTATTCATTCAGGACACAAGTGGGAAATCTTGCAGCTTTAAACACTTTCAATTTTAAATTGTTGAATTTTAAAAACTAATTATTGTAAAATTATTCAATTTTGAAGGCCTGAATTTGACAGTTTTAATTTTTTTAATCTCATATTTTTCAGTTGTTCAATTCAAAACGTTAACAATTTGAAAATATACCATTTTAAATGTTTAATTTTAAGCCGAATAGCGAGTCGCCTTTCCACTCTTGTTTGCTTTTTTTAAATTGTTAGCCTCCTATTCAGAATACGGTTCAAGTTGAAAGGATTTCCAATTTAATATTTTTAATTTGAAATATATAAAAAATTGTAAGATATAAACTTTAAATTTCTCAAAGGTATATATTTTAGAAATGAAGGTCTTAATAGTTAAAGAATTTTTTGTTCATAACATTCAAAATTCAATCATTTTAGCTCGAAACATGATAAATTGGATCATTTCAAATCTGTAATGTTTGAAGTTTAACAATTGCTGTTTGAACCTTTTTATAGACATCACATTTTTGCAAATTCAACAATTTGAAATTCAAGTAGTAAAAATTGGACAGTTTCAAATTGAAAAGCTTAATAATTGAGTAATTTTACTTTTAAAGCCTTGAATATTTAAGAAGGAATTGAATTTTGCAAGGTTTTGAAATTGAACCGTTTAAGATTCTGCATATTTATTCCAAATTGAAAGCGTTAATAAATGTTGAATAATTTCAGATTGAAACATTCAGAATTGCGTGGTTTTACATTGAAAAAACATTTAAAGTTTCAGAATTAGAAATTAAAGCTTTTCAGTACTTCAACAACTATCATTTGCAAACGATGAAAATCGAAAAGTTCCGGATTAAAATGTTTAATATTGAACAATTTTAAATTAGGTGCATTTGAAATTGAAGAAATGTGAATTCAAACGTTATTGTACAATTTTCATTTGAAGTCCTTCATAGTTGAATAATTTTAAATTGAAGATGCTAAAAATTTCATAATTTTATTTTGATAATTAATAAATTGCACAATTTTAATCTATAGTAGCAAGTAAAATTGAATAATTATGAATTGATTCCTTGAACATGATATAATGAAATTTTATTTCAGATTGCAAGGAACAATTTTAAATATAAAGCGTTCAATTAAAAAATAATAATAATTGAAAAATTAAAAAAATTTTCATTAAAAACCGTCCTGTTTGAAATTTAAATTCTTCAAAATTCCACAATTTCCAACTGACAGTCTTAATAGGTAAAATAATTAAATTAAAAGCGTTAAACATTGATTAGTTGTAGATTAAGAATGCATAAATGAGTACAATTTCCGATTGGAAGCCTGTGAAGTTATTCATAAATAAGTCAATTTCAAATTCAAAGTCTTAACAGTTGAACAGTTTTCAGTGTCTCAATGTTCAATGTTCAATTTAATTTTTTTTCTGTTTGAAGACCTCGAAAATTATTCAATTTTGATGGCCTCTACTTTTCAATTCTAAACGCTTCAAAGTTCAAGTGTAGAATTGTTTCGCATTAGATTTGTATGTAAATTTAGATATTAATATTTGAATAGATACCTTAAATTATAAATTGGGTTTTAAGAGCTTCAATTCTAAAATCTAAATGTTCGGGGAAATTTTTTTTAAAACCCGGAAAATGAGTTGTAATTATTTGTCCTTGTTTTTATGTCCTTATTTTTCAAAAACGTATTTTTTTGTTCGTATCCTCTAGATTTGTTCGAATGCAAAAAAATTATCTTCAAATTTGAAAGCTATCGGACAAAGACCATGAAGTTTTCCATTGAATTAACATGGGGAAAAGGCAACTTTGCATATTTATTTGACTTATACAACTTTTTTCGGTAACCTATTCGTCACCTATTTTCGAAAAAAATCACCTATTCACCTTTTTGAACTCCAATAGGTACTGTGATGATTGTCATTGTAATTGTAATGAAACCAATGATGATTCCTACGATGAAAATCTTAATTTTGCAATAGCCTGTGGAAATAATCCTCTCAAAAAAGATCCTGAAATTGTTCATTGTCCTCCGTGATTTGGTAATAATATTAGTAATAAAATGTCATTAGATTTTTATCGAAATTCATTTTCAATAAAAGAATCAATTTGAAGTATTTAACTAAACTAACTAATAATAATTTTACATCTTCTGTAATTTAAAAAAATAATATCAAAATTAATTTTTACTAATAATCGCGCCGAAGATAAATCGCAATAAATATTTATATTGTGTCTATAATATATCTATAATTATTAAGGAATTGAATATTTTCAACATTTGAACAATTTGAAAATATTATTTAATATATTACACTTTCAAACAGAAACGGATAGCAGTAAAAGTTCAAATGTTAACTCTGTAGAACCTGACGAAATTGATTCTGATTATTTTTGTCAAGGTATCATTTTTGTTGATGGAAACCAAACTGATCTTGATGAATGCGAAGACAAGATTACTTTCATGGAACGGTTTAGATATTAAATATTTTTTAATATTCTTCAGATAATAAATATTATTAGATATAATTATACTTTATGATAGAAAGAATAATAATAAAACTAAAATTTAAAATAAATTATAAGTTTTATCATATTTAAACAAGATTAATGTAAACTATTACAAATTTGTTTTTCAATAAAGCAAGAAGAATAATTGTTTTCCTTATAATTTCAGGTCTGGTTTTTAAGTAAACCTCCATTAATGCAGAAACAAGTTTTTACAGTTCCTGCAAGAAGAGTTCAGGTAAATTATTCTTTTGAACTCACTGAATAAAGATTTATTGCTAAGAATTAAATTTGTAAGCATTTTAAAGCGAAAATATAAATTTGATTGAAATTTTTTCTTTTTTGAAAGGTGATTAGAGAAAGGCTTTCTTCCGCTGTAAGACGTGTTCCTACAATCAAGGGAGATTTAAGGCCTCAAATTGAAAAGAATATGAAAGCAAGACGCCTCAAGAAAAAAGTAGCGAATACGTACCAGTCAGAAGAATTTCTCCTGAGGATGAAGATGATTCTGAAATAATTCTGCACGTAGTGTGCGCTTAACACTGACCAAGACTACGTGTTTGGCGTGAAGCTCTCCAAAACTAGCGAGTTCATACCATTCACTGACTCAACTCGCGGGCGATTATAGGGATAGGAACTTCTCATGCTTTTAGGAACGACTAGGAACGCAAGGAACCAAATTAAATTTACCCTAAGAGAAAGGGCTGAAGTGGCTAAACCATTTATTCACTTTCACTAAAGTGACAGGTATGTAACCTTTTCACGTTTTTCCTTTGAAGTGACATGTCGCGGTAGAATCAATTTCAGGCATCGTTAAAGATCCTTCTTCAACCCATCAACATATGGGAGCTCGAGGATCCGAACGTTGAAGTCCTGCTTGGATTCTAACCAAAGCGACACGATCGAGAGAAGGAGTTAGTCTGAATAATTTGATTCATGATGTGTTTGGCGAAAGATAAGAAAGCCCAATTGGATTTTTAACCCATCATCATATGGCAGCTCATCCAATGGGATTTCTGCATCGTGAAAGACAATTTTATCACGACTCAAATAATTGACAAGTTCGAATATACAAGAATTCATGCATTCTAGGAACTAATCAAATTCTCAGAATGGTCCCTAGATTTTCATATTCGAACTTAAAAAAAACGTCAAAAGGCAGGTAAAGAAATAAGAATTAATAATCTATTAGGCAATAAAATAAGACCTAAAAGGAAAATGTCATACAATTCAAAGTTAGGAAAATGAAACGACATCTCGTATAGTGGCAAACATGGCACTAAAGTTTGCATGAAATTTAGTTTCATTTAGTAGAATCAATTATTAAGAGAAATCCTAGTCGTTCTCAATAGAGGGAAGGGAGAAAAATTATAATTAGCAATGCGAA
>JAUMHM010000016.1:20601036-20666067 GCA_032362435.1 Melikaiella ostensackeni | reverse complement strand
TTGTCCTTGTGGTATATGGACGACCCCTCATAAAATTAAAAAAAAAATGATTTTCTACAGGTTGACAAACTGAACGCCTTAAATTGTGAATTATCTGCTGGAACGAGTGCAGTAGTAGCTTTAATACATAGTGGACGATTGTACGTTGCTAACGTTGGAGATAGCAGAGCTTTACTCTGTAAAACTGACAATAATCAAGTTTTAAGGGTCGTTCAACTCAGTATCGATCATGATTTGAGGAACGAAGACGAATTACTGCGATTGTCTCAACTCGGTCTCGATGAAAAGTCCATTAGACAAGGTATTCTGATTTCTGAATGCCAATTTTATCCCAGAATACAACTAGAAGTTATATTAAAATTTAATTAAATCATAAATAATACTTGAATACTTAAATCAATTTTTGGGTTGAATAACTTAGATAAATTAAAGTAAATTCTAGGCGTTCATGAATTCCTTGATTTATTTCTTAAGGATCTCATCTAGGAAATCAGGAAAACACCCGATGTCTAGGAAACTATTTAGTGAAAGGTGGCTACAGGGAATTTGAGGAACTAGCTCCAGCCAGTGTAGAACCAATTATTGCTCAACCAGAGATTCATGGGGGAATTGAACTCGATGAATCCTGCAGGTTTTTGCTGCTTATGTCCAGAGGTCTTTACAAAGCTTTGGAAGAGGCGACGAAAACAGAACAAGTTAATAAAGAACTTGCTCTTATGGCAGTTGAGCAGGTTTGTAATTTGCAAAAATAAAATTCCCAGCCTATTCTCGGTTTTCAAAAGCGTCACTCAGTCATTGAATTTTTCAATTGCTTTAATTAATAATTTGTTTCCAGTTTCGTGTGCAGTCAACTCTAACAGGTGTTGCACAAGCTGTCGTCGACAAAATAGTTAGAATTCACCACGATGTCAACATGAGTAATTCTCCAAGTACAGTCACAAGTGGAAAACGAGAGGACATAACTCTCTTAGTTAGGAATTTCAATTTTCCTCTATCCAATGCATTGAAGAGTCCAACTTCTCCATCCGTTCGATTTGATCCCGTTGTTCAAACGGCTCTAGTACTTAATTCGACAGATCAACAAGACGGTTTCAGCATCGGGACACAAATTATGAATGAAAATTACGATGCCTTCACCGCCACAACTTCCACGACTTCAGATATTTATCCACCTGTTGCAGCCCCAGTGACTAAAAACGCAAAGATCAAACCTTACGTCGATTTTTCTGAGTATTATCGCAATGTTGAGAGAAGAAGAGAAGAGGGTACCTTACCGACTGATATCGATTTCTGACTTGAGAGCTTTCCTAGCTCTTTTATCGTGTTTTATGCAATGTCTATAAAGACTGAAATAGGGATTAATGACTTTAGATTGAAGGAGTTCATTTGTAAGTAGAGTTAAGTTTTGCGTTTTGCTTAGTTTTAAATTCATTTAACTTAATGTTAAATTTTTACGTCTCAAAAGCCTTTCATTATATATTGGTTTTCTTTTATAGAAATATTTATTCAAAAGAGAATGCTTTGTAGTTTAATTCAAATTCTTTTAAATTGCTACAACGTGGTACAATAATCCTTTCAGAATCTATTAAAAGAAATATCAAAATAGAACCTGCTTTGTGAAAATTGTTCTAGTCAATGATAAAAATTTAGTCTACATAGATACTTTTGTTCAAAAGTTTTGTAAATATTAAAGTGAAGAAAGTGTTTTAAGAAATCAAAAGTTATCCTCAATTCTTCTTTAGACTTTGCAAATGTTCGTATTATAATAGAGCGAATATACATTTTTGTAGACGATTTCTTTATTAAAATTACAGAAATATTTTCAAAAGATTACGTTTTTTTGCGGATGAGACTGATGAGAGACGGACTTTGTGTAGACGAAGTTCAAGGGAATGTGCTATATATATTTAGTGGGCATACATTTGAGTCTTTCGTACGCTGCTTTTTCTAGACATTCTCTGTGATCAGGATGTGCAATTTGGATTAGAGCATTCGCTCTCTGTCGTAAAGTTTGACCAAAAAGTTGTGCTATTCCGTGTTCCGTTACTACGTAATGAGCGTGTGCTCTCGTCGTCACGACACCAGCACCTATAAGATGATAATTTTTTTAGAAACTGTTATAGTTTTTGAAGCTATTAGGAAAACAAGTTTAATTCAGAACTGATAGTATAATTATTTATTAACTAAAAAGAATGAATTCAAATAATTCAAGCATTTCATTCAATTAATTTACTTTACATCTTTGGATCCTTCTTTTTATTTTTCTCAAGTTTGAAGATTTTCTTTTTCAAATTGGATATTTCAATTTGCATTTAGTGAATATGGAGAAAATTGTGAGTAGAACTTACAAAATTGATTTCTCTTGAGAAAAAAAAAATACAATTTTGGAAATAAAAACCTGGCTGTGAGACCTAGATTGAGTTTTACAAATTTGCAGACTACTTTCTGAGAAATCTTCGAAATTTAAATTTCTTCAATTAAATTGCAAGAATTTTTTACCGGATTTAAGCAGAGGATGTATTTTGCTTTCTCCTGTACTCGTGATAGAAGGAAAGGCAATTATCGATTTTCCATGACCATCTTGACAATTAGCAGCTCCTCGGCCGAAATCTAGCTGTCCACCAAAGCCGGAATACATCCTACAACCCAGACTGTCTTGAGAAACTTGACCAGTGATGTCCATTTCAATAGCAGAATTGATCGAAACCATTTTTGGTTGCATTGAAATCACTCTTGGATCGTTCACATAATTGATTCCCAATATTTCTGGAACAATTTAATTATAATTTGCAACTTCAAATTTATTATAATTCTTTTTTTTCAAATAATCACTTACCCACGAATGGATTATTATGAATGAAATCATATAGTTTTTTAGTCCCAATAGCGAATGATCCAATGATGCGACCTTTGTGCTTTGTTTTAAATTTATTAGTGATTACACTTTTCTCCACCAGGTCCACCATTCCATCACTGAGAATTTCTGAATGGACTCCAAGATTACTGTGGGTACTCAAATTACACATGATGGCCTCGGGAATATTTCCAATCCCCATTTGAATTGTGGCACCGTCTTCTATTAAGTATGTGGCTATGTTTTTCCCGATTTCTTGCTCTAATTCATTAGGTGGTCCAGCATAAACACAGGGCAAAGGACAATCATATTTCACTGCCCAGTCGATATGACTGGAGTGAATTACTGAGTCTCCAAAAGTTCTTGGCATATGTTCATTCACTTGAGCTATAAAAAATTTGACAATATTTGTTTATCCTCAGGGAAAAATTGCCGTTTGAAAACTGAAACTATGAAATTTACGATCTTCTCGAGAAAAAATGATTTCAAAAATCCCTAATTTTTTACTTTCAGATTAAATACTTTTTAAATTTCCATTTTCAACTTGACCAGAGGACTGACATTTTTTAGGTTTGGAGCCCTCAAAATAATTTTTTTTTTAAGTTTTGAAGGTTTCTAATAATTAAGTCAAATTTTTGAGTACATTTGAACAATTTTCATTCCGAGGCCTTGAACAAGAAAATAATTCAAATTGAGCATTTTCAAACTGTGTTTATTCAAAATTGAACAATTCTTTGTTTAGAGCAATTAAAATTCGACAAATGCAAAAAGAAATACCGAAAATTGTTCATCTATTAAGACTTTCCATTTGAAATTGTACAAGCTTGAGCGATTAAAATTTTCTCAAGTATAAATTTCCATTCTAGAATCATTCTCGAAATTTTAATTATAATCCATTCGATTTTCAATTTCAATTTTTTGAAGTTACGAATTAAGCGACTAAAAATGTAGAGGCTTCAAAATATAAGTTTTCAAATTCAAAGTGCTTAAAACTGTATAATTTCCAATTGGATTCGTAGCCACATTATTTGACATGACATCAAGTGACATAAAGTGATTGAATGAGTTTCTACTTAAATTAATAGCTAATAAAACTTCCAGTCAGAAAATAAATTCGCTGATCACTTCCCGGTCAAAAATTCGCGGGTTTTCCGGGCCAGTGGCCACCTTAGGTACTGAAATTCGATAGCTCACTTTAAATAAATAAAATTGATTAACTAAATAAATCAAAATCTTACCAATGATGACCTTAGCTGTTGTTAATACAGCTCTAGTGCAATCTACACTCGTCCCCAAAGAGCAAAATCCTCGTGGATCCGGAGGACTAACATGAATTAAAGCAACATCCGGAACCATTCTCCCCTCGTAGAATATTTTAGGAGTCTCATGGTGAAAAATTGGAATATAATCTGCTCTTCCCTCGTTTATAGCTTCCCTCAAATTCGAACCAATATACAAGCTGATGGACCTGAAGTGTTCTAAGAAAAAAATATGTATCTACATTCTTAGATTAATTTATGTATAAAAGATTGATTTCACTAAGAATTTACTTTCAAATTCTGGATGCACAAATGGAGCATCACCCTCTAAACCCAAATGGACCAGTCGGACACCTCGAAGATTAGAACAAACCCCGTGTTCTGTCATTGCCCTGATTAATTCCAGAGGCGTTGCTGATCCTCCCTGAATATATACAAGGTGTTCTAAAAACGAAGTAATTTTTAGAAATTAAACAAATCTACAATTTTGCAGAAGTTCCTGGGCTTTGTCTATAGCTGAATTTGCTTACAATTTTTATTTCGGAAAATTAACTTGAAGTATAAAAAAAAATTGAGGCAAGAAACGATCTTGATAAGAGTCGTAATGGTTTAGAAATAAATTGTTCAATTACAACGATTTTGCTCCGTGAAAAGGCACCCTTAAAAAGTTTTTTTTTTTACCTGAATTGATAATTTTTATAGCATCCTCAACGCAAACCCATCTCGGACATCGTTTCAAAGGCTGGAAAGGTTCTCGAATCCCAGTAATCGATCTGAATCCAGAAAGGCTAATGGATTTTTCAGTTTTTCGAAATTTGTTTAGACTTGACTGTAGTAAACTCAACATTTTGTTTCCGAATTTCTTTCTCAGTTATTCAAGAAAGCACACACGTGTAAAGAAATAATTTTGACCGCACTTAAAAATTGTGGTTTAATTATATTAAATTTTGAGTAATGCATAATCTAAATTTTTGCATTTTGCTACATGGCAATCACCTAACGTCGTTGTCATCTACTGTCATTTACTTTCGATCCGATTTTCATTTGAATTCATGGTGCACTCTCCGATGTTCACCGAAAACTTGTTTCCGATACTGACTCTTGGCATCTCATATATTGGTTATTAAAAGGATAATAAAGTTTCAAACAATATTTAGAGGATCCAGAAAATTGTATTTATTCAAATGTAAACAAGGATTTTTTTCTGCAACACAGGAATTTAAAAAAATAAATCGTTTCACAAAATTCTAGGTCAATAAATATGTACAAATAAATTCGCTTTTATTTCTATGTTTTAAGGAAAACTTGAACCTTGGAATCTATTCAGGCTTGCTCTTCTCTTGTATTTCTTTGTTACAATTTATTTTTCTAAGGATGCAACACTTTATACCACAGTCTATTATCACCGCCGAGAAAAAATTGCTAGAAATGAATCTCATGCACCGATAAAGATAATAATTCGCTAAGTCCCTTTCGCAAGATGTTTCCTACTCACATATCCATAAATTTTCATAAAGTTTTAGAGAGATTTTCCATATGAATCATTAAAGAAATTTAAAAATGGATGAGATATGACGAATTCGTTAACAATATCTGGAAAGTGAAATTAAAATCAAGACTTTTTTAGTCTTTCAATTAATCTAGAAATAAAACTTGCTCAGAGCATGTACATAAAAATGACATATAGTAAATTTTATTATAAAACAATGCCTATGCGTAAGAGACGTGACCCATAACATCAGGTAGATATTCCCTCATATTTTGTACAATATACATTTACTCTCGTAGGGATCCCATTCAGTCGCTGTATAACAGTTATTTCGTATCGCTTAACAAATGGACTGATCGCATATTGAGCGTCGCAGTGACTTAGAGCCCTTCCGGCAAGAAAGTTTTAAAAAAAAAAGAAGGTCAAATATATAATAGTTGCTTCATGAGAGGAACGCACGATGATAAGGCGTATGTACATAGAATTACAACTATCACGAAATGCTAGGTGGGTGAATTTTCGCGATTAAATGGCAATATAAATTTAAGGTTCGGGCATCACTTTCAATCGTTCGAATGCTGATTTTTCCAGTGATTCTCGGTGATTGGGATGTGCAACCTGGATCAAAGCGTGCGCTCGTTGTTGCAGAGTTTTGCCAAAGAGACTTGCTATTCCGTGTTCTGTGACGACGTATCGAACGTGAGCTCTTGATGTGACGACTCCCGCTCCTGGAAAAATTCAATCAGAATTAAAAATTAGAGAATCATTATTGTCTAGCATTATTAATAATGAATAACAAAAATGAAAAAAAAAACAAGATTACTACGGTAGCAATTTGAAATTGCACAATTTTAAACGCTTCAAATTACAATTTTTTAAATGTGGATGGCATTAAGTGAAGGGTAGTATTTCAAAAGGATTTTACATTTTTACAATTTTTCAAAAGAGTCAAAAAACGTTCCCAAAAATCGAATTTTCAATTTAGGAAAAAAATTATAACATACTTTCGAGATACATCAGTGCTAATTGAAGCGTCAAAAGTTGGTTTGGGAAATGTCATTTGGTTCCAAGAAAATGGAGCGAGATCTTTTTTTCGCTTGAAGCGTAAGTTTTCTCAACTTTGGACGGCGAATAAAAATTTAATTTTCAATTTCAGAAAAAAATGTATACCTAGCTACTGAGTTGCTGAACAGACACATTATAAGTTTGATTGGAATGTCACTTTGTTCTGAGAAAATGAAGAGGGCATTTTTTTCATTCAAAACACGTTTTTTCAACTTTGGACGGTCATCAAAAATCGAATTTTCATTTTAGAAAAAAAAAACTTGCTCCCGAGACACTGCAGTGCTGAATTGAGGCGTGAAAAGTTTAATTAAAAGAAGTCATATAGTTTAGAGAAAATGTAGGGGAATTTTTTTTATCGAGGCGCATGCTTCCTCAACTTTATACGGTAATTTAAATCCTTATTTTAAATTAAGAGAAGTAAAATTAAAATAGATTTGTAGCTGTTGAGTTGCAAAAAGCTGCAGGAACTTGAAAACAAATTTAAAAAATAACATAAAAAACTCATTGGCCACAATGTGTATTAGAATTTATTTGATTTTTTGAGAAAATAATTCCGTCTTCGAAAAAATGTTGGATATGTCCTTTTGAAACGCCACCCTTCAAATTTGAGTTAAAGATATATGTAATTCAATTCTGAATGACTATTTTGAAGACCTGAATTTGAAACATTCATTTGATTGCTTCAGTCGAAAAGCTTGAAATTTAAAAACATATAGACTTTTTTGGAATTTTTCAATTTTGCAGGCTTCCATAATTCAAGTTGTAAGCCTTGAATTTAAATTTGTATAATTTTAAAAGCTTTATTATCATACAATCCTACGAACTTTAAGTTCATAATTCTGCCATTTTGAACGCTTTGAGCTTCAAAATGGTCAATTTTTAAATTATTAATTTCATGATTTTTCAGTTTACAGTTTTAAATACTTAGTACTAAAATTATTCAAGTGTGCATGTCTAAAAGTACAAACTATTTAATTTTAATGCCTTTTACAAATATTGTACACAATATTAAAAGTGTACAATTTTTTAAGCTTCATTTTGAATCAGTCAAATTACTCAATTTTGAGTTTGAAATTGGTCAATTTTCAAATTATGAAATTAATTACAGTTGATTTTCAGTTTTACGTACTGAATTTAAGTTTGCAGACCCGAAGGTAAAAATTGTTCAAATTTAGTGGATTTCAATTTGAAAGTGTTCAATCTTAAATCTTTCTTATTTCCATAGATTATATAATTTCGAAGGCTTTTAATTCAAACCTGTATACCTAATTACAAATTGCAAAACAGAAAACTGCATAACTATTAGGGATTTCAATGTTATATTCTACAATTTTGGTCATCAATTTGAAATCCTACAATTTTGTATGTTGTATAATTTAAAAAAAATTTAACTGAACACCAACAATCATCCTGCAATTTTTAATATTTGAATTTTAAACTACTCGTTTTGTGAAAGCTTTAAATTTAAAATGGTTAAACTATTAAGACACTCAATGAAATATGATAATTGTAAAATCTGGTAGTATTCACGTACAAAAAATTCAGAATTGTTAAATGTTTAATTTTAGTAATTTAGAAGCTTTTATCTGATAGTATATTTTAACGTTTCCGATTTAAATTTATTTAATTGTTAAGGCGTTTAGTTTGAAATTATTCACAAACCAATAGCAATGCAGAAACTTCAAGGTGAATGGACGGACAGTCATAATGAAGATCAACGTAATTTATTGTTATAGATTAGGTATTAGCATTAGGTATTTATGCGGCTGACCTAATTGTAGCACAGGTTGAATTTTGCTGGCTCCTTTGTTCGTAGTCGACCTGAGAGCGATGATTGGTTTTCCGCAGCCATCCTCGCTCATCGCAGAACCAAAAATGAAATCTAATTGACCTCCAAAACCTGAGTACATCCTCGTTCCGATACTATCGGAGCAGATTTGTCCCGTGATATCAACTTCGATGCAAGAATTAATGGCCGTCATTTTCGGTTGCTGGGCCACTATCCTCGGATCGTTTACGTAATCGACCCTCAACATTTCTGAATACAAATGAATACAAATATTTAAAAAATAGTCAAAACTTGTTTTGGACGAATGTCAATGGCAATTGAACCTAGTTAACAAAACTGAAACATACCGATGAAGGGATTATTGTGCATAAAGCTATACAGTTTTTGCGTTCCAACGCAGAAGGACCCCACGATTCTTCCTTGGTGAAGCTTCTTCTTACTGTTCGTAATGCAGCCTAGGTTAACAAGATCCACAACACCATCGCTGAACATTTCACTATGTACTCCCAAATCCTTGTGACTCTTTAGCTGCGAAAGGACAGCATCTGGTATGCTTCCGATTCCAAGCTGCAACGTAGCTCCATTATCTACGAGGTTTTCTGCGATATGCTTTCCAATCAACTGCTCCTCTTTACTCGGCTCCTTAACACCATGAGAAGGGAGTGGATCATCGTGCAGTACAGCGATATCCAGATGACTTTTATGGATTAGTGCATCACCAAAGGTCCTTGGCATATGCTTATTTACTTGTGCTAGAAGAAGAAATAAAATGATCATCAGATTATCTTGCAGATTTTATACCAGGTACTCTTTTAATTTATATAAATTATATTTGCTGTCTCTTACCAACAATGATTTTGGAATGAATTACAGCAGACCTAACGCTGTCAACGCTGGTACCAAGTGAGCAGTATCCCATTTCATCAGGTGGAGAAACATGGATCAGAGCAATGTCTGGTTTGATGATACCCTCGTAGAACAGCTTTGGGATTTCGTGTAGGAAAATCGGAATGCAATCTGCTCTTCCGTCGTTCACAGCCGGTCTTACGTTGCCACCGATGAATAAACTGATCGACTTGAAGTGTTCTGGGTATCACGAAACCGTCTTACTTTAAATTAAAAGAATCGAGAAAGTCACTGCAATCGCTGTGTAGCCGATTGTTTCTTTAATCATCGTAAACGCATCTGATTGATTTTTAAATAAACATACTGACTTTTATCTTTATTCTCTTAATTTCAAAAAAAAAATTGTATCGAAATATGAAATAATAAAGAAAAATTAAATAATATTAATTTCACTGTCCTTTTGAAACAACCAATTTTGAAATTCAGATAATCAATTCTCTGCATTTATGTGATTATTTTGCCAATGAGGAATATGAAAACTTACTTGCATTTTCGGGCTTTGCAAAAATGGCCTCACCCTCGAGGTGCATGTGGTATAGTTTTACATTTCTAACATCATTACATTTGCCGACTTGCGTTAAACCTCTGAGAAGTTCAAGTGGCGTTGCTGCTGCTCCCTGGACATAAACTTTTTGATCTGAAAAAATAAATTTATTCACAACTATAAATTTCATTTTATCATAATTAAAATAATTAATAATAATTAATTACTCAAATTTAATTATATCATATCGAATATCAGAAAGTATTAATCTTTTTTCTATTATTTCTTAGAAAAATTTCCCATGATAAAACACAAGCTTCTGTGGCAAATGATGATTCGGTAGCAAATTATTGAACTGAGTTATCGACTTATGTAATAGGAAGCCAAACTGCCTGTAAATTCCATAACTCAATGTCGTAATATTCTTTGACAATAACAAGGCTGTCTTATTATAGAATGATGCTAAGAAATACTGAATCCTATTTAATAAATATAAAACTATTTTTTCCTAGCCAAATTAAAAGATATAAATTGTGGTTATAGAATATATTATAGTGTTGTTATTTAAAAATTTATTGACAATAAAGGACCTCTTATCAAAAATTTAATAAGACCTGTGATTAGTGTCACTAGATTGAGGTACAGAATTATTTTTGGCTCGTACTTGACCCAAATCTGTCTTTAATGCTAATCCTATTCACTATAATATAAGTTTTCGCATTTTGCTGAAGATTCTTTTTTATGAAACTAGCCAATCAGACTTAAAAATATTACTTCACTCGTCTTGGCTCTTAAATTTATTTATAGTTAATAGAAGGCTAATGAAAGATTAATCACTAACTGGTTTGCATTGAATACCACGAGACATTATAAAGTATACACGAGAGAATTTTTGGTTCTTATTTGTATCGACAAACAAGAGCCATAAATTAATTTGAGGTGAATATACTTTTGTCTCTTCAAGGACACTTTTTCGTATACAATACTTCCTCTTTTAGGAAATTCAATTTTTAATTATCATAATTAATACTGACTTTCAAAAGTTTTATCTAAATTAATGAGGTTTTATTAGCAATTAATTTACCAATTTATCCTGCTTTGAAGCTTGGTCAATAATATAAATTTCTTGTAATAATCAGCACTTTTTTAAGTATCACGTATTGTGAAAGTAAGCTTCATCAGCAGCTGTAGTACAGGCAGAGGCGGATTAACCTTTCGCGGCGCCCTAACCCCGGTAAAATATGCCCGCCCCTTTATACCCTATTACTTACTGTTTTTACATATTCATGGAAGTATTAGGCACGTAAATTAAAATCATAAATTGCATTTATTTTGTCAAACTTTTTACTTTGCAATAATTTTGTTAATATTTTATATAATATTTAATCACTTATATAATTATAATCAAATCTTCGGGTTTAATTTTCAACAATTATATTTACAGGGTCAATGTTCTTGCAGTTGACTTTTACGAGCTTTGGAACTAGCAAATTCTTCTATGGGTTTAGAAACATCTAAATTTTTTAAATGAAATAATGCTCAGTTGCCAAAATAAGCATTGGCGTCTACAAAAGTTTTGCACCTTCTGACAATTCTACTCCTAAATTATCTACACTCACATAGAATAGGTCAAATCAGTTTTGTGGCCATGAGAATTTTTAAATTTTTCTCGCAAACGATGCAAGACATCATAAAAGAGAAAGAGGTATTTTTTCTAGAGCTTACTGAAATGAGCAAACTTTTTTCTTAGCATTTTGTCGAATCTGTCGTTGTTCGTAAGAAAAATGCGAAAATTATATTTTTCGAAACAAAATTTCTTTTACAGAAAAATAGTTTGGCCCGCGTAAACCTTACAAGATTTCTTCGTCATTTGAATACCAATTCAGCAGAAAAATTTGAGCAAAAAAAGGTGGGGTTCTTGAGAAAATCGACTTTTAATATTTTCAGAAAAACCGCCCCCATTTTGATGATTTTCCGGCGGATTTCGAAAGACGACAATTAGCCTCACAAGAGTCAGGAAAGAAAACTTAAATACATATCTCAATTCGGTCAAAGTTATAAAGATTTAAAGAAAAAATTGGTGTTTTTTTTTTAGCAACCCTAAAATTTTAAATACTCATAACTTCGAGAAAAATATTTTTTTCTCAAAACGGTAAAATACGTGTCGTCTTATTTCCTTTGAAAAACAACATATTTAAGAGGAGAATGATTCTGTGACTTCAAGTTGCACTGTCTGTCTGATTTGAAATGGATTCGGTCTTTCAATCATTATTTTCGAATTTTATCTTAAAATAGCAATGCCGCGTGATCAGACAAAAATTTGTGGGACAGACTTTGATGTGATATTTGTAATTCCTAACCCTAAATTAAGAAAAAAATAATTACATACTTTCTTGATTAAATATAGAGATACATGATTCATTCAGGGATACTTATTGCTTTTTTACTGACAAATTACTACATTATTATTTATTATTCTAAATTATGTAAGAGAGGTTTGCCAAGCAATATCACGTATTCAAGATTTCGATTTAATGTTAGCTTCATTGGTGTTCTAAATAGCAACAGCCTACAGTTTCAATTTATTTTTACACATCCTATTTGTTTTCGTGAGCCGTGAATAGACGATGGTAAACAATTTTTTTTTCGCTTATGTAGGATTTCTCTTATCAGAATAAACACAAATTTATGAATGGGAAATTATTTTTCTGCTTAGAAAAATTGGAAATGCTGTGTTTTACTGGTAGGCTTTTTTTTATTACTTGATATGTAATTTCACTAGCCTAGAAAATAATTTGTACATGATTTTTTCGAGATTTAGATTTGAATATTAAATATCTACATTTATACAAAAATTGGTGTAAATTAAATAATAATAAAATTCAGTAAAAGCAGAAAGGCCTCTTGACATTTCAAAAGAGTATGACTTAGTATTTTAGTCGCCTGCTGCAGTGTATGTGCCTCTTTAAAGTTTAAACGTCAAACATCCGGATAAAGACACTTCAATTGCTGTTAATCTACATTCGTTATATGCAACATACGGTCTATAAGCAAAACATAATCCTTCAATAAGTTCAAACATTTCCATACTATTATTCATGTTTAAATTATCACAAAAAATACTGAAAATACTAAAATATACGGCTGAAAATTAGTAATATTTCGCTTCGATACATTTAATTAAATGTTAAGTATATGCAATTTTCCTTATGTATAGTCTCCACACTACCTGGCTTATGAATAAAGCAGGAATACATGAGTTCTACAAAATCTGAACAAGATTTTGTAGCAATAATATAGTACTTATTATTTTTTTAGTCGCTTTATCTGAGATTATTGATCACCTTATCAGCTGATTGGGTAAAATTAGGCACAAAAGCTTGACTTTCGAATGACTGATCTATGGGAAATAGACCTCCTGTCTAATATATGAAGATATGAGAATGACAACTGGATAAGGACTATATGAGGTTGGCACTCTGTTACATTTACAATAACTTTTTTCCTTCTAGGAAAAAATGTACTCTCGTTTCATCATTATAATAAAATAGCAAATAGGATACATGTTTAAAATCTTCCATTTTCAAACATCCCATATAATATACTAAATTCGTAACTATATCCTCTTCTTTAAAAATAACAAAAGTGAAATGTGGGTCACACTCATCGAACCTTGGCCCAACGTTTACGGATTATAATCAATAATTCAAGTACCATTTCTGCTCTGCAAAAAAGTTGTGCAACCTCATCAACTCGTCCATCTCTTGAAAAACAAAGATTTTGCTCAGGATCTTGATCCCAATACAAGTTACCAAATAAAAGAAAATTTAAAGATAATTTATCAACTATTAGCAATAAACTTTAAGTTTCATAAACCAGTTAACAACTGCGCAACATCATCCTGTTTACCACGTTTACAAGAGCAAATAAGTCGATAAGAACCTATCACATAAATGGACTTTTCTCCCATAAACTAGAATCGCCGCCCTCTCTTCAATATTTTTTTCCAGGAGAAAACTTAAAATTCCAAGGGTATATAAAATACAAATCGATGATAGCCTACCTGACGTTAATCCAGCTTGTTGGACGGCTTCTTCGGCGGTCTTGACCCAGCAAGGTTCCTTGTCTGGAATCGGCATTCCAGGCTCATTAACATAAGTGTAAAAATTCTTGGATGCGAGGACCCGGCTCGACCGGGATGCCGTCATCGTCTTAAAGACCTTCGTCAAGCTGATGATTTGCTTCAGGGCAGCCATTCTTCCTGATTATTCCCACCTGTCAATGGACCAACTCGTATTTTCGATTTACCTTGTTACTCACATACACCGATACAGATACACCACACTGACACACTCCGTCAAAAACACCCCTTACGATTTTGCGCGAAACGATTTTTTTTAATGCATAAGTCCACTGTCCTGGAAATGGGATTTTGGAGGTTCGTCAGTTCGTAACCTCTAACCTCCAAGGACGGTTGTCGCTTCTGGCCTCTCGTTGTGCTAGTAGCGTGCGCCTTTTACACGTAGATAAAAAATATAGTCAGCAAAGATTGACACAAATTGACAGAAAAGTAAAACACAAATAACAACAAACACCCCAAAGCCACGATCACCGAGCGACTGCGAGCGACTGAGAAAATTCAAAGTGGCCTTGCGCATTTGCCTTCTGCTCTGTGCGTGCCCCTCCCTTTTCAGGCACAAGTATTAGGTGGACTGTCGCCACTGGGTTTATTATTTTAAGCAATTAAAAAAATTATTTATACAGATAGTTTCGAATTTTTGGTATCTTATTCATTTTAGACTATTTTAATTTTAAAAACATTGTCAATAAGTTATATTGATACCAAGGGTGTTTTTTATAAAGAAAAATCATGTGATAATCGGAGTGCCTTAGAGAAGTGTCCACTTTTTATACAGCCCTGTACAAGTTTTTTTTTTTTTTAATTCATTAAGAATCTTGTTGTCAATTCAGGAATGTTATTATTTTTCTATGAATTATGTAAGTTAAATTGCTTATGATAAATTTGATAAATTTTATTGATATTCAAGGATTGCCTAGATGAAATATTTTTTTTTTGAAAAAAAAAAACGGCTAGTTATTTTGGGTATTTGCGGGTAATTTTATATAATTTCTAGCTAATTCAAATTTTTATAAAGAATAAAGTTAAATACATTTTTTAATGTAAATAGTATTCGAAAAAAAGTTTATCAAATGTATAAATTAAACGATCATAAAATAAAAATATAAGATATATTTTATTTTTAATAATTTTGGGAGTGATGAGCAAACCATTATATAAATATGAGATCTCTCGAATGTGTTTGTAGCTTATTCCATTACCAGCACTGTAGGATATCTAAAGTGCAAAGTCCACTCCTGTCAAGAAATTGTAGACAATGGCGAAAAAAGAGTATATGTAAATAAAAATCCAGTGACTCATTTGAAAATCGATAAAATTGTTTGCTATGTCTCCTTCAACTGTTAAAAGCCTGTTAAATATTTATATAAAATTTAAATTTGTACTAGCAGTAAATCCATGCGCGCCAGGAGCACGATCAGAGGCTCATGACTATCCCCCAAATTCTATTTTTCCTAATATTTATTTTACCTAAAATCATTTAATTGAATAGCAATTTGCTATAATTTCTATTCAAACTTTAATGACCAACTTACCTACATTTTATTGTTCTGAATTACTTTTTGTGCTAATTTTTTTTCCGAATTACCCCTATTTAAAAAAAGTCAGGAATCGTCAGAAAAAAATCAAGATTTCTGACGACTTCTGTTGAAAATTGTTACGTTACGTTACGTACAAGGGATAATCCTTTTTTTATGATCCTATTGTACCAAGAGTACGGTGGCTCAAAACCTAATCCCCTGTTGTATTTTTCAAATTATTTACATCATTTGTTTATTTAAATTTATTTATAAAATCACTTTTTACTTATATTTCATTATTAATATTCATATTCTATATGATTCGGTAGGTGAATCTGAAAATGATGTCCGTTTTGACGTATCTTATTTTGTTTACGAGATACATTATCTTCATTCTAATTTTAAACTTTTTAAGAAAAATTTTAGTTACCTGAAATAGTTGAAACACGCAGATTCTGAATTTTTAACTTTTAAATTTGAAATTCTTAAATTAAAAAAATTTTAATATTTAATTTTTAATCATATTGTCTTCTCATTTAAAGGAACATAGAAGTTGTTCCCTTTGCCTGGAAATGCCTTATCGTTGATTTTCAACTTATTAATTTTGCACTTTATATTAAAATGATTGAATTTTAAAAATCGTGATGCACAATTTGAAAATTAATCATTTTTATCGACTTTGTTTCAAGATCCTAATTAAAAAGTGCTTCAATTTTCAAACGAAGTTTGGAATTGTTTAATTTTTGACGCTTCAAGTTTGAATTCATTAATTTTTAAAGTTTCCAATTTTTGTATTTTTGTATTTCAATGCTTGTAAAAACTCTGTAAAGGTAGGTATAATTTGTATAAATAGTCATAGATGCTTGAAATATATGTTAGGATTAATTTTAGCTATTGCTTGCAATATAATAAACTAAATATAAATTAATAGAAGAATGTTAAATTAAAAAATTATCGAAATATAATGAAAACTCTCTTTGTGACCAACTTCACTCACATCCATGAAAATAATTGCGTGACCGGGTGACAAAATAAAGAACGAAAAAAATTTAATTCCGTAGGTTTATGTTACTTACCTACTTTGTATCGATAAAAACAGCAGCGGACTGACCTGGGTTTGAGGGTGGGATTCCACCCGCGCCCCTTTGGTGCGGCACCCCTTAGGGTACTTAGTTAAAAAAATTTGCTTGGAAATTAGTTCAAAATGAACTAAACGTGAAATGCCATTGATAAATAACGGGAACATAGAGAACCTGCTTTTTTATTATCTTTTGTTAATCAGTTTTCGTGTATTGAGACCCTATTTTCACTCGCATCCTAGGCGCCCAGTCCGCCGCGAAAGCAATAGAAAGGGTCTATCATAAACAATATTTTGTTGATGAACTCACCTGGTGAATAGTCTTCTTCAGTGAGACAAAATTCCCGGTGTAATAAATGATGCAATTATCTTATTAACTTTCGTTATAGCAAATATTTGACAGATTTAATTTTCATTTCGAGAAGAACTCTCGAGAATGTGGATTTGTCATTAAATTTAAATTTGAAAATTTAACTCTTTCGTTAAAAAAATCTTTAAAAACTCATATGTAACCGGGTGACATTCAGTTCTGGGTAGATTGAAAAACCAATTCGTATACTACAATTATAACACTTTATTATAAACTTTATTTTCTAATAATAGAGTATTCTATCATTACGTCACACTCAGTCGATTGTGTCAAATATATAGTAGACCGATGTCATGTGGTGAAATCGAAAACATTGTTTATATGGAGTTTCCGTGAAATATCCTTTTCAGTTCATAAGTGGTGAGAAAATTGTGCTATTTTTTGCGTTTTAATTGCAGATAAAATTTTTTCATCTATTGATTTTTTTATTTTCAACGTTCTATAAGAATAAATATAGAACTATTTGCATCAGAGTTGTAATTTTGCAGACAGTTCGTACCGTCCGCACTTGCATTATAAAAATTCACCCTAATAATTACCTCAAAAAAAAGCTGCCATCGCATTTTACATCAACAACGGAATTTCACAACCAAAATTATGACCCATTTCATACTTCACGGGAATATTACTTAAAGTTAATACTAATTTACTAATCATAACTAATAACAAATGACACCATATATAATGTTATACTATAACCTATCACACCGAATCAGAAAAGTACCATTAAATTTCTGGCACTTCACCTATACCACAAAACCAGCATCACAAAATGGATTGACTTCCAAACTTTCATATGTTTTCATTTGATTTATGATATAAAAACTTTGTAATATAGAATAAAATATGCTGCTTTCGTACGCGCTTCCGTAACTATATCCATTGTGATCGACAGCACTACTACTTTCAGTAAAATGTTTATCTTGCAGAGCATACGTATCAAAATGTTGTATTTTTACATTTTTTTTATGTATCAGGTCTTTATATCTCATGACAACTTTGCGAAATACACACTCTGCATCTCGAAAAAACATAAAGAATTATGAAAACCTACAACTCCGCGTACAAACACGAGCAATGGGAGGCAATGATATTCCCCCAAAGGTTCGCCATCTTACATTTTTATGGCTTAATGAGAATACTCTATCTATATTTTTCATCATTTGTATTTTGAAATCAGTTTATTGTTCCCGCTATTTGGTCAACTGACGATCCTGGTCAAAACCTTTTCTGACTTCACCATTAAAACAAGTTTCAACTTTAACCTAACTTTGTAAGTTGTTTACCTTTTTTTCGAAAGCCAAAGTTAACTTTTTCTATCCCTCGGAATAAATGATGACAAATATTTTTTCCATAACTAAACAAAAACTGACTCTGAAGTCGGAGCCACGTGATCCCACGTGCTTTATCTTCTGTCTCTTTTCTGAACAAAACTTTCATCACTCATCAGCATTTTTCTTCTATTTACAAGCCCTAATGACAAAAGCTCATTTTCTCTTCGATTGAAAAATAACTTTATCGTGAAATTAATCTTATTTTAAATCTGAAAAACAATGCAGGGAGAGTTTACATTAATCTTTTATCTCAGGGATGAGAATTTTGATTTCCTCTCTCCATTCTTTTTCATCTGTCATCTCTCTTCCAGTGCTCACAAATGTAGCCCCTGCAAAACTGCGCATGTTTCGCGAATCGCAACAGTATTGGTTCGGTCAATCGACTCTAGTGGAAACGTATTATTTCTTCTAGAGCTCATTGTTCGATCCAATAAAGCGGACTATACAAAGCATGCGCAGTAGCGTAGAGCTACATTTTGGGAGCGCTGCTCTCTTCATCGGCGCAGTTGCAAAAGTAATTAAACGCGCAAGGTCCCTGATACTTCTGCTGTTCGGTGAAGTTCAGACGGTAGAAGAGAACTACTAACGGCTATCAAAAATTTGCCAAAATGTTTCCCAACACCATCGGGAGTCGGCAAGCCGCCCAAGAACACGTTCTCGCCGTGTCCAGGGACTTTGTCGCTCAACCTCGACTCAGTAAGTAAAAACTTAATCCAAAAAGTCTCAGGAAAAGTCAGAATTCTCGAGACTTGACAGAGAGATTGCTTGCCACAGTGGGCGTAGCATTTGATCGATTTGCAACTGGGTCAGTTGATTGTCGAATTACTGGCTTTTCGACAATTTTGATGCGTCGACAGTGATTTCCTGTGTTAATACCCTCTCGGAGTTTTGATTATAATCGGTTTTGTCAAGGAAAACCCAGAGGAAAAGCTCTGAAAACTCGTGAGTTTCCAGCTCGTTACTCATGTCACATGACTGCAGACGACATCGTACCACGGGACAGTTTTTCGGTTGAAGCTGTTTTGTAAACTTCATTGACAGAAATTCTGAAAATTGTCGAATTCGACTGTAATAACTAGTTACTTTTAATCATTTGTTATGATTTTGAGTAATGTATATGTGCTATTCTTTACGTGGGAGATGAAAAAATTATTGTAGTGTCAACAATGGGAATAGTTATATTCACGTGAATATGCGGGCGTAACCTTTTTCCTGTGTTTTTTAAAATTATTTGGAAGTTAAATTGGGAAATATTTTGATGATTGAGAGGATTATTGTTAGTAATTGCTGTCACCATTTTTTCTTATCATAAGAAAAAATTTTGAAGGTCAGAGATAAACTTTTAGATTTTGGAGCAGGTTTTTTAATTTTTTATTTATATTTACTGGGGAGTTGTGAAATTAGAATACGTAGATTCTAAAAATTATTCAGAAACTTTGTTGAAAACGACAAATATTTAAAAAATTGAAGTTTCAAATTATGCACCTATTTCGAGTTTGATTAAATGTTTTAAGATTGTTTTGCTACAATTTTGTTTGATCAGTTATTTTAAAGTATGAACGATGAGAACTTCACAAAAATTGCGGACATATCTCTTTTCTCAAATATTAAAACTCAAATACCGTTTTTATATTTTTAGGTCAATTATTACCTAGTTATGTTACCTGGATGCTCAATCTTTAGACAAACTTTCGCCCAAAAATTTCTCCTATTAAAAGTATGGTTCTGAGACTTAACTTGATAATAAAGAGCACAGGGCGTCTACTCACCTGGAAAACCTGGATTTGTCAGGCAATTTTTATATACCTGGAAAAATATGGAAATGTCAGGAAATTTTTTTTATATCAGGTAATTTTTTCGAGCGTGCCATTTTTTAAAATTTTAATATAAAATTTAATAACAATGATTTTTCATTTGTAACGGTAACTGTTATAGTACTGGATTCTCAGGAAAATATTTTTTATTCAAAGTATTAATATGTTAAATATGCACTGAATTTCAAGTATGAAGATAAAATAAAAATTTGTTTTAATTATATTATTCAAATTCATGTACCTACTTTAGAAACAAATTTAAGAAAAGATTAATGATGTCTTTAGTATTATTAATTTATTTATTAATGCGATGGTAATAATTAATATATTTAAGAATAACCTCTAATCACTTGTCAAAACTTCCTAAATTAAACACAAGATTAATTTTCTACCGAAAAAAAACGAGTTTTCACCAAATAGTTAAATTTTTAATCAGGGAGATGAATTTTCAACTAAAATGATAAATCTTCAACGAAAAAAATGATTTTTCAACAAAGTACTTCAACTTTCAACCAAGTAGTTGAATTTTATACCTATAAAGAGGAATTCTCGTAAAAATGTAATAGTTGATATTTCAGTCAGAAAAGATTTTACACCAAAAGCACTGGTCTCCAACCAAAAAAGACGAATTTTTAACAAAGTAGTTGTATCCTCAACCAAAGAAGATTATTTTTCAACCAAATAGTTGAATTTTCAAGCAAAAAAGATTAATTTTAAACCAAAAGTGGAATAGTTAGATTTTCAGTTAGAAAAATTAATTTTCAATAAAAAACGAATTTTCAACTTAAACGATGAATCTTCAACCAAAAAAATGACTTCTTAACAAAGTAGTTCCACTTTAAACCAAAACAATTGAATCCTCAACCAAAAAAGATGAAATTTCTACTAAAAGAGATGAATTTTCAAACCAAAAAGACGAATTTTCAATACAAGAGTTGAATTTTCAACCAAGAAAGATTTTTCCGTCATGAAAGAAAAAAAAATGAACCCTGTTGTTGAATTTACAAGTCAAAAAGACGAATTTTCTACACAATAGTTGAATTTTGAACCCGAAAATATGAATTCGCAACCACAACAGATTAATTTTCAACCAAAGAGTTGCATTTTTAACCAAAACAGATAAATTTTTAAACCAGAAAGTCGAGATTTCAATCGGAACATATGAATTTTCAACAAAAAAGTTAATTTTCAACCAAACACTTATATTTTCAACCAAATAAATGAATTTTATACCATACTATTAAGATTTCCAGCCAAAAAGAGGAATAATCTAAAAAACAGTTGGATTTCGAATCCGAAAATATGAATTTTTAGCAAAAAAGTTAATTTTTAACCAAATAGTTAAATCCTGAACCAAAACAGTTTAATTTTCAACCAAACAGTTGCATTTTTACCAAAAAGGGATGAAATTTTTGCCAAAAGAGATACATTTTTATACCAAAAAAGTTTATGTTAATTACTAATGTTGTAATATGTAATGCAATGCTTTGAATTTGAAAAGGTGTGTTGGGTCGATTGCTTTGAAAATGCAATACTTAATACCTAAATGGCTTCTTATTAAGAAAAAAAAAACCTGGAAAATTTAAAAATACCTGGCAAAAACCTGGAATTGTCAGGGAATTTTTTTCCAGGATTTGAGTAGACATCCTGGAGCAGTATTTACTTTAGATTATAATTTTTTCATAAAAGAATAGCTCTATGTAATTGAAAAATAAAAATCGATACCTGTAATCAAATTTCCCTTGCAAATCCTGAGACCTAATTAATAACATACATTAATTAATTTTTCAATTTTTATTTTCCATACCTCTAAATTCCCCTTTAAGAATTGTTTTCTTCTCATATTATGTTATCCTTTCAATTTCTATTATATATGTCCTAATTCAGAGTAGTTATCGTACAAAGTAAATATTTTCTTACAATATAATTTAATACTCTAATTTTTATTATAATCTTCAATGTTTTTTTCCAGTCTACAAAACCGTATCAGGAGTCAACGGACCCCTGGTAATTTTGGACGACGTAAAGTTCCCCAAGTTTGCAGAAATTGTCCAGCTGAGACTTGCCGATGGCTCCATACGTTCAGGACAGGTTCTTGAAGTCTCTGGCTCAAAAGCAGTCGTCCAAGTCTTCGAAGGCACTTCGGGAATCGATGCCAAAAACACTCACTGCGAGTTCACTGGAGACATTCTCAGGACTCCTGTTTCCGAAGACATGTTGGGTCGTGTCTTCAACGGATCAGGAAAACCGATCGACAAAGGTCCTCCAATTCTCGCCGAAGATTTCTTGGATATCCAGGGTCAGCCCATCAATCCCTGGTCTCGTATTTATCCCGAGGAAATGATCCAGACTGGTATATCTGCCATCGATGTCATGAACTCCATCGCTCGTGGTCAGAAAATCCCCATTTTCTCTGCAGCTGGTCTGCCCCACAACGAGGTAATCTTTCCTTGTCAATATCTAAAACCCTCATTCAATGTGTACCCGTTGTTTTTTGATTTTAATTCATTTCATTTATTGAATTCCCAATTTTTCTCGCAGATTGCGGCTCAAATTTGTCGTCAAGCTGGTCTTGTCAAGACGCCGGGAAAGTCCGTCCTGGACTCTCATGAAGACAACTTCGCCATTGTCTTCGCTGCTATGGGAGTAAACATGGAAACTGCCCGATTCTTCAAGCAAGATTTCGAAGAAAACGGTTCCATGGAGAACGTGTGCCTCTTTTTAAATCTCGCCAACGATCCCACCATCGAACGTATCATCACTCCTCGTCTGGCTTTAACAGCTGCAGAATTCTTGGCCTACCAGTGCGAGAAGCACGTCCTCGTCATCCTCACGGACATGTCCTCTTATGCTGAAGCTCTTCGTGAAGTTTCCGCTGCCCGTGAAGAAGTGCCCGGACGTCGTGGTTTCCCAGGTTACATGTACACCGATTTGGCCACGATCTACGAACGGGCTGGACGAGTTGAAGGCCGTAATGGATCCATCACACAGATCCCAATTTTGACTATGCCTAACGACGATATCACTCACCCTATTCCCGATTTGACCGGGTATATTACCGAGGGACAAATCTACGTTGATCGTCAACTCCACAACAGGCAGATTTACCCGCCTGTGAATGTCTTGCCGTCCTTGTCTCGTTTGATGAAGTCTGCCATTGGTGAAGGCATGACTCGTAAGGATCATTCCGACGTTTCGAATCAGCTCGTAAGTCGATTTATCTTTTCTAAGGGTTTCCGCATTAAAATATATTTTTTGATTAATTTGCAACTTGTTTAATTCTTCAGTACGCTTGTTACGCTATCGGCAAGGACGTTCAGGCCATGAAGGCCGTCGTGGGAGAGGAAGCTTTGACGCCCGATGACTTGCTCTATCTTGAGTTCCTCTCGAAATTCGAGAAGAACTTCATTTCTCAAGGCAGCTACGAGAATCGTACAGTCTTCGAGTCCCTCGATATCGGATGGCAACTCCTCCGTATCTTCCCCAAGGAAATGTTGAAGAGAATTCCAGCCACCACTCTCGCAGAATTCTATCCAAGGGACTCTCGTCATTAATTAATTTCAATTTAACTTTAGTTCTTGTCATTTGAAGAATAGAACAATTTGAGAGTAAGAACGTTTTCGTTCAAGGCTAAAGTTTTATTGAAAATGTATCGAAACGAGTAAAAGTTCAATCGTTCCTGCCTCCTGCGTTTCGATTTTTATGGTGAAGTATTAAGATCTTTATGTAGAAATGCATAATACAGTTTCCAAGATTGAAACGCAGTTGGACAAAAAATCAAGTATCATGCCTGGAATTTTTAATTTTAAAGTTTAAACTTCAAATCATAGCTGCTGAATACGTTTACTGTTTGTTTTAATATTCTAATAGATAAAATTAGGGGCAAGGACGAGAAGAGATTTATGGTGAAAATGTTATCACACTTACCAAACTGGAGAGGGTGATATTAGTTAGCAGCGCACTCTGTCGTGTTCAAGTGTTTGTTTCGTCGGAATGTTCGTATTTTATTAAAGATTAATTTACATTCGATTTTGATTAACTTTAGCTATCGAGCACGGGACCCTCATAGAAGTTTCAGCAACACCAAGGCCATGTGTGTTTGCCATCTTTTGCTGATCGTTTTCTTCGTTGATAGTACCCTTGCAAGATTGATTTTGTTAATTGAAATCGACAAGTTGTAAATTGTAATATATCAGTCAGTATTATGATCAAAAAAGCAAGTGCGTCAAACTTTTGTTTCAACATGAGCACCCCACATTCCAAAAACAAATGTTTACGAGGTAAACATTTTTCCCTTCTTAAAAAGCGACACCAACATCCACGTGTACAGATTCTTTTCCCTTGAAATGTACTAGAATCATCGGAAACACATTTTCTATGAACGTTACTGTGTAAATTTTAGAAGTAGTGAATATTAAATGCTTGCTTGATTTGGGAGAAAGCCATTCGGATTCATTCGGATAGTTAACATTGTTGCAACGCCTAATTGAGAGGTTCCGAAGCAATTATTGTTATCAAATGTCAGTGGTCCGACTATTGTGTGTAATTAATTCAAAAGTTAATCATTGCAATTCTTTTAGTGTTATACAAGGATAAATGTACCATAACTGTATAAAAGAAGTCTATGAAAGTAAATATTTTTCTTCATTTTTTTTTTTGCTTTCCTTTCGCCGTCGTATCAGAATTTATACAACTTTATCCTCCAATAGTTCCCGCTAATGCAACTCGTTGCACAAGTGCCGTTGTATCATATGTTTACCGACGGTGTAAACCTGTTGATAATTTTTGAAATACAGTGTAATAACATGTGTTAAAAAGAGAACGAAGAATTATTTTTTATACCTCACTTTTTAAAAAGTCATTGATACAAACCGCTTTTAATTTAAAAAATTGATTTATAAGATTTTATTTTTTTAAACAAAATTTTAATAAGGATTTCAATACTTTTATAAAAAAAATTAAAGATGTCAAAATTCTATATACCAAAAAACAAATTTTTTGTACTTAATGTCTCTCAGAATAGCAATTTATTAAAAATTTAGAATTCTATTTAGTTTAATATAAAACTTTGACAAAATTAAGAGTTAATGTTATACATATTAACAAAAGATTCTTGGAATTAATTATTTCAAAATTTGCCGCGTAAATCCTCGTATTTAACTTTGACCAATCAGGTGGGAATCCCCTTCACCGGTCATTTAATGGCGTCAAGTGAAGAAAAATGTTCTTATAAATTTTTTTTCGATTTTGTATTCTGATGATAATACTGTCAATAATTAAGTAAGCTACATGCGAAGTGTAACCATCGATGAGCCGATAAACTTTTTCTGAATCAGCGAGTTCCAAGGTAATGGATTTTTTATTTCTGTACAAAAGCCACTTAGCATGAAAAAGAATAGGTTATGTCGTTTGATTTTTCACTCACGTGCTACCAGATGGAAACTAAACGTACTGAAAAACAAAGTATTGGTTTAAAGGCCTCAAAGCTTTTAATTAATTTTGAAATTCACGAACTTATTGTTCTTGCCAAAGATGAATTTAATAAAATGCTATGTTTCCTATTTGAATAGGAGCCTCGTTCATAATTTTGCTTGATATTTTGCTGACTTAACTTTAACAGGAATTTGCGCAGTAAGACTTTTTGTGTATCATTTTTGCATGCATATGCAGTAAATTACTATTTGTGTACTTGATTCAATATGCAAAATATTGTGTACTTTAATTTTGTTATAAATATTACTAGTTATTAGATTTTAGAGAAATTGTTTACCTTGTTTACTAGTACATTTTTATTATTTATTATTATTTGAAATTTATACTAAAAAATTATTTTTATCAACTAGGTATTAGATTTTATGACATATTATTAAATTATTATTTCAAAAAGCTTCCATTAACTTGTTTTAAAGTTATATTTGTTTATAGATGAGTTTCTCTTTTTTTTAAATTCTATTTGTACATTTTTATTAGACTATTTTTAAATTTGTAGTACTTTTTTATCTATTTTTAATATTAGAAAGTGTTTCATAATGGTAATAAAAGTGATGTAATGATTAAAAGGCGTGCATAAAACAGGAAATAAGCAAATACTTTAGCAACATCGACAATTAAAAAATATTTTTCTCTTCGAAGAAATTCAGTTTTGTATTGATCAATCGAATTCTGGAGGAGTACTAAATGTGGGCAGTTCACGTAGTGAGTCCGAGGTGAAATCGGTTTCATAAACGAGATACTATTGTTCTCTTGATGAAATTAATGAGAGAATATTGAGAAAAAATATAACTAATAGAAATTTTAATTATTTTCTTGAACACCATACCGTTTTTCTGTGTATGCAATTTCTTTGTGAATAATGTTTGAGAAAATTAATTTTTACTATAAATAATAAGTATCATTAAACTGTTTTTTCAAAGCAGGAGATAATGGGTAAAATCAGAAATATTTGAAAGTACTTATCTCTCTTTGAAAAGAAAATCTTGAATTATGAAAGGTAAAACCAGGAAGATAAGAGACCACCATCCAGTCCAAGAATTGTTTGTAACTTGAATTAAAATCCTATTGTTCTTTTGATGAAATTAATGAGAGAATATTGAGAAAAAATATAATTAATCGGAATTGTAATTATTTTCTGGAACTCCATACCATTTTTCTTTGTATGAAATTTCTTTGTAAATAGTGTTCGAGAAAATTAATCCTTACTATAAATAATAAATATTATTAAACTGTTAGTTCAAAACAGGAGATATTGGGTAAAATTAGAAATATTTTGAAAGTACTTATCTCCCTTTGATAAGAAAATCTTGAATTATGAGATGTAAAATCAGGAAGATAAGAGACCACCATCCAGTCCAAGAATTGTTAGTAACTTGAATTAAAATCCTATTGAGAGCCATTGAGATTTGACGTCGTACCTTAATGTTCGACAATACATACGAGTATTTCTGTGCATTCGTTAGAATCGATTTGCCAATTTTCCATGGGTCATTGAAAATGGTTTAGAAAAAATTAGGATTAGATATTTTAAAATAAAAAGGATTTCAGTGTTTCCTTTTTTAGTTTTATGTTTAATATTGAAAATAACAGTTGGATTCATTATTCATCGATATAATTGTGTATTTCATTTTATTAAAGGAAAGATTGATTATATTATGTGACGAGAATATAATAATAGCTTGTTGCAACAAAGCGTTGCTTAAAAAAAATTAAGAACGCATCTCTCCACACTAATAAGCAAATTGCTTCTGCAAGTGCAGATGTTGAATCTTGTGTCACGTTCTTGTCAGATGGAAATATATTGCAAGAGATTGTTTATCTTCCAACTTTCGAAATTATTATTCTAATTTTCTAACCTGTGCGTATTTCTTTTATCTTTTAAGGCAAACAAAAATTGAATACAAATTTTTTTTAAGCAGTCATAAAAGCTACTTATTTACTGATAAGTCAGTTTAAAAAAAACTTATGAAATGTCAACGTCCTAGAGACTCTAATCTATAAATAATATAATTTAACAATAGAAGATGTATTTATTATCTTGCAACCGAAATCTGCATTGCTTCTCTAATCAAAGTTGTGAATTATTTATAGCTTGAATACGATCACTACGATGTTAGCAGTTTGTATCTTCAATGATAACTTGACATTGAATCCGAAATGAATGATAGCCACTTTTTTTTAGTGTGTCTATTTAAAAAAAAATCTCTAGATGTTATAATTTGCTCAAAAACCAATTTAATTTTCATAAATCTTTACGTCATCAATAAAAATACAATGTATCGTCAATAAATAATTCTTAAAATAATATTTCAACTTTGAAAATATTATTTAATTAACATTTAGTGCTTGGAAGGTATTTTGAGTTTTAGTATGTAATTTCAAATTTTAAATAACCGCAAGTATTTCCATTTGTTCAAAACACATTCCTTAAGATGATAAAAATTCAGGAAATAAAGACATTACTGTACTGGTTTTTATGAATTTTTTACTCGGAAATATAGGGAATAAGACATTTTTTTACTTTGCATAACACTATTCCATAAAAGAGCTGCCAATAAAATTTGCATTATTTTATTTTGATAGTTTTGTAAACAAATTTAATCTTTTATATTTGTTCATTGTGCAGTTAGTAAACTACAGCCTTATTAAAAAAATTAATATGAAATTATCTAATTGGTTTAAAGTACATATATAAAGTTTTTTTTTCTGAAAATTTTAGTAATGTGTCGTCATACGTGAGCGTGTGCGTGCGGATGAGACTCGCTACATTGCACAAATAAATTGCTTTATGCGCTCAGACGAACTACATGTTGCTTCTAACTCCATTTTCCGCCTTACTCAGGTTTTCTTGAATTAGAAATCATCACAACAAGTGAAAAAATTACACGTGTAGATGATGCGACTTGGTTCTCGGTTAGAAATAATATTACTTGGTTCAATTAATTTTTTTTTTAAATTTACAAAACTTGATGGGAGACAAAAGTACTTTTCTGAGAAGTACAAAAAATCGAAACAATGTAATAAGAAAGTATTTACAAAATTTAAACAAAAGCCATTGTAGAAAGTCATCTTAGGATTTTAGGAAAATAATTTTTAAAAAATGTGAAAAGGTAAAATTTAATGAAATAGCAAGCTGCATTTGGATCAGAATGATAATAAAAAGTGTTCTCTTTAAATTTAAAATGTTGCATTAAAAAAATGAAGAATGCTAAAAAATTATTTTTCACTCAAATCTTACTGAGTGCTTTTAACTTTCGAATTTTGGAACATACATGTTCAGGTTTAAAGCCTTTCAATTTGAAAGCATTCCATTTAAAATCGTCTACAGTTTTTCAAGATAAAAGAAAAAACTTTTTTCAACTTTAAAACCGTGATAGTTATATGCTTTAAATTTGAAGTCCAAAATGTTTGGAAAGATACACGTCAGTCTTTATAAATTTGTCATACTTTCCAATTTCATAAAGTTAAATTTCGGAGCAAAAATAGTTAGACAGAATTTCGTAATTTGAAATTCTGAGAACTAGGTTTAGAGTCAATTTGAATAATTTGGGTAAAGTTAAATTGACTTCTGAAACTAAAGGGAGGTTATTTTAAAAATCGGTATTTTCTAATTTAATTATTGAACCGGATTTAATAATATATTAACGATATTTTTTATATTCAGCACTACAAAAGGAAATCATTCTTTTTTTTTCAAAGCACAGCTATGTCTGGATATAATGCAAGGGCCACCTTTAAAGTAAGACAGTTGTTGTCTGCGCTTCAAAACGCACAGGCGACGATCCCAGTCGGCTGGATTTTATGTCGCAGTTGTTTGCTTGTCAAGCACTTTTTAACTGAAACATCGTAGAATAAGACATTGTGGGAAACTCAGCGAATCTTTATCGAATGAAACCAATTCTCGGCAAGTGAATATTTTTAGTGCAAACTGGAACGAGTTTAAGAAAGTTTTATCAGTTAGTTTTTGAAAGATTAGTTTGCGTAATGAATTATGTTTTGCAAGTTGTGAATGAAGAAGGAAATTGTGTAAACAATTGAGATAGAAAAGTGTCTCGTGCTGCGAAAGCACGTGAACGATTGACTCGCGAGATTATATTTGAACATGTTTTAAGTCAGCTTTGATGAAAGAGACTAAGAGTTTTTTTGTGAATTTGATGATACGTTTAAATGTATAGTTTTATAATTTGTTGATTGCAAGATACTATTCGTGTATTTTTTACCTTTTTTATAAAGTTTTAGACTTTTTTTGAAGCTATATAAGAAGTAAGAAAGAAACTTATAATTGAAATAAGTCCTTTTGTTTAAAATAATAAAAAAGGCTGGAAATGATTGAATCGTGGATGCTCTTTGAGGAAATTCATTTCCGGATTTTGGCACACCGAATGAAAATATTTTCGTTCTTGGAGAATAATGAGAAAGAAAGCAATCAGATTTCGGCCTTATGCATTTGTTAACAGTAAAATGTTTATGAGCGTTACGAAATAGAGATTTACAATCATCTGTGTGAAAGATGACTCTTACAGCGTCACTATATATGCATGGAATGCCTATTTGATAAATATTGCAAACCAGTAAGGTCAAAAGATTGCAATGAGACTATCAGGTCGAGGTCAGGTCTTTTGTTCACGCCACTGACACGTTTTTTTCGGTGGGAAAAATAAAAAGTTGACTTTCGACCAATGAAATTCAAGCCTGGCTGGGACACTTGGATGATTGTTTTCCCCTTGAAAAGTTTTCTCCCTTGATTTATCTTCCTCGTATGTAAGCTTTTTCTTTCATCATAAAAGCTTATTGTTTTTATCTCTTGGAAAATTTTAGGTGCTAATTTTACTCTTGTCTGAAATAATTAATTTAAAAAAGAAAATTACTGCGCGAGAAAAGAAAGTGTTTATTGGAAGAAAAGAGGTTTTGCAATATTGATTTCATTTCTAAAAATTAGAAGAGTCATAGTTTTCATATTTACTTTGAGGAAAAAAGATCTTTCAATTGAGTTGAACCTATAAAGTCTTGCTTATTATGGTTCTCGTTTGGGGGATGCATTACGGATATTTTAAGCCCAGAATGACAAAAATCGTTTGGCTCATTTTTGATAAAAATGATTTTATCGTTTTTCTGAATTGATTTTGTGTCCAAAATGCCTGGAAAGTAAATTTTTCTGCAGGTTTCTGCTTGTATTCAATTCTAGGATGTCTCAGGTTACTTTAACACAGAAAAAAATAATTTTTCAGTTCTAGTTCCAGTTGCTTTTTGCCATTGCAACAGTCTCCGTGTATCATCATATTGAAATAATAATTAAATTGAGGGTATATTTGTATACAAATAGAACTGTAATTGATATTTTTAAAGACTAAACGAAATATTTATTTTCCTGTGTATTATGATATGCAGTTTTTCTTTCTGTTAAAGCAAAATTAGGAGTTCGGGATACTACCAATCAAGTGTAGAACAGTTAGAACTTAAACTTTTTTTTATCTATCTTAAAGTAACCGTGAGACATCCCAGAAAGAAGTACAAGAAGAAAATTGTATTTTTCAGCCCCGTAGTTCCTATTTTTGAAAAGAAGAAATTTTTGCTCTACACTAAAGCCAAGGAACCGTAAGAATCACATAAAATATATTTTTCACATTGCTACCAAACTAAAAAAGAATTTTCTTAAAAATAATTTGTAGATTATCGTTCCAAAATGCAATTTTAGTCTAACTTAGTCGATTTTCAAAATTTTTGTTATTAAATTTCGAAAACGTCACTAGATAGAATATTAGAAGAGCATAATTTTATAGATTTTAAAGAGGCGAACAATTCTGGCATATAAACTTTTTCGTATCCCGCATAGTTTTCGAAAAAAATGAAATTTTTCATTTTTAAACACGATAAAATCATTTTTCGCAAAAGTGAGCCTAACAATTTTTTTCTCTCTGGGCTTAAAATAAATAACCGTTGGGCATCCTCAAAATAAGAATCAGAATAAAACTGTATGTACGAGCATTTCTGGTTTGAACTCAATCGAAGCTAGCCGTTAAAAGATAAGCCATTTCAAGTTGGAAAATAGGAAATATGTCATTTTCTGATAAAAACGTGTTTTGAGCTAATAACACGACGTGAGTAAAAGCGGTTTGTAGAATAGATATGAAGTAGAAAAGTAGAATGTTGTAATAAATTAAACGAGGAGTTATTTATGTTTTGGGATCAACAAGAATTAAATTCTTAGGCTTTGAAATCAAAAATTGAAAAATGCCCAAACAGAATTTTTTTACTCCATTTTTTTCCTTCTTATTTTATAATTTGAAAACCTCAAAATTAAATGTGAAAAGTTATCTATTTGAAAATTGTCCATTGCTTAAAATAAACGAGATAACTCAAAAGTTTTCAAATTTTAAACTTGAGATTTGAAAGTACATATGTGAATGTCTAAAAAATTCTATTTATTCAAACGTATTTAACACAAGCTCGAAATTTTTAAGAATTTGAAAAAATGCTTTTTAGTAATGTTCTCACAAATCCCTTTCAATTTTAGTACATTTATTGTAACAATTAATTAAATTCATCTCTTTTTCTAGTACAGGGTGTCTACTCACCTGGAAAACCTAGAATTGTCAGGGAATTCTTATAAACCTGGAATAACCTGGAAATGTCAGGAAACTTTTGTTTAAAGACAGGGAATTTTATCGAGCGTGCATAATTTTGTTTAAATGTAGTACAAATTAAATAACAATGATTTTGTATGTGTAAAAGTAACTTTTATAATACTGGATTTATACTGATTTAAATCAAACTTCTTTGTATCATTTTCATTACTCTCAGGAAAATATCTTTTATTCAAAGTATTAATATGTTGAATATGTACTTCATTTTAAGTATGAAGATGAAAACTTGTTTCAATTATTATTCAAATTTCATGTACTTTAGGAACAAATTTTAGAAATGATTAATTATGTTTCCAGTATTATTAATTTATTTAGTCATTCGACGGTGATAATTAATATATTTAAGAATATCCTGTAATCATTTGTCAAAACATCCTAAATTGTACACATTAATTATTTAAACTAAACACATTAATTAATTAAATCAAATACAAGATTAGTTTTCTACCAAAAAAGGCGAATTTTCAACTAAAATGATGAATATTCAACCCAGAAAATGGATTTTTAAGAAAGTAGTTCAACTTTCAACCAATTACTTAAATTTTAAACCAAAAAAAGAGGAATTCTCAACAAATTGTGTAATCGTTGATATTTCAACCAAAAAAGACGAATTTCCAACAAAATAGTTGAATCCTCAACCAAAAAAGATTTTTTTCAGCCAAACAATTGTATTTTTAACAAAAAGATGAAATTTCTACTAAAAGAAATACATTTTTAAATCAAAAAGATGAATTTTCAACAAACTAGTTGAGTTTTCAACCCAAAAATATGAATTTTCAACAAAATAGTTGAATTTTCTACCAAAAATGAAATATTTAAATTTTCAGTTAAAGAATTAATTTTCAATTTAAAAAAACGAATTTCCAACAAAATATTCAAATTTTCAACTTAAAATATAAATTTTAAACTTAAATCATGAATCTATTACCAAAAATATGAATTTTTAACAAATTAGTTCCACTTTCAAGCAAGTAGTTGAATTTTTGACCAAAAGCAATGAATCCTTAACGCTAAATGTAATATTTTATATTTCAACCAAAAAAGATTCCAATTTTATACCAAAAACAATTTAATTCCACTAAAAACGACGAATTTTGCACAAAATAGTTAATTTTTAGCCACACAGTTGAATGTTCAACAAGAAAGTTTATTTTCAACAAAATAGTTCAATCTTCAACCATAACGGATTAATTTTCTACTAAAAAGTTACATTTCTAACAAAAAAAGATGAAATTTCTACTAAAAGAGATGAATTTTTGAACCAAAAAGTAAGATTTTCGACTAAGAAAGATTTTTCAGTCAAGGAAGTCAAGAATTTTCAACCAAATTGTTGAATTTTGTAGACGAAAATACGAATTTTCTGCAAAACAGTTGAGTTTTGAACCCGAAAATATGAAACTTCAACAAAAAAGTTAATTTTCACCAAAATAGTTGAATCCTCAGTCAAAACAGATTTATATTCAACCAAAAATTGAACAATTAAATTTTCAGTTAGAAAAGTAACTTTCAACCAAAAAAGTGAGTTTTTAATAAAATAGTTCTACTTTGAAGCAAGTAGTTGAATTTTTAACCAAAAACGATAAATTCTCATAGAAAAATGTAATAGTTGATATTTTAACCAAAAAAGATTCATATTTTTAATAAAAAACATTTGAATTCGATCAAAAGACGAATTTTCAACAAAATAGTTTAGTTTCATCCAGACAGTTGAATATTCAACCATGTAGTTGAATTTTGTACCAAACTGTTCATTTTATGAACTTTCAACAATAAAATTTAATTTTCAACAAAATTGTTGAATTTTCTACCAAAGTAGTTGAATCCTCAACCAAAACAGCTTAATTTTTTATAAAAAAAGTTGCATTTTTAACCAAAAAAGATGAAATTTCTACCAAAAGAGATGAAGTTTTTGAACCAAAAAGATGAATTTTCAACAAAAGAGTTGAATTTTTTACCCGAAAATAAATTTACAACAAAAAAGTTAATTTTCAACCAAATAGTCGAATTTTATATCAAACTCTTAAAATCTCAATCCAAAAACAAATCCTAATAAGTGTAAATAAAAATAAAAATATTTAAAATTTAACCACTCATAAGTGGATAATAAGTTTAGGTTATTCAAGTATTTTGTAATGCTTTGAATTTGAAAGGGTGTAGGGTCGATTGCTTTAAAAATGCAGTACTTAATACTTGAATGGCTCTTTATTAAGAAGAGTGATACCTGTAAAAGTCTAGAAATACCTGGAAAAAATCTGGATTTGTCAGGGAATTTTTTTCCAAGATTTGAGTAGACACCCTGTAGTAATATAGAGATATGTTTAGAAAGCAAAATAAAATAAATTTCGAATTCGAGTAAAAAACTAATCTAATATAAGATTTCTTGGGAGTAAATTTTGTTGGGTGTCAAAAAACTCGTTCTTCAAAATTCTCGGCTCTGAATCATTCACAGGCAGCGATGCGGGTATGAACTCAATTATCCTGGAGAGAGATGCCCTTGAAGGAAATCCCCTATAATTTTTGAAACTCTCGCTCAAGTAAATTATATTTAACAATTGTATCAGTAAGCCACCATTGTGAAGTGACCAAGGAACAAAGCTACGTACAATTTGACTTTACGATTAGGTGGTATGCTGTAGAAAGTCAGCGATTTGCAGAAACGAACAAAATAAGTGGCAGCTCACTCGTGGTCTTTCGTTCGGTCAAAAGGCTCCGTCTACAGCGGTTAGGAGACAGTGAAAAATTGAAGATAGAATATCAAATCCATGGATTTATATCAATTTATACAGTTTGTTAGATGCCGCCGATTTCCTCATATTATCGATGCCTGGATCAGCTGTTTTTTCCCACTTCTGGATTTTAAATCGATAATGCTAATCATTGAGGAGTCACTTCACATCTCAACGTGAAATGGAATTGATTTGTGCGGTCCTCATCGAGTGTCGTTCTGTGAACATAGTGTGATTTTTTCTTTTATTTGGATAAAAAATAGTTGAGATTGAATTTTCTACCCCTGGAGACAACATGTATGGGTTGGTGGAGCTCTTCCTCTTTTGTGGAGTGCTTTACTATTTTTTTAATGACAGGTATGCCATATGAGATGATATTAAAATCAGAGTTCTTGGGGGAATGTTCAGGAGTCTGAGGATTAATAAAAAATTTGGAACGGTTGATTAGAAATTGAGCTAGGGTTAAGGATGTTTATTAGGGCTGCATTCATATAAATTATTAGAAAGTATTCTGTGGGTCTTTAACTGTCGCAATTCAATCTAATTATTATCAGGAAATTGTATCAAGTCAAATCGGCTTAATCTAAAAATTTCTGGAAATTTTAAAGAATTCAAAAAAGGAATCATGAATTATCGAACTTGACGGCTCTCATTTTTGGAAAAGGATCCAATTAAATTTGAGAAATATTGCATTATCGAGCAGGGTGTCTACCTGACCGGGAAATCGGGAAAACCGAGAAATGATCTGATTTGGAACAGGGAATTATCGAAAAGAATTATAATTCTAAGTTGCGACATGGAATTTCAGTGAAGAAATAGAATTTTGAGTTTAGAACAGGCAGTTTCCGTAAAGAAATATAATTTGACTTGGAACAGAGAATTTTCAACAGAAAATGAGAATTTTGGAAAAGAAATTTAATTCTGATTTAGAAGACGGAAATAAAAAAAAATCCCTGTTCCAAGTCAGAATTCGTCACCATTTAAAACTTTCCTCTTTCAAATTTTATAAAAACGGATTTACTATATTTCTCAATCAAAACAAAGAAATTGTAAATAAACGTAAGTCTGACTTGGAACAGGGAATTTTTTTAATGAATTTCATTGTCACTTGGTATAGGGAATTTTCTAGAAGAAACATAATTCTGAGTTTGGACGTGGAATTTTTGGAAATAAATGTACCTAATTGTGACTTGGAGCAGTAAATTTCGGTAAAGAATTATAATTTTTACTTTGGAACAGGGAATTTTAGTAAATAATTTTCTAAAAGAATTATAATTTTGAGATAGAACTGTGAATTACCGTAAAGAATTATATTTTTCATTTTAGGTTTACTTTAGAGCAGGAAATTTCGTTGAGAATTATAATTTTTACTTTAGGACAGGGAGTTTCTTTAAAGAATTATAATTTGACTTGTAACAGAGAATTTTTAACATGGAATGGAAATTTTGTAAAAGAATTCTTGTTCTGAATTATAAAAAGGAAATTTATAAGAACAATCCCTGTTCCAAGACAGAATTCGTCAGAATTTGAGAATTTCTTGTTCCAAATCAGAATTTGTTTGAATTTGAAAATTCTTTTTTTTTGCAAATGAAAATTTTCCAGGATTATAACTTCCCTCTTCCAGTTTTTTAATTCTGATATAGAATAAGGGAATTAAAAAAAAATCTTGTTCAAATTCAGAATTATGATTCTTGTACAAAATTCTCTGTTCCAAATCAGAATTGTAATTCTTATGACTAAAAATTATCTGATATTCCAACTCAGAATTTCAATTCTATTCCAAAATTCCCTGTTCTAGATCGGAAATATTTTAAATCTTTTAAAATGCTAAGTAATCTCTTGAAATTTTTTTAAATTGTTTGAAATCATTCAAATCTTTCAAACTCTCTTGAATTGACCGGGAGAAAACCTTTACATTTTGGAAGCATTGAAACTTGAATGCTTCAAATTTGGGACGTGCTGAAATAAAAAAAATTGTCGAAATTAGATCTTTTAATTTTGAAACTATCAAAGGTATGGCCCTTCAAAACTGAAAATCAGCTAATTGGAGTGCTTTAAATTTAGAAAAAATTTAATTTCTTAAAAAATTCTCCTAATTGGAAAAATGTAAAGCATCTAAAGTACTCGAAAGTTTATTAAAAATTTTATGTACCGAATTTTTTTCCAATTTAGTGCATTATATAATCCGCAAAATGATTACGAAGGAAAATTACATACATTCACCTGAGTTGAACTCTAACAGGAAAATACTTAAACTAACTTACGAAATGAAGCTCACATTTTAACGGGATATTTTTTCATCTGTTTAGTCCTAAAATTTTATTTGTTTAAAATTGAAGTAGTTTTAGCTTACCTATTAGAAACGATTTTCGTAAAATTGGCAAATGAGGTGATCACTCCTATCACACTAAATCGAGCATTTCCTGGGTATGCAATTGAATATTTATCATGCATGAGATGTACTATTGAAATCGAAAATAGTGTCTATTAATAAAGTAGGTCCTGTCTTACATAATGTGTGTTGTCCCTCTTTCCCATCTTTAGATTTCACTTTCTTCTTTGTTGATTTCAAACGATTATTTGAAAGTACCAATAATCCTTTCTTGCTCATATCGCGCTAAAGAAAGTTTTGAACTTAATTTTCATTTTTTAATTATTAATTCGGATATAGTTTATGAGTGATTTCCAAAAAGTAGAGTATTTTAGAAAATGAGATTGTCAAAAACAAAAACAATTTTAAACCGCTTAAAATATATTTTTCAATTAAGGGTGACCTAGGAGAGTATGGAAATATAAAACTAAGAGATCAAGGAATGTATTTGTGATGGATATTAATTTTGAATTTTGCTCAAGGTCGCGTGAGCAGGCATGCGACTATGATAAAATAAAATAAAAATTTCAAATTAAATACAGAACAAATAAAAATATTTAGAAATATGGGGAAAATGACTGTTTTCACGATTTATTTGGTTTTGACTTCAGCGATTCAAAATAGCCTCTTATTTTATAGTATGATGAATGAATACGTATGGCTGCTGGACCGAGAAATTACCGGAAATTTTCCGTGACCGGGAAAAACCGGGCTATAACAGTGAATTTATTTTTTGACTGGGAATTTCAAAAAATTTTTAGAAGAAAAATCTATCCAATCACTTGAAATATCACAAATTTCATAATACAATTTAAAACAAGTTCGATTTCAATTTTTTTTTAATGGTAAGCTCAATTGTTAACTTTGTCAATTATGAAATCATTCAGTTTACAATGCGTAATTCTACATTTTCAGTTAAAAGAATTTCAAAATGCAGTTTTAAAGACTTAAACAATTAAAAATGAAAAAACGTTTCAAGTTGAAAAGTTTTGCTAAAAAACTTTTTAAGTTGATCAACTGTGAATATAAATTAATTAATTACTTTCAAAATTGAACTGTAGTTTGAGTATTAAAATTTGAATAATTATTGATTTTACAAGACGATTCTAAATATGTTCAAAATTAAACAATTTATAGATTTTAACGTTAAATACTGAACGGTTTCAATTCGAAAGCCTTAGTAGTTTGTTTCCGTCTAAAATATTCCATTTTTAACCCATTCAATTTGAATTTTTTAAATATTTTGCAATATTTGACTGTTCATTAAAAATGAGCAATTATAAATTAAATATTTAAAACTACATAATTTGAAACTGAATTGTTTGAAATAGAAAGCCTTGAATCGATAAAATTTCAGAGTGCTAAATTTCGACTTTGAATGTTACAATTTTAATCGTTCCATTTTAAACGTTTTTAATTTTTGAGTGAAAGTGATGAATTTGGATGTATAAATAACAACCGAATTTTACATAGATTAGGAAAAACTGCAGAAAAGTTCGATCCCCTTTTTTATAAAATATTATTCTAACAGGTACAAAATTTTTAACATTTTTTTATTTTTCCGGGAATTTGAAATTTCAGGATTTTGAAAACTCGGGTTTTAAATTTCAAGTAATAATACAATTTCGGGAATTTAATAATTTCAATCATTTGAAACTTCTGAATTCTTCTGTTTTCGTGTACTTTCACTTTCGGAATATTTCCGTTTCGTTAATAAACATTTTAGGTAGTTTTATTTGTTTTCGCTAATTTAAAATTTCGGAAATTGTCTATTTTGGTAATTATATTTTCGGTATTTTTCAGCATTCGCGATTTTTCTGTAAAATTATGTCATCCCCTTAAAACGATATAATTGTGAACATTCACAAATTTATAGTTGGATGAATTTATGTTTCTTTCACCAGTTATCTTTGAACTTTTCAATTCATAAAAGTTTAAAATGTGAAATATTTCAATTTAACGGCATTTAATTTAAAATTGTTCAAATGAAAAGTTTTGAAAGCTTTCATTTTATACGTGCAAATTATTGAGAGTTTGAATAAAAAAATTGGTTAAGCTCCAATTTTATAAGTTTAAAATTCAAAAGAGTTCCACTTTGAGTGCTTTAATTTGCAGTTCAGGTTTTATTACTTTAAATAAAAATATGTTTAGCTTGAGAGGTCGAATTTTTCAATTACAATGACCGTGATAAATTTTTGTGAACCGGGAAATGACCAGGAATTTTTTCCCTCGATTAAAACGGCTACCCTGTGAATATAGAGCGTTACCGGGCATTTTATAGAAAATATTACGCAAAAATAGTGATCATTATTTACTGTTGTATAAAATTAACCTTTTCAGCCCGCATTATGAATAGTTTGAATAATTATTTTCGAGTTTTATCCTAAAATAGTAGTGCAACATGACCAGGCCAAAAACTTGTTAATATTATTTAGCAATTTTTCACTTTAAATTTGTAGTTTGGGACAGGTGCATGAAAAGACACTTTGCCTACTTTTTTATTTTTTATTTCTAAACGAATTGATCTAAAATTGTGAAACTTTAATAAATTGTGCTTTGATATAAGTGTTTTACTGAGATATTTGTTGAAAAAATTTATTACTCAAAGGAAAAGTGGAAAATGACTGGGTTTTAAAGTCGTCAACTTTTTGTCAGTCACCCTTATAATTGTTTTATTTATAAAGTCTATTTTAAAAAACTGAATATATTTTTGTTGAGAACCTAAAAATTAGTGAAATAGAAGAAGGGAGAAGAATAGTAATTTCTCAGTGGCTAAATGTGTATAAATTTTATTTCACTGCATTTAGAGCTAAACATTATTTTTAATGATTTGTTTTTATTGAGCTTGCTGCTCAACAAATTTAACACCCTTTTTAAAAGTAGTATTCTGTCAGGAATGTGAAAATTACGAGCTAGTATAGGTCAAGTAATAAGCTCGAGGAAATATCTTACAAATAATGTTAATTGCAATAATTAAATTATCGAAGCTAAGAGAAATCTCGGGCAACCGTGCTGGATAATTAGCTTCAAATTGACCATCATTTCTCATTTTCGTCTTCTAGTCTTGAAGAATTTTGGATTTTACAAAAAAACTCAGTCTTGTAATTAATTTTCTACTTTAAACGCAAATTAACTGAAAAAAAGAAATATAATTTTAATTCTTGAACAAAATTAGATCAAGAATCTTACATTTGAAATTTATGAGAAATAATAGTAGGTATCTATTTTGGGTAATGTTTCTTTCTAAATAGATAATACATATATTCAGGGTGGCCTCTGGGTCGGGAAACCAGGAAAACCGGGATTTTTTTGAGACCGGGAAAAACCGGGAAATAACCGGGAATTTTTCGAGACCGGGAAAAACAGGAAATGACAGTGAATTTATTTTTTAAACGGAAATTTTACAAATTTTTATAAGAAAAATCTATCCAGTCACTTGAAATATCATAAATTTCATATCACATGATGTAATGCATTTGAAAATAAGTTCGATTTCAAAATTTTTTTTTTTAATGATACGTTCAGTTGTTAACTTTTTCAATTATAAAATCGTTCAGTTTACAATGCGTAATTCTAAAATCTTTTACTTTAAAAATGTTCTATTTAAGCTTTTCATTTTTAAGCGTACATTTTCAATTTAAAGAATTTAAAAATGCAGTTTTGAAAACGTTGTTTCAATCTAAAATATTCAATTTTTATATCATTTAATTTTAAATTTTTTAATTAAAAAGAAAGAACAATTTCTTAAATATTTATCAGTATTTTACTATACATTTAAATTGAGCAATTATAAATCAATTGTTCAAAACTAAACAATTTGGATCTTAAATGTTTCAAATAGAAAGCCTTGAATCATTAAAATTTCTTAGTGCTACATTTAGACTTTGAACGTTACAATTTTAATTGTTCCATTTTAAACATTAAACAAATCTTTCCTTAATCGTTGAAATATCTTGAAATCTTTGTGAAATATTTAAAAACTTTGTGAACTTTTTTGAAATCTTTGAAATCTTTCTGGAGTCTTTAAAATCTTTGCAAACTCTTTAAAATCTGAAATATTTTGAAATCTTTTCGAATCATTGAAATCTTTTGAAATTTTTTTGAAACTTTTGAACTCTTTTGAAATTTTTTGAAATTTTTATGAAATATTTAAAAACTTTGTTAACTCTTTTGAAATCTTCTGAAATACTTTAAAATCTTTGATATCTTTGAAGTCCTTGCGAAATTTTTGGAATATTTAAAACCTTTGCGAAATCTTTGAAATCTTCTGAAATCTTTTGGTGCCTTTGTGAAATCTTTGAAATTCAAAATTGTTCAATTGAAAAGTGTTGAAAGCTTCCATTTTATACGTCTCAATTATTGAGCATTTGTTTAGTTCCAGTTTTGAATCCTTAAAATTCAAAAGAGTCCCACTTTAATTAAATGCTTTAATTTGCAGGTCAATTTTTATTACTTCAAATAAAAATATTTTCAGCTCTAAGAGTTCAAATTTTTTAATTTCAGTGACCGTAAAATATGTTTGCGAACCGGGAAAAAACCGGGAAATGACCGAGGATTTTTTCCTCGATTAAAACGACCACCCTAATATTATCTTTCGCAGATGAATTATTTGACCCACATTTTAACCTATGACGATAATGCAACTTGATAATTCAAGTATAGTAGGGTTTGCAAACATCTTGTGTCTTAAATTATGTAATAATTGTAATTGAAATTTTAGATTTTCTTAATAATAATAAGTTGAATTTAATGTCAAGGATTAGTGAAAGGAAAAATGAGAGAAGTAGGAAGTGGTTAATAATTATTTTTTGTATGTACTTATTTTTCTTCTGATTAGAAGGGAATGCGTAATGAGAGATTGATAACCCTACTTAAATTTTTTTCCACTAGGTGTTTAACTTTTCAAGGGTTGTGTTTGAGATTGATTTTTGTTTGTATTGGAAATAGAAATATTTTCTCCATTCGATATTGGTATCACATATTTATAAAATTCTTTTCTTTGTTTTAAAGTAAAATCAAGCCTAGAGAAGTTGATCATCTAAAATTTGATTGAAACGGAAAAATGTATCGTTTCCTAATGAAGATGACAAAGATTAAAATAGTTTCTAAAGTAAATTTCAAATAAAAAAATAGTATTGTAGATAAGAATACTATTTAAAAAAAAGAACAGTAATTTTAGATTTTTAACTTTGCATCAAAGAAGCATATGACAAAAATAAAGGATTATTTTGTGTAGTAACAACCAACCAACTATGCTCGATATTTCTACGGCGAAGAAATATTTATTTTATCTGAACATGCGGTTAATTAAAGAAAAAAAGTGTTCAATATATATAATACTAAAGTTGAAGATGAATCCTATACCGGTTTCTGGAAAAAATTTCAACAAGATTGTAACGTAATACTTGTGTCATTCGAAAAGGTATACATAGAATTTTAACCAATAGATTTTAATCACAATTTTTTTTAACAAATATTATTAGCATCATAAAATTTTATTAGAAATACTTTATTAGAAATGTTTTAATTAGAATATATCAATTAATTAGAAAATATTTTATTAGAAATAAATAAAAGTTATATTCATAAAAAAATATACATTTTTGAAAAAAAGTTTTGTAATAAATTTGTTGAATCAGTCAGTTTGTGTTAAAATCCCTAAAGATTAAATTTTAAAAAATTTCCCTGAAGATTAAAAGGTCATTTGAAGATTATTTAGATACCATGATGCATCTTGATTAATATCAAAGTAAGAGAATAATCATTTAAACTTTGATTTGTTTTTAAGAATTATATCTCGCTGATAAATTCAAAATCGATAATATTGTATTTTAGTGATCTATGTTAATTTATTTACAAAGTCAAGTCTGTTTTCAATCTTTGATTAAGATATGCATTTTTTAAAGAAGGGATACTACGAAGGTGCTTGATTGATACTTACATTATGTACTCGCACTTACGCACTTGAAATCACGCGATCGCCCACTTACAGCTCAAGGACTCATTGCATTAAATTCTGAATTCATCTAATCACTAGTAAATCTAAAAATAGACTAGGAAAAAAACTTAATTAATATTTTCACTACTATAAATTAGAAAATTTAAATAAAAAAATATTCAAATAATTGATTACATCTATTTCAGTGAAGTAATTATTAGTACCTCAAGTTTTATAATTACTCCACCAAATTAATTTTATAAATGAATCTATTATCCTGCTAAAAATTGTATTGTAAATATTTATTTATATTTAAAAATGTACTTTCGAGTTCGTGGAAAGTGAAATGTTCCTCTTCATGACTCTCATTGTAAATCTATTCTCGTTCACTCATTGACAATTTGCCTGCTGAATTTTGAAATACTGAAATCCGTGACCTATCGCCGGAACCACATGATGATTGATTTACTTAAAAATAACCGTTCTTTGATCAGGTATTTTTCGATTATTTATGTAATTCTGATAATGAGACTAGATTAATTTTATCGGTACCAACAATATATCATTGGAAAAAGAATAATGTCTGATGCATTTCGTAATTAGTTCTTATCATCATTATCAATCGTTAAAATTAAAAGAGTACATGAATTAATATTAGATTAGGTTAAACGATTCGTGTAAAAAATGCAATAGAATTTTTATATATAAAGAACCAGTTTCAAACCAATGAATTAAGAAGAATTTTTTTAATTGAAAAAAATACTAATTTATTTTTAAAATCATGTATGAATATTTTATAAATTGTTAAGTTTCTGTCAGAAAAATGTTTATTTAGAGAGAAATGGAGTACTAAAATATATATCTTTTCAAATTAATAACAGAATTCTTATTTCAGAGCAAAGAACATGGTGGACGTACTTGCTGCTCGAATTCAAGAGGTCTATACAAAATGGGAAAGCCGAACCGAGGTGCCAAGGAATTTAGATATAAACACTTCTCGACTTTCCTTGGGAGGTAAAAATCTTATTAAATAATACATTTCAAACCATTTTCATTTCGATAAAAAAATGGTGTTTTTTCGATTTTAAAAACTATAATTTTTAAAACTTTCTCTTTCAGGACTTCGTCGAGCGGGTCAGCAAATACAGAGAAGAAGATTCCAGACTAAAGAGCAAGCTCGCAAAGTTCGAGAAGCTAATTTATTCAAAATTAAGGAAACCGAACCCATAGCTGCTCAAATTCCAAGAACGACTCCGTTTTTCTACTATTGCTGCAGCAGCTGTACTCCTTCCTCCAGGGTAAATCTTTCCTTATTTATTTAATTAATATTCTTGATATTCGTCAATATCCTACGTATAATAGACGAAAGTTGTTCGAAAAATCTATTTTGAAATCTCTTTTCTTAATACAACTGTCAATTTTGAAAATTTTAAAATTAAGTCTACGAAATTTAAATTTTCCAAGGTCGGAATAATTCAGATTTTTATAAATAGGTGTGTGTGTGTATGTGTATGTGTATGTGTGCGTGCGCGCGCGTGTGTGTGTGTGTGTGTAACTGTGAAGTTATAGAATTTCTCTCTGCTAAATTTTAAACGATTTATTGTTTGAAAATTGTAAATATAATTATTTAAAACTTGCAACAGATGATGGATATTCGCCCTTGTGATAAAAAATTTCGCAATACCTAAGAATTCAGCCACCTTTGTATACATCGTCGGATAACATCGAAATCACTCAGCTTAAGCATGATATTAAAAATCGCAAATCTCAACATGCACGACCGACGAACGTGTAACAAACGTGTCAGGGTTCGTAAAAGTCTCCAGATCTTACATGCCTTTTAAATCTTGAAAAAAGTCACGTCTCCACTTTTTAGGTCATATTTTAAAGCATTTTTCATAATTTTCTTAGTAAATTTCCATTCTTTGTTGGCAGAATCATTATTTATAATTTGTTTCAAGTTATTTTATAAAAATTCTACGAATGTAAATTAATATTTAAAGTGCAATAAGACATTAAAATAAAAATTCTAGAGAGATTTAACTTTTAAATTTTGAAACAAACTACTTTCATTCATATTGCCGTAGATGTGAATGACTTTTATGATAACAGAGAAGCAGGAATCAGACCTACACTTTGTAGTGGAAGCCACGTGCTTGTTCTCGTTTTTTGTTTACATTCCTATTCATCTGCAGAATGAAAGTGATTACGAAAAAAATTCTTACATCTCATGACTAATAAATAAATTTTGGAGGCTAAAGTAAAAAGTAGAAAGAGACACCTTGCGATCCTTCTAAAGTATGATCGATGTGCCTCGTATCAATTTATAAAATCCTGAACAACTCTATATGCTTATATAATCCTCATTTGTCTCTAAAGATACCCCAATCATGCCAAAGATCGACATTACTATTTTGTAATGTTGCCTGTTGCATCTTTAAAAAAGATCATTCTGGAAAAAACTTTATATTTTTAGTAAACTTTTTTATTTTTAATTTATTTTCTCTAAGAAAGATATTTCTCAATATTAACTTACAAGTTATTATTGAAGTAAAAGTGTGCTCCTATTGTATTTTAATTTTATCTTTTAAATAATTAAAATTAAATAATTGAAGTTTCATAGATGCTTTGAGTAAGTCGATTTTAATCTAATTTATTTATGAGGCTTTTAAATCAAATTCTGGAATCGCACATTAGCTTTTTTACATTTACGAAAAAATTAGTTACTATTATTCAGTTTTTCAAAAGTTACCAATGTCGACAATGATATTTATTATACGTAATATACAAAGTAAATTATAATACGGTGGGGGGGGGAGCACTGGTTCGGGGAACCGTGAAATAACCGGGAATATTTCAAGACCGGGAAAAGCTGGGAAATGACCATCTTAATGGCTTCTACTTTGGACTTGTACATATAATTTTAAATGTTTTTCATTTGGAGATATTCTAATTTTGAAAGGGTCGATTTTGTTCAGTATTGAATTTTTGAGTTTGAAATTATTTAATTTAGAATTGTTTCGCATTAGATTCGCTAATTTTGAGTTTCATTTTTGAATACTTTAAACTATTATAAATTGTTTAGTTTTGAAGGTTTAAGTTTGGAAATTTAGGTATCCGAAAAAATTTGTGAAAATCGAGAAGTGTTCGGGAATTTTTTTCTTAGTTGAGTGGCTACCCTGTAATAAACCATTTTTTCAATAACAATTTTGCTTAAGCCCATTGAAATTCAAGGTCTTAATATTGCTTAACTCTCACCTGGAAAAATTTTATAAACCTATTAGAAATTCTAAATTTGCTTTACTTTTTTCCTGTTGTTGAATAACAAACGACATCTGTTTTCAAACCAAGTCAACCACTCACTTCTCTGGCACTGGAGCACTCGTGTTTAGAGGACACAGTTCTAAAAATACAATATTCTAGTAGCTGTTGTAACGTACCTCGAAACGTTTGTAGAATCGCGCGAGACTATTTACAAGTCCGTTTTACAATTTAGAAAAAAAATCAATCTACTCTGCAATTTTCTAGAGTCTGTGGGCACGACTTCCATATTAATGTTCTTGCGTACCTGAGCCTGGTAGACATCTCTAAACTTTTAATTGGCATCAAATGGGAGGATATTACAATTCCTCGTAGTTAATTAGACAAAAGAATTCTGTTTTGACATTGTTGACATTTTCATAGACGATTCAGGCAAAAAACGTATTATTTTTATATCTTGAGAATAGGTACAACGTTCGTTCAAAGTGCGCAAGTCTTATGCGGTATCACAGGTGCAAGAATTAAATTTCGAACATTTGAAGTTTAAATTATCATATGACCATCGTGTGCTAAATGTTTTCTAATGCCGAAATTATTAAGACGGTTCTCTACTTCAAAGTTTCTCTACTTGTGTTTGAAAAGATGCTAGACAATATCAGCATAATACTAAAAATATGATCGAATTTATAATTGGATACAAGAGAAAAACAATTTACATAAGCTACTTTTTCTTTTTATTTAAGTTGTGAGTTGAAATTTAAAGGAAAATTTAATGAACAATATGCACGATACGCCACCAAGATTTTTTAATCAGTGGTTACGAATTATCGTGATTCGCGGATATCCTGAAAATGTGAGTGAGCCCTGAATACAAAAAATTTAAAATAAATGTTGAACACAATAAAAGAAATAAATCATTTTTAAATAGAATTCATTTTTTCTTTGACTAGGAGTCAAATTAAATTGTCTGTTTCAGGATTCGTTGGTTAATAAAGTCAGTGCGCAGCACCAAAGCCATGGTGGTAATATTCTCCTCATAAAATCTGGAACTACTCTTCTGAGTAAAATCTGCAGCCACATAACCCACATCTACAATTTCAAAAAGTACGACTTTCCCCGAGTGACACAAACCGTAAGTAATAATTTCCAAATCCTTAATGGTTTCAAATTAAATACTTTCAAAATAATAAAAACTAAACTCACTGTGGGATTTCTTAGGTCCTGAACGATGAGAGATTGATTGAAGCGATAAAATTAACGGCAACAGAGAATGCTTGCCTTGATGGTGGCACCTTGGAAGAAGAAATTTCAAAGGCTGAATCTAGAGCTAAGGCAATTTTGCTAAAAATGCAAAGCAATATCAGTGACACGATATTGAGGATAGTTGCATGGATCTGCTATAAACTTCTTCCATGTTTCATACAATCAGCGGTAATTCAACCTTCTCAAATCGAAATGCTTCAAAAGGCGAACGACACTGGCTTGCCGATGATTTTTATTCCACTACACAGAAGTCACTTGGATTATATTATGACTACCTTTATTCTTTTGTGCCACGGCATCAAGTGTCCATTAGTCGCTGCTGGAGATAATCTGCGAATTCCGTTTTTTGGGTGAGTGGTATTCATTTCTTAAAAGTGGACGTTTGTATCCATTTAAAAAAGATACGCACCTATATTTCTTAAAAGTGAATGGTAGATATTCTTTCGAGTATTCGAAGTATAAATAAAAATGAAATGAATAAAGGATCTGTAAAAAATGGTTTTTTGGAATTGTTCAATTTTGACGGCCTTTGATTTTATATAATTTTGAATTTTTCAATCTTGAATTATTAATTCTGAATGTTTTATTCCGACTTTTTAAAAGTTGGAGTACCTTAAATTTATAATCTTTCAATTTTGAAAATCGTTAATTTTTGTATGTTTTGACAGTCTTGAATTAAAAATTGTACATTATATTGGAGGATTTAAAGTTAACCTTTTATTATTGTATGCAATACAAATTCAACACTTTGAAATTGTTAAATTAATTTTTAGTTTTTAATGCAAAGTACAAACGCTTTCTAGTTCAAACGATTGAAATTGAAAACTGCGCCACTATTGAGACTTTTCATTTGATATACTACAATTTTGAACGATGTAGGTTTGAAATAATAATTTTTTACGTCTAAATTAAGAATTTATCTCTAGGTTTTTATTTTGAAACTGAACAATTTAAAAAGATTTAACAATAAAATTGAAATCAAATAATTTTGCATATATCATTCAGAAATTATTTACTACTGAAACGCTTGCAAGTCAAACTTTAAAAATTTTAAACGATTTCAATTGGAAATTATTACATTTTGAAGTCTTCAATTCAAAAATTTTGAATCAAAAATGCTTTTAGTTTTAAATTATTCAATTTGAAATTGTATAATCTTGGGAGATTTATAAGTGAAACTTTCCTCCAATTTTTAATATTTGAATTCGAAACGTTTTCAATGCAATTTAAAATTGTTTAACTATAAACGCTGTAAATTTAGAATTGTTTCACTTTAAATGCTTTAATTTCCAATTTAATTTTGAGCCTCCTTGACATTTAAAATAGTTGAGTTTTGAAAGCTTGAATCTTTGAATTCTAATGATCGGGAAAATGTTTGAAAATCGGGAAATCACCCAACATTTTTCTTTGTGATCTGGATTGACACCTGAATTTATGACAATGCCATTTTCTCTTAAAAAACTGCATTTGTATCAAATATTGTAATTATTTAATTAAAAAATTTTAATTTAAAAAACTACCAAATTTGGTTTAAAATTAGTTTTCTAATAATGTTTTCAATATAGCTTAATGGATTATAAATAACAAATAAAATTTGCAGATGGCTTTTGAGTGGTTTGGGAGCATTCTTCATAAAAAGACGAATCGATCCCGTCCAGGGCAGAAAGGATAGCCTCTATCGTGCCACTTTACACACCTACATAATGGAATGTCTCAGAGCAGGTCACAACATCGAGTTCTTCATCGAAGGAGGACGAACAAGAACTGGAAAACCCTGTATGCCGAAGGGAGGAATCTTAAGTGTCATTATCGATGCCTACATGGATGGTACGATAGAAGACGCCTTATTGGTCCCAATGTCCATAAACTACGAACGTCTAGTTGATGGAAATTTCGTCAGGGAACAACTAGGTCAGCCTAAGAAGATGGAATCTTTCGGATCTGCTATCAGAGCCATGTGGACCACTCTGATGGGAAATTATGGCATTGTCAAATTAGATATCTGTCAGCCTTTCTCCTTAAGGGTAAAATAGTATTTCTATTTTTTACACAATATCTTCTTTATACAATTAATATTTTGTACAATCTAGTTACAAGTAAGTATCTTTTCCAACAGGAGATGCTTAAGTCATTCCAAGTTCAACAAGCGAGATTAAACCCAACGAGTAACGGCACCGGTCCAGCACCAAAAACTTTAAAGTACTCTATGTCAAGTTCTTCTTTATTTGGTACAGACGTCGTCAAGGAAGAAGATCGTCAATTAGTTGAGAGTATAGCTCGTCACGTAGTTTATGGTGATTTCTTTCAGATTATGCATTAAGTTACTAGCAGTTTATTCAGACTATTCAAATTTGAATTTCTGTACTAAAATAAAATTTCCTTTTTTTATAGACGGTTCTAAATCGACGCCTATTATGTCTACAAACATTGTCGCCTTTTTGCTTCTCTACAAATTCAGAGACGGATGCACTTTAGACACTTTGGTTGAAGCGCTTGTTTCAATGAGACAGGAGCTTGAATGGGCCAAAAGAGATGTTGCTTTCTGTGGAGAGAGCATCGACGTCATAAATCACGCTGTAAATAGAATTATGTATTACCTCCACTTATGCTCTGCTTAATTTCTTTCAAATTTTAAACTGTAATTTTCTCTTTTTTATAGCTGGCCATTTTGGGACCTGGTTTAGTGAAACAGCATCGCCAAGAAATCACTGAAGCCGTGAATGGCCAGATTAAATCGAAATTCACGACTGCTATACGACCTGTCTCTATTCTTCCCAACGTTATTGAAATGTCGTATTATGCAAATACGATGGTCTTGCATTATGTTTTAGAAAGTGCAGTAGGTAAGGATTGAAAACTTGTCTTGCCCAACCTAAAAGTATTGATTCGAAACAAATCTAAATATAAATACTAAATCAATTTTCAGTAACTGGAATTTATGCAGCCTTGAAATCTGAAATCAACGATCCGAAAGCCATAGCGGAAAATAATATATACGTTTTTCAGGATGTCGTAGTAGAGAAAGCACTTGAAGTCTGTGATATTCTTAAGTACGAATTTATTTTCTGTAAACCTTGCCAGGATTTGGAACACGTGATAATCGACACTCTCGGAACTCTTTGTTCAACCGGCATCATTACCCTTAAAGAAGAGGCTTATTTAGATGAAGAATTGTGGAGCAGAAGATACGCCAGGACCTTTGATGACAGTTCTGATGAAGAATACTCGAATACGTACCGCTTTAGCAAAATTCAGTACAAAGTAAGACTCGCTTGATTTTATTTTCGGCAAAAATGTATATTTTTTTCTTGCTTAAAAGAAAAATTTGATTTTATATTGCAGCTCAGTCTATCTCCCGAGCATTTGAGCCGTATGGAATACCTCCACATACTGCTAAGGCCTTTAATAGATACGTACACGTTTAGTGCCTTCTCTTTAAGAAAAATGGTCGGCAGGTCATTATCTGAAAGAGATTTGGTGCATGAAATCCTCGGCGAAATTAAGACGAATATCGATCGAGGAACAGTTAATTATGGTGCGTTAAATAAATTCAGGGTGGCACTGGACCGGGAAAAAACCTTTAAATTACAGTGAATTTATTTTCTGATCGGGAAGTTTGCATCATTTAAATCCTTTGCAAATTTAATAATTTCAAATTCGTATGTTAAAAATTGAACAGTTTTAAATTGAAAACCTTAATAATTGAGCAATTTTAAGTCTGAAGCCTTTAAATGTTGATAGAGATGAAATTTGAAAGATTTTAAAATTCAACTCATTAAGATCCTGCAAATTTATTTCATATTGAAAGTCTTAATTAATAGTTGCGCCATTTTGAATTCGAAGGCTTCCATATGGAATGACTAGAAAAAAGAGTTTAAATTCAAAGAACTTCGAAGTGAAAGTTTTGAATAATAATTTTAGATTGAAACAATAAAAATGGTTTGTTTTTAAATGTTAATCATTAAAAAATGGAAAATAAGGAGTAAAAGTTTTCTAATTTACTAATTCTTATTATTTCAGAACGCTAAAAATTGAATAATTGCAGATTAAAATTTGAAACTTTTTAAATTAGGAGAGCTTGAAGTTGAACTAATCTGAATTTAAACATTATTATACAATTTCTAATTAAAAATTTTTTTAATAATAAAATTTGACTATTAAATAAATTTTATTTGAAATAGAAAAAAAACACTTTAAATATAAATTGTTCAAATTAGAAGAATTTTTTGATTGAAAGATTCAATGTTTTTGGGTTCAAATTCAAATCTTCAAAATTGTCTAATTCAAAAATTGAAATTTGGAGAATTAGTTGATTTCAAATTAAAAGCCTTTCAAGTTGTACAATATTTAGTTGAAGCATTAACAACTGTCTGGTTTGAAATTTGAAATGTTTAAGATTGTACAAACTCCTACTGAAAGCCTTCATTGTTGAATAATTAAATTGAAAACGTGCAAAATTGAATATAATTTTGGTTTCAAAATTTACAAGTTAGACTATTTTAATCGCTCAATTTTGTTCACTTTCAAATTGGAAGTCTTAATAGTTGAACAATTTTAAAATTATTTTCCTGTTAAAAGTCCTTGAAATAATGATTGCTCAACTTTGATGGCTTCTATTTTGAAATTGCACAATTTTTAATATTTTTCATTTGGAGATTATCTAATTTTGAAAGTATCGAATTAGTACAATTTTGAACGTTTAATGTTTAATTAAACATTTTAAACGCTTCAAATTTAGAATTTTTCCAGAATTCCAAATCAGCCCAAATTTAAATTACCGGGGAAAAACCGAGAAATGACCGGGAATTTTCTGGCGAGTCTTGAGTGGCCACCCTGTAAATTATAAAGATGTTGGTTGCACTGTCTAGTACTTAAATAGAGTAACTTGAAATAACAATTAACTTTTTTTTATTCAGGTGAGAGTTTGTGCGTCGATCCGATCAAGAATTCTCTAAAGGTCTTCGAGAAATGGAACGTTCTCGAGTGTTTTCCGCAAGAAAACGTAAAGATTTTCTACCTGAAGGAAGAATACGATGACGACGTCGCCACGAATCGAATATTCGAAAAAGTAGCAGCTTACAAATGGACGCGAAGCGTCGATTGAGGGGTCGAAAATCCCCTAAAGTAATTTTATTCCGTCTCTTGATGAGCCATTTACAGCAACTATCCTCCAAATAAGATTGTTTCAACGAATTCAATCGAAAGTAACGCATAAATCGTGGAATCGAGTGTTGGAGCGCTCAAAAACGACTAGACTGTTTTTAGTATGAATTATCTTTTCCCAAAGAGAAGCTCGCTCAGTTCTTCGGGTAAAGGCTCACATAGTTTTTACGTCGACCATAAGAATTTACGTGTATTATAGAGAAGATATTCCTAGTGCGAGTTTCTTTTCGCTACAAGCGAATGAGGATATCAGTGATTTTTTTCGTTTAATAAGTAATCTAATGAGAGTTTCAAACGGTTTTGTTTCAAATATGACTGTTCATTTTGTGTTTAAAAACGCGCAGACGTGTACAGAATATCATTTTGTCATAGGCACAAAAGTCTCGAAAGCGTTGTAATAAAAAATCTATTTTTGAAGAAGCTCTTTTTCATTGCAAGAATGTGATTTTAATCAAAATCAAAAGGACAGAAAAGTTTTAAATTCTAAAAAGATGTCAAGTATAAAATATATAATTAATATTTAACGGTCGTCGTGATTGGATAACTTCTCCTCATGCCCATGCATTTTTCCCTATCAATGAAAAGTGCATCGACTTTGGCTTTTAAATCGTTTTCCAGATTTGCTCTCGTTCTCAGAAGATGTTGATGTTGAGCTTCGCTTTGTTGCAACTTCATGTGCATTTCGTCTATCAGCGCGTGGATTGTCTGAATTTCTTTGACCATTCTGCAATATTATTAAATTTGTTTTATTTATGAACATTTAAATTTATTTATAATAAGAAATACCTTAGGTGGGCGTAATCTCCACAAAGTTCAGCCTGAGGTCGATGAGTTCTAGCTTCTAATCTCGTGTGAGCGACTTTCAATGCCGTACTTTTATCCATGATTGCTTTTTTCATCAACTCTATATTCTTTTCGACATTGAAAATTTCTTGTTGAATCTAAAAAAAAAAAAAATTGAAACATCTCTTGAATATTCGCAAGTTTATCTATAAAAACTTGGGGATTACTCTGTGTAAATGAATTTGTAGTTTGCTCTTCGCCTCAACCATTTCGGTTGATCTTCTGGCTAAAGCATTGTTAGAATTTCCCCAGGCATCCCAAATTTCTTGAGACACTGAAGTTATCACGCCTTCGATATCACTTCGTAATTGGCACGACCTTGATCTCTCCATCTGAGATTTTTTCACTATATTTTCCGAAACTTCTGCCCAAGTTTCAGCGTTCATGACGCTTGAAAAGAATTAAATTGATTTTTGTGTACACTTTAAAAATAGTTTTTTATCATATCGTTCACCTGTTATCGTATTTTTCAATGCCTCCGTAGTATTGAAGTCCTCCACTAAAATTGTTCAGTTGATGGCACATTGTGTCTATTCCCAAAGCAGTTTCTTTATTCTTTATGTCAAGTTCGAGTTCGCTTTGAGAAGCTCTTCCCTTTCCCAGCTGTAAATCACCTAATTTTAAAACAAATTTAAATTGAAGGTTCTCTTTTGATGAAGAAAATTGTACTTGATTTTTGCACGTGTCGGTAAATTGTTCTAATTTCGTCTGACAATTTCGAACTGTTTCGATTTCCTTCAGCAAAGCTTGCTCCGTTTCATCGTGGACCAGTTCCGTACCTTTTTATTTATTAAAAAAAATGTTAATTTTTCGATACAAATTAGACAGTGAGTTAAATATGACAAGACCACCTGTTCTGAATTCTCTATGATATAAACATTCTTGAGCAATGTGTAAAGGCCCTTCGAGGTCCTGAATAGATTTTTCCAAAACTCTCCGACATTCTTGCATTTTTTGATTTTCTGTTAGAAGTCTTTCTAATTCTGAGGACACTTCATTTCTCCAAAATTTAATGTCTGTGATTCTTTCTCCCAGATTTCGACCAGTTTCTTTTTGACCCTCCTGAATTTTTTCATCCGCTTCGCTGATTTGATTTGTAAATGAAATTATTAGGAGTAAAATTTTTAATAAATTTTTATGCTCTATTTAATCTAATGTAAGACTGTTACAAAATAATTTTACCGCATAAGGCTCACGGTGTTTGTCCTCAGTTTTTGAGAATAGTGTCTGTTGGAATCGGCCTCGTTATAAAAACGAATTTGAGTCTGAACCCATTCATATGGAGTGTATCTTGTATATAAAGCGGCTCTAGCAGCATGAGCAGGATTCCTTTCAAATCCAGTTACTAAATTTGGAAATTTCAAAGGCTCTGTAGCCATTCCACTTGGAGTATAACAAGCATCAGCAAAAAGATTTGTCATTGGCTGCGAAGGTCTAAAATCGAGAGTAAGAGATGAATTAATATAAAAAACTTTGTAGTTTTGTAAAATAAAATTAGCGCAGGTCGTTATTTTTACAGAGGATGCAGTTTGACATTTTCGTAACCTAAAGTTGGCCTCCATGGATGAGGTCTTGGCGTTTTGTAATATTCTCCAACTTTTATTGGAATTGGAACTCCTGAAATTTGCTCCATACATGGTGAAGCTCCAACTGCGCTCCATGGTTGGAGTTGCTAAAAATGTTTTTGTTACAAATAAAAATTATAATGGTAATGAATTTTCACCATTCTATTAAAGAATACAATTTGTTTTATTAAAAAGCCGTACAATCATTAATTAAACTGAAAGATTATTATTTTGAAGTGTCTATAATCAATTTGAATGCAGATTTCTCTTTAGAGAAAAAAATTACTGAAATTTTTTAATTGAATTTTTTGATTTAGTAAGATTAATTTTTTAAATTTTAATCATTTTAAGATATGAAGATAATGATGAAAGACTCACTGTGTACATAACCGTCTCATCTTCTTTTTTGACAACTTTATTAGATTCCATTTTCTTAAGAAGCAGATAAAACGCACAATTTTAATTCAAAGAGCTTTATAAATGATAAATTCTACATTAATAACAAAAATACTAAAAAGCTCACAAACACGTGTCAAAAATTTCAATACCAGACAATTTGAAGTTAATCGTCTATTTAATTTAATAAATGTATCGATTTTTTGTTTTCATTTTTCAACTTTTGTAACAATATATGGTAACAATAAATTTAAATTATTCTGTGAAAATTGGTGAATTAATCGTATTATTTGGTTTCAAACTCAATTTAAAATTACTAAACTTCAACTTATTATTTATTATTTTATTTCTCTCGTTTACAAGGACCTTAGCATAAACTTTTGCACTATCAGCAAAATATTGAATTTCAAGTTCAGAATCAATTATTAAACACTAGCAGTAAATGCTCGCACATGAAGCGTGCGTTCACGTCTCTGGATTTTAATTTCCTATCATTAAAATATTAAAAATGTAAACAATTTAAAAATCCATTATTAACCAAAGCTTTAAATATTAAGTTAAAAATGTTTTGAAACAATAATTAATGATTAATAGTTTTGAATTCAGAGCGTTTGAAATAAAAAATATATATATATTGAACGATTTTATATTGTTTTCAAGTTTTATATTGAACGTTCTAAATCAAACAATTTTATATTAGGTAAAGTTTTCAAGAGAGGACAATATTTCGAATGGAACAAAAAGTAATTGAACTTGTATCACCTCTAAATAAAAGCGTTTAAAATTTAATAATTTTAAAGTGTTTTAAATTAAAAAATTTTAAATCAGAAGTCCTCAAAAATGCAAAATTTCATAGTAAAATTTAAAAAATTTGACAATTTCATTAGAAAGGAGTTGAAATTGTATCATTTTTATAATTCAAAGTACTTCTTCAACAGTTTTATTTTTAATTAAGGAATCTCGAAATTGAATGAATTCAGATTACAATTTTGAAAATAGGACTATTGCAAATCGATAAAAATTGAATATTTCTGAGATTAGAAGTAGAAATTGAAAGGAATTAAAATTATATCATTTCTAATTGAAAGCGCTCAAATTTAAATGATTTAAAGTTGAAAACTTTTGAATTTAAATGATTTTCAATTCAAAGCGATTAAAATTTGACAATTTGAAATTGAAAACTAATTTGAATGTTTCAAAATCAAAGCTTCTGAAATTGTAGAATTTTAAATTGTTATTACTTGAAAATATATAATTTATCATAAAAATTTATTAGAACAATTTTTCTACTATCAAAAAACAAATTCACCTTCATTTTCACCGTTCTAGATGTAAAGATTTTCAATCATAAACCTTTATAATTGAATTAATCTAAAAAAACGTTCAAAATAAAAAGTAATTTTAGATAGGAAAAACTGGAAAAATTTTTAATCACCATGAATTGTGATATTAAAACCTTTTTATATTTAAACCCTTTAGAATTTCAATTATTTTAAGTAAATATTTAAATCGTTTAAAAAGTAACAATTTTCAAATGGTTTATACTTTTCAAAATTTAACAATTTCAATTTTAATTGCAAAATTGAAACTTACGAAAGGAAAAACTGAAATTTAGCGTTCAACATTAAAATTCAGAACTCTAAAATGTAACCATCAAAATTAAAGACATTTTTAATATTTAAATTTCACAATGTTGTGAAATTTAAAATTGGAGACTTCCAAAAATTAAGAAATTTCACGTAATATAATATCATGTAGTATAATAACATGTAGTATCAAGTGAAATTCAAAGTGATTGGATAGATTTTTTTTACTGAAAAATGTGATTTCTGTAAAAAAAATCACTGCCATTTTCATCGTTCAAATTTGAAGAATTTTAAATATTGTGAACGTTTAAAGTTTAATTATTCTAAGAACGTTGAAAATTATATGCTTTCTGATTGGAAACTTTCAAAATGAATAAACTCAAACCTGCAGCGTTAAAAATTAAACAATTCCAAACTCGTTGAAAAATTGAAGCATTCTTAAATTAGGATCTTGAAACTAAGCCGATAAAAATGAATAATTTTCAAATTGTGCATCACGCTTTTTAAAATTTAATCATTTTAATCTAGAGTGTAAAATCAACGATAAAGTATTTCTATGTAAGGGGAACAACTAACTTCATGTTCTTTCAGGTGTAAAAACAATTTTAAAAGATGTCAAATTGACGTACACTAATCAACTGTCACATTGACGTGATAGAAAAAATGTGGATGGACAGAATTGGTAGATTATTATTTTTGAGAATTATTTAAATAAAAAATTCGATGATAATTGAAATTATCTATATTACTAAATTGAAATCTTACGTGTGTTTAAGCAATTCAAATTTAAATCGACAATCGAGCCATGCGCTTGCGCAGTCATTGACCTTCCATTTTCATTCCAAAAATATTATGAATTACTGCAATTTCAGATATCAGACACCATCTATTATACTGAAAAATGCCACTAAACGTTTTATAAATGGGAAATGATACCAAATGAATGTATTAAATCGATTTTTCGAAACTCTTTTTCTTTACCTTTGACACCCGGAAGTGAAGGTTCATCACGTGTTCCACCGTTCCGCTGTCATATGTGGTCATATGACAAGGAACAGTCCGAAGGCGCTGTGCTGAGTGCCGTCTGCTTCGATAAAAAAATTGCCGAAAAAATCCAAAATTACAAGTGTTCGCCGCGAAAAAAACCATGATTCCTGGTTTTTTATCCCTTTGGACACTCGGACTCGTGTTCGCGTGTCACGCTTTGGTTATTAATGCGGCAGATTCGGTTCCAGTTTTGTTGTGGGGCGGCGATGGTGAAACTTCGTCCCCCGAACCTGTAAATCCCCTTCACAAAACTTCACGAGTAGATTTTGAGAAAATTCTTAATCGAAAACTCGGCAAATCCTTGCCACCCTTGCTAGTTTTTGTCAGAGATAGTTTCTGCAACGAAGATATCACGCAAAATAAAGAGGTCAGTATCCACTTTGATTTTTCACAACTTGTGACCATGGGCAAACATTTGGTGATTAATCGATGTATATATATGTTTCTAATACATATTTGCTTATTTTAATTGACAAGGGTGCAATGTTTAAATATGGTTTAATTTCACTCTGGATTGTGCAAATAAATTCGTGTCCTTATTTTGACTATTTATCGAGATTGTATGTTCAAATAATAATAATGGATTGTATTACTCAGTTGAACTAATTAATGTTTTTATGTACGTGTCATTGTATTATTTTGTTTAAACAATATCTTTTTAATTATTACAAATACTTTGTTTCATTTTTGATCAGCCAGTTATTGATCGTGGATGTAGTCAGCAATTTATTCGCAAATTTGTTACAAGTCTAATCAATATATGTATTACAATATATTGTACATATTTCAAAGTGCAAAAATATTTAAAAATTTCAATTAACTTTGTATTGTTATTTTTTAAAACTTAATTTTAGGTTCTGATCTATTTATTTGTTTATTATAGTCATTAGTGTATGGCATGTGAATTGTTTATTCTGCTCTAAAAAGTTGTCGATTATTTGAAATCTTTCAAAAACTATTGAAGTGTGATTATTTAAACGTGTATTGAGTTTAACATTCTTAAAAGCAGTGGCCGCCGGACCGGGAAATGACCGGAATTTTTGAGACCTGGAGAAACCGTGAAATAACAGTGAATTTATTTTCTGACCAGAAATTTTACAAATTTTTAGAAGAAAAATGTATCCAGTCATTTGAAGTATTACAAATTTCTTATCGAATGATATAATGCAATTTAAAATAAGATCGATTTTAACTTTTTTTAAATGTTTAATTCAATAATTGTTAACTTTTTAAATTATGAAATCATTCAATTCACAATACGTAATTCTAAAGTCTTTTACTTTAAAAATTTTCCATTTTAGATCTTCTGTTTTTAGTGTACATTTTCAGGTTAAAGAGTTGTAAAATGCAGCTTTGAAGACTCAAACAATTAAACATTAAAAACTTTTCATCAATTAATGATTTTTAAAATTAAACTGTAGTTCGAGTATTACAAATTAAACAATAATTGATTTTACAAGACGATTCTGAATCAGTTGGAAATTGAACAGTTTACAGATTTTTAAGGTCAAAATACTGATTCAATTCGAAACTGTGAAGCAAAAAAATCCAAAAGCGTTCTTTCAACAGCAAAAACAGGGGAAATAAGGAAAATTTTCACGAAAATAGAGGAATAAATTCTTTTAAATAAAATTAATGTAGGTTATATTAAATGTAATTTAAAACGCTTTAAATTCCTAAACGTTCAACTAAAAATATTGCACTTTAAAAAGAAAAAGACGAATTTTTAACTAACTACTTGAATTTTCAACTAAAAAAGATTAATTTTCAAAAAAAAAAACGAAATTTCAACAGAATAGTTAAATTTTCAAGAAATGAGAGGAACTTCCAACTAAAATGATGAATCATTAACCAAATAGATGAATTTTTAAGAAAGTAGTTCAACTTTCAACGAAATTATTGAATTTTCAAGCCAAAAAGACGAATGTTAACCAAAGGCATGAATCTTCAACCAAAAAAGTGAGCCTTTATAACAAAATACATGAATTTTGAATCCAAAAAGGCGATTCTCTACAAAACACTTGAATTTCCAACAAAATAATTAAGCTTGCAACCAAATATTAAAATTTTCAACCAAAAATATAATAGTAGACTTTTCAACCAAAAAGAATGAACTTTCAACCAAAAATAGTTGGATTTTCTTATTAGGTTCTATTAATTCAGTTCGCATTTACGTGGAAAAACGAGAAAAAATGGAAAAGAGGGGAATGGGGGAAAGACTGTGAAGCCTGCGATGAATAGGAATTTTGATAATTTATAGACTAAAGAATAATAGGTTAAGTAACAATTAGAGTTCATTTTTTATAGTTTAAAAATATTAGCTCAGAAAACTGGAAATTTTGTTTAGAAAATAAAGTTAATTTTCCACTGCACACTTTTTTATTAAACAAAGTAATTAAACGCTTTTATTCAATTTCATATTCTTTTCAAATATTATTTCAGTCTAAAATATTCCATTTTTAACTCGTTCAATAAAAATTTTTTTAATAAAAATAAGAACAACTTTTTAATATTTAACAATATTTGACTGTTTATTTAAAATGAGTTTATTAGTCAAATATTCAAAATTAAACAATTTTAAACTCTATCGTTTGAAATAGAAAGCCTTGAATCGTTCAAATTTCAGAGTGCTAAATTTAAACTTTCAACATTACAATTTTAATTGTTGAATTTTTTTAAATTTTCAGTTTGTAAGTGAAAGTGTTGAATTCTGATGCTTAAATAACAGCGGTTCAATTTATTAAATTTAAAAATGTAAAAGTTTGCAGATTAACGGCATTTTATTTGAAATTTATCAATTAAAATTTGTTGAAAGCTTCCATTTTATAAGTGTAAATTATTGAGCGTTGGAATAAAAAAATTCATGCAAAAGTGTTCCACTTCGAGTGCTTTAACTTGCAGTTCAGTTTTGATTACTTCAAAAGAAAAAATTTTTAGCTTCAAGAATTCGAATTTTTTAATTTCAGTGACCGTGAAATATTGTTGCGAACCAAGAAAACCGGGAAGTTACGGGGAATGTCTCTTCTCAATTAAAACGGCGACCCTATAAAAGTTTTATCAACTTGCAAATGTAGATTTTAGAAATAATAAGAAGGGTTTCTTACAACTCTAAATGAAATTAGTTAATGGTTTCGCGAATATCTTTCAAAATTTTTGTTAGTTCTCTTATATTTCAATCAGTGCTATTAAAGCATATAACATTACTTAATTCAAATTTCGCAACATTTTTTTGCAGAGCTTGAAGAAAGTCAAAAATGCTGGAACGATATACCTTCCGGCGGTTGAGTCTCCGATGTCAGTGTTTGAAAGTCTGTCCGCGTACAATGTGACAATGGACAATGATTTGGAATCAGTTGCCGATAATCAATTAGCGCTAGTCCAGACCACGGACTTGGATACAATTCCGGAAATTTATAGTTCCATGCGCGAATCCAGTCCAAATTTGATCGCAGCTCTTACCGGAAAATCTTGCATTTACAGTCGGTCGGAACGAGTTCGAAGGGCTGCTGCAGGAAACGATACCTTTCTTTTTCTCAACAGATCCGACGGAGAAGTTCTTCTCTACGCCAGTCAGTATCCATCCATAAAGGTTAGAAATCATTCATTGAAAATCTACGTCTTTTAAGTGGTTTGTATATTCTAAATCCTTAAATTTACTTTATATTCAATAAAACCCTTTATGTTTAGACTGCCGATGACAAGGATTTCGTACAGTTGACTAAATTGTCAGATGCCTCCGAAGCTAAACGTGAAGGCAGAACGACGATACTGACTTTGATTTTCATGACACCTGATGTATCGAAGCTGACATTTAAATTCAATTTCACTCTGATTCAAGGATATTACCGGCTAATATGGCTCTCATATTCCACCGATACGAACTATACTGGCGAAATTTTACTGACCTCCAGAGACCGAATATCTGTTCCCAAGAATTTCTCGTACCACTGTTCCCAGAAGACGCTTTTCAAAAATGGTTCCGTAATCCTTAACTTCACGGACTTCCAAATCCAGTTGGATGCTAAAGGAAAGTTTGGTGACACCTACGATTGTCTTGGATTCACGACGATTCCCATTTGGACTGGAATATTCGTCACTGCCATCCTGGCTCTGATTATGATCTGGGGACTCACCATGATTATGGATATTCGCACGATGGACAGATTCGACGATCCCAAGGGCAAGACCATCACCATTTCTGCGCAAGAGTAAAGTTGAGCTTGTATAAAGACACTTCCGTGTAAATACAAGGTATGGTAATCGCCACTTTCATGCTGTGAATCGGGAGGTGAAAGCATCGAATGTGAGGACTTCAAACTTGTGAAACAGTACCGCAGAAAGCGATACAATTCAATAGACTATTTATTTAGGAATCGTTAATTAGGATCTGTGTATTATAAGCAAGGTGGTGGCTTCATTTCGGCTTGAATCATTCCCTCGTATGAGTCCGGTTTCGCTGTTTGAAAACGTTAACGTAGCTTGGTAAGAGTGTGAGGGAATGAGATCATACTATGTATGATCTTGTTTTAATAAATACTCTGCACAAAAATATTTACAGTATGGTTCAATACCTCATATCTCTGCTAACTGCAGTATCATTTTTTGTAATGTATTTTAAATTTAAAGATCAGAAGAGTATAAAGTCTGCACAAATGAGGGGCATGTTTCGGTATTTGAAAAAAAGTATTTAACATTAATGAAGATTTAATGAAAAACTGCAGTTAGTTAGTCGGTTGGAAAAATTTGTGAATAATAGATATCAGAAAGAGTTAACTCATTAAAAAAAAGTACTATTATAGATTTTAAAGATTCATTCCAGTCTTAATTTTAAATTAGTTACCTGTATAAATGTGGATGAGTTATGTTGAATTCAATTCTGTACTGTCACCTTTCATCCTTAGATGTGCGTACAATGTATGTAAAATTAATCATTTCTAACTTGGTTTACGATGTGTATTAAGCGAATGCAACTTGTATAAACGTTAGTTTAAATATGTATTATACGCTGATCATTACTATAAATAAATCGTTAATTAATTATATTTTCTTTCTGTTAAATTAAATAAGAATTTAAATAGAATCTCAGAGAAATTAAGTAATTTACAAGTTTAATAGAAAAAATGGTTTGTAGCTTTGTACTTTTTTATATCCTGTGAATGTGTTATAGTATATAATTTATTATTTATTTGTTTTAGTAATTATAGTTATAAATATAATATTTTCTTTGGTTGGAGAAAAAGTCTTCTTTTTCAGTCTGGACAAAAGAAGTTAATTGTTGCTATTTTAAACCATTGCAACGTTGCAAAATTTTTGCAACTCAAAGTTTCAATTTAATTATTTATTTTACTCAATAATAAAGTTTTAGAATTCACTTAATGATGCCTCGGGAACTGCACGGTACTCCACTACTAGGGCTATAATTATAAGCATTTTTAATTTTAGGACTGATTCTGTTTTGTTTTCTTTGATTTTGTTATCCAATGAATTTCTGCCGACTTCGAGGGATATCCATAACATCAGGAATATTTCGCGAGATTCAGGATATACGACGCTAAGATGTTGCGCTCCAGAACCATTCAAATTCTCCAGGTCTTCTAGGCCACTCTGAAAATCCAAATTCGACTTCTCCACTTGGGGCGGGACTCAACAATACCTCTTTTGTGAAGTTTTTGTTCATAAATCCACAACATGACTAGTGGAAACTCTATAGCTCAGGCTCGACTAATTAGGTATTTCACGTTGTGACATCACAAGGCAAGATTTGGCAAGATGGCCGTGCGCTGGTGCATAAACATTGGCATCAAGTGCATGGGACTAAACTTCATTTTTTAAATATCTTTGTAGAAAATAATATCTCACCACAAGTATATTTGGAAATTAGTTTTCATTTTTCAAGGACCATTGTATGAAATAATTAAATCGATAATTGTTTTTTTATGTCGATTTTATTACTTTATGAATGGACATTGGAAAATAAAAACTAATTTCCAAATACACTTATGGTGAGAAATTATTTTCTACGAAGATAATTGAAAAATAAAGTTTCGTCCCATATGTTTTTAAGCCAATGTTTATGCACCAGCGTATGGTCATCTTGGATCGCCATATTGGAACATGCAATACCACATACTATTGGGACTATTGGTACCAAACTAAACTATTGGCAGATCTTTTGCCGATGTCAAGAAGAATTTGGGGTCCACTATGTTGTCGCTAGTAGGTCTACCGGAGAGTAAGGAGGATAATTAACCCTCGACCAAGCTGCTTTTAATTGTCCAAAACACCATCTTTTGAGATTTGCATAAAATACTTTGGTAGCTTATATACGCCCTAGCGGAAAAAAAGGAAAGGTTCGGAAACTTTTACTACTATACACCCGAGACAAAGCAGCAGTCAAAGCACTGGGTACTTCCTGGTAACAGTGTGCCAAAGAAGGCGAAGGCTTTTTGTCAGCCGGGAAGGTGACGGCCACAGCATTTTGGGATTCCCAAAAAATTATCCTCATTGACTACTTGGAGAAGGGTAAAACTATAACAGAAACGTACTATACATCATTACTGGACCGTTTGAAAGCCGAGCTACAAAAACAACGGCCACGATTGGCGCACAAAAAAGTGCTGTTTCATCACCTCAAC
>JAUMHM010000016.1:20536544-20582107 GCA_032362435.1 Melikaiella ostensackeni | reverse complement strand
TCCCAGAGTGGGCCCAATTAATTGGATTTGCTGATGACCTTGCGGCGCTTATAACAGCAAGGAACATCGAACAGGCTGAGAGAAGAGTAGAATTTGTGACCAGTCTGATCAACAACTGGCTAGAGAACCATGGGCTCTCGTTGGCCACCAGTAAGACTGAGGTGGTTGTTCTGACAAGACACAGGCACTTTGGTGAAGCAGTCAGGTTTCAGACAGCAGGAGAGGCCGTTCAAGCTGTCAGATTCCTTGGCGAGACTGTAGACCAAAAGCGTACACATTGGCTACAAATTCAGCGAGCAGCAGACAAAGCAAGCAAAACGGTGGCTAATCTCTCTAGACTCATGCCTAACATTCACGGCCCTAGAGCTAGTAAGAGAAGAACTCTTATGAGCGTGGCCCATTCAATCTTACTCTATGGAGCTGAGATATGGCGTAGCCAAATTGAAGAAGATTGCACAAGGATCAGAACTCAAGAGAGATCCCGAACCCTTGTGGATTGGCAACATCGATGGAATAATGATTCGAAGGGGAGATGGACAGCGAAAATAATAGGAGAGGTATCCCCGTGGTTGGATAGGAAGCAGGAAAAGGGGGGGGGGTTTAGTGGGTAGGAATCTCGACACTACCCAGCCGGGTGTCTTATGCAAGATTTCCCCTCCTACCATAAAAAAAAGAAAAAACTACTACTACTATATATCCAATTTAATTATGGTTAATTCGCCGCATGAGAGTTAGAGTACGCCAAGTCCACTTTTGGAAATTTTTGAGTTAATAGTGTTTTCATATTTAGAGCATGGTAAAGAGTGTTAAAATACACATTTAGTTGTGATGTGCAGCATACAAATCGTAAATAATATTACTTGAAAATTTCGATGACAATTCAGTTTCAGTATTATAGTGGGCCATGTCCACAAAACGGATTTTTAAAATATAAAAAGACGGAGAAAAATAGTACCTGAATTAAAAATCGTATTCAAATATTGTATTCTGAATACAAAGCTTTCATTTTCAATACTCTCCTCTTTAATGTAAGAATTAATTATCTAAAATTTTTGCTAAATTAAATCATGATCTGCATCAAAATGTATTTAGGTGTGTTCCATGTTACATATGATTTATAAGTTCTATGATAAATTTGATAATTCTTTACATTTAATTAGGGTATAATATCATTGAAACTTTGAACCTCATTTTATCAGTTTGACAGTCAGTGGACATGCCTTATCTTAATTCTAATGCAACGAATTATCAACCAAATAGTTGCATTTTCAAGCCAAAAACGAATTTTCTACGAAACAGTTGAATTTGCAACAAAAAGTTTATTTTCAACCAAGAAAGACAAATTTTGTACAAAACAGTTGAATTTTCAACAAAAAAGTTAATATTCAACCAAAAATTGAATTTTCTACCAAAATAGTTAAATTTTCAACCCAAAAATACGAATTTTCAATAAAACAGTTGAATTTTCAAACAAATAGAATAATTTTCTATCAAATTTGTTGAATTATGAACAAAATAATTGAATTTTTGAACAAATATCTAAATTTTTAACCAAAAAAGATAAATTCTCAACTAATAATAGTTGGATTTTCAACTAAAAAGATGAATTTTCAACTAAAATGATGAATCTTCAACTGGAATAGTTACATTTTCAGTTAATAAAAAATTAGTTTTCAACCGAAAAAATGCATATTCAACTCTGAAATTAACTTTTTTTCTGTTCTAAAAGTCTTTCTATAGATTTTCTAAAATTTTGAATTCCAGAGAAAAAGCAATAAAATTGATTGATTGTCGTAAAAAAGACTTGTGAACTAGATTTCGGAAGTAACTAAAAAAGTAAAGATTTTTATAGTCACTAAAAGAAATGTAACTAGTTACAAATTCGTTACTTATTTACAAAAGTAGCTTTGTTAACACTGTCGTTACTAAAAAAAGTAACCATAGTTACGGTAACTAGTTACTTCCCGCCATTACTGCTGATTTTATGATCAATAATAGCCTGAGTGTATTAAATTTGTACCTACTCTGAAAGTCTGAAATTAATTTTGAATTGTATTAACCATTTCCGAGGTGCCAGTCCAAAGTCATCCCATGACTTTTTGCGAATTCGATAATTTTCCTGGCATTGGTATCATTCCAAGAACCATCAGGCTTTCGAATTAAGACATTCAAGTCGAAAATCATCCTCAAGTTTGACGTCCTTGAAAATTCGTAGAGAGAATAAAAATCTTTCTCTGTAATTGTAAAGTTGCTGATATCTTCGCCATTTATTGGATTCCTTGCTACTCCAGAAGTATTCGATGAAGACTATGTTGTAAAAAGGAATTTTCAATTACAAAGGTTTATGGATGTTTCGATAATTATAGGTACAGAGGTTTCATTTTGTTTGTAAAAAATATCATTATTATAATACCTCGTTGAAAAATAAGCAATCTGCAGAAGTGCCTCCAAATCTTACATAAGCAGGGCTCAAATGTCGAGCTAAATTGATGAATTGCTTATTTAAAATTGGTAAATTGCTCATATTTCTAAATAATGAAGCATCTATGGCAAAAGATAAAAACTTTGTAGACGTTGAGTGCAGAAGAGAAACTCCATTATTTAAAATGATAACTTTTTTATCATTTAATGTTAATTGAAAATTAGATAAACTCCATGTAAACAAACACAAAAACATTAAAATGACCAGGATACATGCAGTCGTTTCTGAAACCAATAGAAAAAATATTTGTTTTGCGTGATATTTCAATGTTGAATATATTTAAATTTGCAGGAGATAAAAATCGACTTGAAAAATCAAAAGGAAGAGAGTATGATGGTTTCATTTGTATTTTCCTTAAATGAAATAAAAATATAAATATAATAAAAATGATGTTGAATAAGAACTTACTTTTTTTTCGATTGCCTGAAATATTTTGATTGTGTTTTTTCACATTATTGGCGGTAAAGCAAGTCATTTTATGATATATTTTTTTGTGTACGTATTCAAATAGTCTTAACACTTGCTTGGTATGAATGCATGCATCTATGCATTTCAGCATTAATGTAAACAATAACAAATTGATCTGTCGAATGTTATAATCGTGATTACTGAATATTATAGATTATGTTACATGATGTCTCTAATTCAAGTGATATTTTTTGGGTTTTATCTGGGTGCAATTTAATTGATAAAAAGTAACTTTTAAATAATTTGACAGCATTGATAATTTATAAAATTGACTAATTAGAAATAGTGTTAGTTTTGGATTTCGCCCATTTTGTTTTTATATACTATTTTGTCACTAGAATTATGATTCGAATTACTATAAAATAGTATATAAAAACAAAATGGGCGAAATCCAAAACTAACACTATTTCTAATTAGTGAATTTAATAAATGATCAATGCTATCAAATTATTTAAAAGTTACTTTTTATCAATTAAATTGCACCCAAAACTATTTGTAATACTTCAACGCATTTTAAAAATTGGATGTATTTTTTATAAACAACTTTAAAACACAATAACTGTTTTTACAACTGAATTATTATATACCTTTAATTAACAGGTAATGAGCTTAGAGAAGATTTATAGGTGTCCGAGTAATTTTTATATTGAGAATTCTTATTTTTCAGCTTTTTTTTAGTATCATCAGTTTTTCGTAATAAAGAGTGAAGTTCTCGTTCCAATTTTGCTTTTTTTGCAAGTCCTTCGGAGCGACGATTCCTTCTCTGACTTTGTGCTGAAAAAAAGCAAGATTTGTATTAATCTCCTTAATAATTAATCTGCTAAATATGAAAAATCTTGTGTCCTTGTTATGGTTGCGTTACTTCAAACTTACGAATGCTTACAGGTACAAGGAATTGCAGTTGACATTTTTATATACAAAGAACTAGAATTCGAACTCGAAGATTGAAATAAAGCAGATCTACTTCTGTGTATATTTGTACGATTTCGATATGAAATACTGCGACGTCTTTTTCTTTTCGATACCAATCTATTTTTTGATTCTGAACTACTTAATTCGTCCTCTGCCCAAAATTGGCGATCTGTTTCATCGAAGATTTCTGAGATCAAAATTGATGGCTTAAAAAAAGAAGTATTTTTAATCTCGTTTCTTCCTTTCGACAACTTTTTTAAACTTACAGCTTCACCAAACACTCTAACGCAATTGTTATTTTTATCTCTAAAGTTGAACTGAGACATCCTTTGATTAGTGGCATCAGAATTAAAAGATCGTGCATGATAACCTTCATCATCCTCAGAACTATAAGCAACTTTTTTTGAATCGCCTCTAGCGTGATGACCCATTGTCTGTTTTTTTTATAAATCCTTTTTAAAATTTTATGTTTTTACGTCAAAAACATTAGTCTACTGGTAAATTTGATGGAGTCAAAATATTATGTTTTCTTTACGTCAAATCATTTTGAAAACTGAATCAAATTGAATTCATTACGACTTTCTTTTTTTATAGTAAGATGAAAATGTCGGGTTATTAAAAAAGAACAAGTGTTTTGCGTTAATCCATTTATTCAATTTCTGGAAAAATATCTAAATGTAACAAGACATTTTAATTCTTCATTTTGATACACTGAATAAAAATAACCTACGAATTTGTCAAAAACATAAAAGATTTCTCAGATTTAATACGTAGTTACATATTATTGTTACTGTTTTCGAAACTTTTTCTCAGGCAGTCAAATGCAATCAGATTTAATACGTAGTTACATATTATTGTTACTGTTTTCGAAACTTTTTCTCAGGCAGTCAAATACAAATGAGCATACAATAACGAAAGCAAAAGTAAATAGTAAAAAAAACTTTACAATTCTTGAGTAAAATTCGGATAAAAACCATACATACATAGTTGAAAAAATTAACAGCGAAGAACTGCACTTTCAGAACATTTAAGTTTACCTTTTTTAAAATTATTTGTACATTTCATATGATACATTATATGTAACGTAAACGGCCTTTTTATTTTAGGTTTCATTGTGGCCCTTTTTCAAAAATGGATAGAAATAGAAGTCGATTCTATTTAGTTTTATAATCTGATATTTTGTTTTGCCGGGGTCCATATAACGTTTGACTTTACACACCTTTTCATTAATCCTCTACTTCCGCCCGTTATTAATAAAATTATCATTTCTCACACGTTATCATTTACACCCATATTAATTTTAATATGAAAGAAATTCATGACTGTTCCTTGAGACGTAACAATTTAATACTCACGCAAACCACAATGTATCAAAATCGATTAGAACTAATTACTCATTTTCAGATTTTCGATGCTTCTTTCCTCGTGCACTATCGGTGTCATGAGGACTCGGTGTAATGTGACTTCTCTTCTTCTTTACACCAGATTCACCTGCTTCGCTGCTACTGCTTGCTGCTGTCCTAGTTTCTCTGCGAAACGACATCTCGCCAGTCAACTGTACTAAAATCTGAAAGAGAAATACGAGATAAGTTTAGTTCATTGTTCATAAAATTAAAATCAAGGTACTCTTAATTTAGGATAAAAAATAAAAATAATTAAGTGTAAAATAATGTTAGCAATGAAAAAATTGAATTATGCACTGACCTGCATATGTTGCAGACATTCTTCTTGCATTGTGACGGCCATTTTGTACACAAACGTATCATGTTTGTTGTACATGATGGCGTTTTGAAACATGAGCATAACATCTCTCTGAAAATGCCTCGTGGACCTGATGGTCCCATTGTCAATATTCTTCTTAATAGTCGACAAGTCCATGGGTCTGAAGATAATAGAATGATAACCCGGAGCCTGATCTTCAGTGATAGGTCTGAGGAAAGCCGATGCGTACTTGTGCGTCGCAAGTCTATTATAAACCAACATAACTGCCTTCTTCCAAGCCCTGTAGTCAGCACTCTCTATACTTCCTTCCATCTCAGGTTCACTATCCACCGCAATGGTCTGTCTCTTCGAATAAGTCTTCATAACTCTTCCTCCACTGATCTTAGTCAAAGTCGATTCCACCTCATCTAATTCTCCTACACTTTCCGAAAAACCGTCCTGTTCTTTCCTAACGCTCACATTTAAATCAATATTTTTCTTACGCTCCTTCTCTTCTTTAACCTCCTTTTCGTTCTTCAATCCTTCATCAGTCGAAGTTTCCTCCTGGAATTTGTCATCTCCTTTTATCAACTTTAGCTTCATTTCTTCATCCTTGATAATATCTTGATTTGGCAGCTCGTTTGTCTCCTTTGGAGCCTTGCTTTCTTCTGGCTTTTCTCGTCCTTCTTCTTCCAAATCTTTCGAATCCTCTTCTATAACCTCCGTATTTAAAGTTCCAACGGAAAAATCCTTTTTATCCTCTTTTTTAGAATTCTCCGGCTCAAGATCCAGAACTTTTTTCGACTCTTCCTTATCTTGCTTCAAAGTTTTTTCCTTCTCTTCTTCTTCCTTGATTATAATAACATCTTCCTTGAAAGATTCTGAGGATTCCGTAACATCAGCAGGAGGTTCCATCACAGAGATTTGCTCAACCTCATTTTTCTTTTCCTGAAGAATCGGCGAAATGACTTCGTCCTCGAGAATCAAACTGATATCTTGGGATTTTTCTGTGTCTTCCGTAATAGGAAGATCATCCGAAGATACACTCAAAATTTCTGTAGAAGGTGCATCCTGGTGACCGGTTATCTTCGCGAGATTCAGCTCCAGTTGGTCCATGTCTTTATTATCATCAGTTTCTTTGGATATCTTCTCACTAGAATTCTCTTTTTCAGATGTCAGATTCGACTCCTCGAGAGGTGAGTCTTCCAGAGTCTGGAGAACATTCTCTTTCACACTTTCCTTCGTTTCTTTTTTTGAATTCTCCTCCACAATATTTGAATTATCCTTTACTTCCTTTTTTGGAGTCTCACGAGTTTCCTCCTGTGCCCCATTTTTAGGTGACTTTTTTGGATCTTCTTTAACAGCTTTTTTTGGATCCTCTTTAACAGCTTTTTTTGGATCTTCTTTAACAGACTTTTTTGTATCTTCTTTGACAGACTTTTTTGTATCTTCTTTAACAGAATTTTTTGTATCTTCTTTAAGAGACTTTTTTGTATCTTCTTTAACAGAATTTTTTGTATCTTCTTTAACACACTTTTTTATATCATCTTTAACAGACTTTTTTTTATCTTCTTTAACAGACTTTTTTGTATCTTCTTTAACAGGCTTTCTTGAATCTTCCTTATCAAACTGTTTCGGATCCTCAGGAGACTTTTTTACATCTTCTTTATCAGACTTTTTTGCATCCTCCGTCGTAGTTTGTTCTTTACTCTCCTCTAATATCGTTTCAATCTCTACCTTTGAATTCTTTACCGAGTCTGAGCCTTTTTCCGCCTCAGCTTCCTCGTTTTTTGACTCTACATTTGATTTTTTATTTGTTTCAGCCTCGACTTTTTCTCCTGATTTGGAATCTGTATCCTTAGATTCCTGAGGAGCCCTTGGCTCAACAGCAACTGTTCCAATAATCTCTGCGATATTAGAACTGCTAGAGTCAATCTCTTCGATGGCGACCTCGCTTTCCGGAGAATCATTCAAGGATGCGGTTGCCGGGACATTTTTGATCTCTTGTTTTTCAGGCACAACTGGGGGTTGGGGTATCGAAGTCTCCATGACTCCCGCTGTTCCAGAGTTTAAAACCTGAGGATTGTTTATTATCTCTCCTTTGATTATTTCTTCGATATCCCCAATAATCTCATTGATCTCGTCCTTGTCTATCACATCAGCCATTATGTCCTTCGGAATCACTTCGTCAATATGATCTATGATTTCTGAAGCGGACAAACTCCCTGGAGCTAAAGTTGGCTCAATAATTTGGACATTTCCTCTTTGATTCTCCACCTGCATAATTTGAAGGTTTATATTTTGTTGAGGAAGATTCGTAGGGGAGGCATGATGCTGTAAATTAGGAAGAGTGGTTCTCTGCAAATTCGCAGGAAGTTCCAGCAACATGGAAAGGGTTGGGGCTCCAGCTGAAGGTCTTTCCGGAGTGGCATTGGCAATTGCAGTCGAGACTAGCTGATGAAGTTGAGGCGAAACAGTTTGAGTTAACTGTGGGTTTGGGACTTTGGGACTGGAACCTAAAAGACTCGCGATTGTCGGAGATGTCACTTGTGCAGAAGATGTTTGTGCCTGAATTTGAGTCGTTGGGCTGGGTGATTTTAATAAACTAGTCAGGAGAGGAGATCTACCGCCTTTGTTTTTCTTTTCTTCGTCGTCTGTGGAGGAAGGATCCAAGGTATCATGACCATCAGAACTTTCTGACTTCCTTTGAATTGTAAAGTTGAGACTTGTTGGAGTTTGCACGTCTTGTTTTTGTCGTTTTGTGAGCCAAGCAGAGTGAGCCTTACCCTTTTGTTCTTGCTCTCGTTCCTCCAGCTCGATTTGAAGACACATTTTTTGGAGCTCTTCTTCTGAAATGTCTCCGTTTTCTAAAAGATCTAATTCGTTTTTGAGTTGCTGGTATTCGTCCCTTTGGGAAGCTAAGATCTGATCTAGCTCTGTCATTCTCTCTTGAGTTAGTCTTTTAACGATAGATTCTCCTATGGCCTCGGTACTTTCCTTTTTCTTCCTCTTTGGTGTATCAGCATTTTCTAACAAATGCGCGTATTGGACGGCGCAAGATTTTTGGGAGAACCAGTCAGGTGGTCTTTGGGATTCTTTTTCAAGGAATGATTTCAAAGAACGTGAAACACTCATCCAGTTTTGATCGCCTGATTTTAGGACACTGGATGCTAAGCACAGCTGCTCTTTGATACTCCATGTGTCACAGTTTGTGCGCTTCATTTTTAATCCTGCAAGTAATTTAACATTATTGTATACAAATTTCAGTTCTGTACTGGAAAGACAGAAGCACAATTCTGTCAAATCGATGACATAAAAGATTATTTTGATATTAAGACCCTAATTCTATTTTTCAATGCATTTTTTAAATATGATGTGCAAATTAGGGAAAAAATAAAAGATCTTGATGAAACTTCCAGAACGAGCAAAAAGGTTAGTTTGAACTTAGTAAATTTTGGTCATTTTCAGGGCTACCACACACTGACTTGAAAAAAGTGGAAAAATTACTAAATTAAGCTAAAAAGTGACTAAAAGTGACTAATTTCGAACACAAAAAATGACTACTGTTCACACAAAAAGAGGCCTGTGATGTGAATAGAAACACCTGTTTACTCAACAGTTTCGATTCAATTACAATTTTATTTTATCGGCTTGCATTTACAAGATTAAATGAAATTCTCTTGCTGAATTCGGAGATGAATACCAAGGACACAAGCTATAATTGATTTTGCAAGTAATGTTTTGACAAATAGTATAATTAATTTTATTATAAACTAATTAAGGGTTATTCCACTTTATTTCGACGAAGTCGGTTGCGGCTTGATTTTTGAAAAATGTTCATACTTATTATAATAATACTCAATGTCTTTTAAACTTAATCATCACATAAATTTAATAAATAACTTTATTTTCATTTAGAAATTTAATTTATAAAAATGCAAAGGTACAGAAAAATGTCACATTTATGTGCATTAAATAATAGACAAAAAGTCAAATTCTACAATGCAAATTTGAATTGAATCAAATCAGACGTATTCGACAGTCTGAAAACTGCAAAAGTAACTTTATCGGGAAATAGTGAACGAAAATTGTGTTTTCACAACAAATAAAACATAACCATTTTTCAGCACTTTCATAGCCTTATTAAAAACGTAGTGTTTAGTTTTTTAAAAGTAAAACTTATCTCGTAAGCTTCACTTTTGGTCAGATTTTTTATAGTTCTAACCCTCTTTTCAATTTTGTATGCTAAAAAAAACTTCAACTGTGTTATTAGCTCGTTTAACCAAATCTTAAAATAGCAATATTTTGGGCTAGTTTGAATATTCATATTTCATATTAAATTTTAAATATTCATATTCATTCCAGAATTCTTTCATTTTTCTTCCTACGAGTTATTCATCCGTGAAAATGAACTAGGCACAATGATTTTAATAAGGCTATAGAAATTGCTAAAAAATATTTACGTATTAGTTCTTGTTAAAACACAATTTTCGTTCATTATTTTACAACAAAATTACTTGTGCACACATTAAATAAAAGTTTAAAGACTGTTGAATACGCCTGATTTGATTCAATCCAATTTTAGATAAGAAAATCTGTATCAATATAAAGAAACAAAAGACTGTTAAACTCTTGATCATTTTGTTGCAGATAAAATTTATACGTTCAGATTTAGTGGGATGCTTTACAATAGGAACTAGAAAACCAGAAAATCATCAATTAAAATAATTTAAATTGTAATATTGGATAGTACTATCATACTATAGATTACTATACAGATACCATACATAAATTACTTAGACTTTCTTTTTTTAAAATAAAATCTACATTGAGATGGAGAAATATGACTAAAGCGACTATTTCCTTTTATGAAAGTGACTATTGTGATTTTTCCTTGAAAAAGTGACTGTGTGACAGCCCTGGAGATTATGCTAGTCTCGTGTTGACAGGAATTTGAATTGGCGATTCAAAGTACCAAAAACTGATATTACCTAAATTTCTATAGGAATGTTAGTTAAGCGCTAATGCCTTTCTACCACAGACAGTAAAGTTGTGCTTTTAGTTGAAAAATGGGGATGAAGTGAATTGTTCATGGTTGATCGTTTTCAATTTGAAATATACATCATTTTTAACATTAACAGTTCAATTTACAATTGTTAAATCTCAAGATCTTTCAATCACAATTTATTAAGTTTGAACTCTTCGAAGTGAAATATGTCAAATATTAAATAATACCAAAATATAATGAATATAATCATCAGTAAAGTGACAATTTATAAACAATCAATAATAATTCATAAACGCGTAGAAATAAATCCTCCCTTTTTTGCGACGCCGGGAGCTTAAAAGTGAACAATTCCTATATAGATAAATTATATTGTAAATACGGTGTAAACATCATTTTGTTTTTAATACGCTGCAATAATCTGAGTGAAAGGCAAAAAATGCTTCATTACAACAGATTTTAAAATAATAATTCTTAAAGGCTTCTCAGGTTGAATGCTAATTTAATAATGAAATCGAATGTTTGCAGACTTTAGTTGATAGAATTGACAAAAAAAATGTGAGGTAAGATATATTTCTTGCAAACTCATGCAATAAATACACTTTTAAAAATAAGAAGAGCAAGAAGTAAGCATCCTTTTAACTTCTAATTACACATCCGCTAACATATGGAAAATTTAGAAGCGACAAGAAATCCTAATCTCACTAATGAACCAACAATCTTTAAAAAACCTTTCAAGAGCTTGTTTTACTTACTTTCTTGCCCAGAAGTCATGATAGGTTTCATAAAAAAACAAAAATAACTTGTCTACACAGCTTTGTCTACACAAATATACGTATTGATTGAAATTTTTAAGAACTACCGCTGTCGTCATCAAACTTCAAAGCGCGCCATTTTGAAACATGAGGAATGAAACGAAATGGAATCAGATGCGGAACCTGAATGCGAAATGTCCGAACTTGGAATGAAAATTTGCAATGGCCGTGTTGTAAAAAGAAGCTGTCAAATGTATGGTAATGGAGAATGTTGAATTTTGATTTATTGACATTTGTGAGTGTTTTTATTGAGAAGTTTTCTTTCTCAGACGATTAAATTTTAGTGCTGAATTACTGGGTGTGTGTTCATCATGTAGAGTGTTGAGAAACTGAATGTATTTATAGGACCAGTGATTGAATTACACAGGACAGGACGTGCACTCGATCGAAATAATAAGGAAATTCGAGACAAGTCATCCTTGCGACGAATCTGAGAGAAGCAGATTTTTCTTGTGATATAATAATAAATCCTAAGAGCGAAAATGCATAACCGAAGGCGTATGCATAATTTCACGTACGTTAGTTCGTGCGTAAAGTACATGATTTTCCTGCTGAACTTCATCTTCTGGGTAAGTCATATTGTCATTCGCCATCCTTTTCCTGCTATATCTTTGTTATTTTGATCGTCTCTTTGTCAGGTATACATTTTTCGTGTTTAAAGTTCTTTTTATACTTTTGAAATTTAAAAATTCATTAACAAAAAAAAAAGAATATAACCTAGTTTATGGTATTTTTTAAAGTAACAAAGTCTGCTTTAAGAATGAACAATTTTAAGTAATTTAAATAAAGTGTTTCACATTACATTCGAATCGAAACGCTTTAATTTGAGGCACTGACTAGTGTTACGGAATTTTCCGTAAAACTAACCCGGTCAAATGTAGCGCTAAGGCTAGAGTTACTGAAAATTCCGTAACTTTAGCCCTGAACGAGCTGAAAAGGGGTTGGTCTTACGGGAAATTCCGTAACGGTTGACAGTTCGTTAATTTGATACTGGACTTTATATCAAAGACCGTCTATTTCGAATATCATCTAGGTAATGGCCTATGATAAAAACTTGGGTCTTCTTTTTTTTATAAAAGTAGTTCCTTTTTACACTTTCTTTAAACTTGGAATATAGATTTTTTTGCTTAAGGATTTCGATATGTTTATAAAAAATGTACGATCGTTTATTAAAAATTCAATAGTCTCGCATTTTATTAAATGTAATCTGTTTTTTAGCTTTTCGGCGGATTGCTAATTGGCGTTGGTCTCTACGCTTTCGTCGATAAATGGCAGGCTACTGGATCTGTAAGAGTAGAAAATGTTTACGATGTCGTTCTAAATATTTCTCTAGTGATGGTGATAGCTGGAGGAGTCGTTTTTATTGTCAGTTTTGCTGGATGCGTTGGAGCTCTACGTGAAAACACTTGTCTTCTCAAATTCGTAAGTATTTATACATAATTCTAATGAAGTTGAGAAACTTTATTAACTCCTTTTTGTTTTTTTTTTCATTTTAGTACTCTTTGTGTTTATTGGTGTTTTTCCTGCTCGAAATGGGAGTTGCGATAGTTGGTTTTGTGTTTCCTCACACATTACAGTCTTTGCTGGAAGAGTCGTTCACTGACAAAATAATCCAATCATATCGCGAAGATCCCGATCTTCAGAATTTTATCGATTTCGGACAACAGGAGGTAAGCCTTTGTTTGAAAAAAAATTAAACTTCAAATTTTTGTGTTTATTTTGATGTTGTAAATTGCATCTAATTGATTCTTTTTTCAGTTCAAGTGCTGTGGTTTAAGCCAAGAAGGCTATTTAGACTGGGGAAAGAATGAGTACTTTAATTGTTCTAGTCCTAGCGTAGAACGATGCGGCGTTCCATTTTCTTGCTGTATAAATGCGACTGATATTTCGGTAAGATACAAGACATTCCTACCTCGTTTTCATTAACAAAAATTCGAAAATTGCTCTATAATTCCTGCCGAATTAAGTCTTGATAGAGCCGATTAATAATTTTGAGATGCATTTTTTTCAGAGTGGACTAGTAAATATCATGTGTGGCTACAAAGTGCAGATGTATCCAGTGTCAGAGGCGAGTAAAAAAGTGTGGACCAATGGTTGCATCGACATTGTGCGTAGCTGGGCGGAGCGAAATCTTTACACGATAGCAGGAATTGCGCTAGGCGTGGCGCTGAGCCAATTGTTTGTTATCTACTTGGCGAAGACGCTGGAGGGTCAGATCGAACTGCAAAAGTCGCGTTGGCAGCACTCCTGAGGTTGACCTCAGGCCACCTACCGCTATCATGTAAGCTCCTCTGCCAGCAGGCAGGTGGCCAGTGGCCGATCTAGAGGCCAAAATGCCGAGGCCAGTGTGAATGCTCGAATGGCGTTGCTCGTTCTTTTCGCGATTTCTCTCTACGTACTTTTCATCCTATCGCTAATACGCCTCGTTCTCTACTTTAAGAACTACTTTCATTTGTTCCTCAAGAAAGATTGATTTCGCGACACTGGATAAGTGGGACTCATCGCCTTGTGATTCTCAGACTGTTCATACCTATTGTTCTCTCGTGTTAATGGCTAAGCGAATCCATTAACACCAACATGTCACGCGAACAGAATTGTGTGATCTGATATTTTTATGCTTTTTATTCGTCTAGCTCTAGGTGTCTAAGATTTACGCCGAATTTGTGAAACTGGAACTTAAAATTCCTTCGAATCGATATTTTTGGATACAGTAAAAACGGAGGTGAAAACTGGATAATAATTTTTTATACAAGGAAATCAGAAATCTGAAGATATGATTCGATTTTAAGTTCTGGTTATGGGTGTTGACACGTGTGACTTTCCAGTGACCATGAGGCTTCTAGTGGTTACTAGGGTGGGTAAAAAAAGAAAAAAAATTGAAAATCTTCGATCAATATCCTGAGGTTCCGCGGAGCAAAAATATGTCTAAAAAATTTATAATTCTCAGAGTTTTGCAAAACTCGTTAATATTAATTTTTTTATTAATATACATAATATGCCCAATTTGCAAAATTCTTCTAAAATTTTAATATTTTCAGATTTTTTTTGGGACAAAATCTCATTTTTATAAGCCTAAAAAACTAAAATAATTTTTAAAAGCTTTATAAACTATTCTAAAATTTGTTTGAGCATGTAGAAACTTTATCGTACTTGAAATTTACCTAAAAAAATGGTAAGAATTTGGCAATTAAAATGGCCAAATCCTGAATTAATTGCTTCTCCAATTAACTTATACCTCTCATTTTTTTAGGTAAATTTTGAGCGCGAGAAAGTTTTTACAGACTCAAGAACATTTTAGGATTGTTTGCAAAGCTTTTAAAAATGATTTTAGTTTGTTGAGGTTTATAAACATGAGATTTTGTCAAAGAAAAATTATAGATCTTAAAGTCTTACAAGATTTTTGAAAATCGGGCATACTATGTAGGTTACGAAGAAAACTTATTAGCGATTTTTGAAAAACTCTGGAAGTGACGAATTTTTAAAACTAATTTTAGCCTCGCGGAACCTCAGAATATTGATCGATCTATTTCAAATTTTACACAGGTTATAAGGGATCCAGAATGGAACTTTTATTTTCAATTTTTTTTTCAACCCACCCGAATGGCTAGTCACCGGAAAATTTTGAAATATGCTTTCTGTATTTCTACAAATGCAGTTCTGCGCATGCAAGTGGAAAAGGGTGCTTTCCCTTAAAAAAATATTTTACCGACATTTTCCGTCGTCCCGTCCAACACCCTTAAGACCATCGTTATCGTTTTTGATTGTTGTTTCATCTAATTAACTCGTCTCGACGATTCGGGATTTGAAGACAACCCTTTGCCATTCACTTCCCCAAGTTGACTTAATCCTTGTGATTTTTATATTGGTATTGAGCCTTTGCTCTGTATTTCTTTTTGAAACAACGGTATTTTCAGATTGTAAGATTATAACAAACCTTGCCATCGACGTTCAGCTACTGAGCAGTTTCACTTTTAGAAAATGGTAGCTGTTCGTTCACGCGTTTGTGGAGAATCTGTTTACTCTTTTTTTGTCTTCCCTTTTTTTTGGTAACGACGCAAGCACAGACAAAAAAAACGCACACTGGTGATTGGCGCATTTCTAATTTAATTTTCGATTCCTACTGAATAGAATGTTGTTAACGCCGATAAATTGCCCGTCTAGCTCAAAGATTCTGTAAAGTTCCGTGCCAAAATTCCGCGCATATTTTTGCGTTTATTTCTTTTTAATAAATCAGACAATAACTTGCGTGAGTGTATGGACTTCTTTGTTATATGCATATCACATGCAGTTTTGTATTTTTAATTTTTTATCAATGGTAAATTGTGAGTATTGATGCAATACTATCATATTCGTAGAATATTCTTCATAGTTTTTAATAAACGAATAATTACTCTGGTATCTACGCCACTGCAGTAAAATTATATTGCAAATTATTAAACAGGAAGAAAAATTTATGTTTACTTGAATTTTCGAAAATTGTACTTACTTTAAAAAATACATCGCATTTTATTTTTATTTGATGCGAGCACATTTTACTGCAGTGCTTCTTATAAAATAATCTGTTCGGATTTTAGTCTTTTATTTTACTCGACCAAATGTTGAACCTTCTCAATTTTTAATTATTTTAACCTAAGTAGTCAAGCATAGTTATACGAGACTTTTGAAAATGTTCGCTCAAATAAAATTTGTACTGAAAACAGTTTTGATTTTGGTTCAACTTTATTTTACAAACTGAATATTTCAAATTATGAGCAATGGCATAAGTAAAGAAGAGTTAAGATTTACTGATGTAAAGGCTAGAATTGACTTTGTTATCGTTGCAGTATTCAAAAATTATGCTTTGTCCATCTATCAAGTTATTACTTTTGAATAATTCTGCTAGAAGTGTGTCCATCCGGTCTGCTACAATGAAACCAGTATCGTGATGAAACATGCGTAGTTTTTTAGATGTGGATACATTGTTGGAATTTGGAATGCCAAGTAAATCGGCAATTGAATCTATTGCTTTTCCCACTGTCCATCTTACGGAGACAAAAGTTCCTTTAGAAATTCCTGCACTTTTTGTGGTTACGGGATAGTAGACGAGAAAAAAACGGCGATCGACTGTTGGAATTCCTTGAGAACCGACAGAGTGTCCTTTTAATTTCATGAGTTGTACCTGGATCAAAAAAAAAATTTTATCTGTAAATATTGTTTTTAAAAACCAATAGTTTTGAAAAGTAAAATCCTACTTTGATAGCCATTGCCGAATTTTTCGACTTTTTCAGCTTTTCTTTAATCTCTCGATCTACCGCATTTTTTGCATTCGAAAATTCCTGCTTGGGCATTTCCCATTTCTTGATCTCCTTCGCCTTCTCCTCTTTGCTCAATTCCAAACAACCATGATAACGATGAGCCAAGCAAAAATGTTTTTTGCACTTTATACAAGGCATTTCCACCGGAGAAGTCTGATTGCAAGAATCTTTTGTGCATCGATAACTGGCCGATTTTTCCATGTTTGTAGCTACATTGTCGATGAATTTAGGACAAGAATGCGACAATGCATGGAAATGTTCTTTGCAGAAAATAGATTTGCAGTAAACGCAGGTGAAGGGCAGAAAATCTAGTTGCTTGCAATTAGTCAGGGTACAACGAATGCCTGTTGTAGGAAACTCCATGGTTAAAATAATAAAAATAAAGTAAAGAATAAAGATACTCCTTTTATAAAGTTGAAATTAAATTAATTGTGGGATGGTGTCGGAGAATGCAGATGATTTTCACTGAGAGTGCCGAGAGCTAGGTTGTTCCACTTTTGCTCGAGTTCTTTGAGAGTCATGTGAGAGTCTCCGTTGTCGCTCTCAGGATCGGGTAATTCGGATAATGGAACGAGGATCTCGTCTAGGGGCAGTTTTTCTTTCCTCCAGGCGTCGTCGATCAGATCTAACAATCTGCCGTCTCCACACACTTGACTGTCCATCACTTGCACTTTGTCCCACTTGAGACTCGATTTTTCTAAAAATAAAATTAAAAATGAAACTTCCTACTTCTTCAAGCTCCAAAAATGCTAGAGAATTTTCCAGGTTTTTAAAAATATTTTATAACCAAAATTTGTAATGTCACTTTTGCAAACTCATGCTTCATTGTTGTATTTTTTTACGCAAAAACAAAATAAAATATAACAAATTTGTACAAGATATATAAAGAGATCACTCTCACTTTTTTACCTCGAAATAAATTTTATTTCTTATAACTTTAAATCAGCTTGAGAAACTATTCATTATTAGAGCTATAGTCAGAAAAAAGAGGTTAAGTGATCCACTGCAAACTGCGAATTTGAAGGTTTACTAAAAAAAAAACATTACAATTGCTAAAGGAATATTTAAAAAAAAAAGAATATTTTACTTACGTTTCTTTAAATAATAAATCTTTCATCCTTTTATATGCTTCTTGTTGTTGACTTGTCATTCATCCGCCATTTGCAATTATTCGTAATCAATAAAAAAATTTGTTTGTTCTTGCATGCGATTGGTTGGGGACAGTTGGAGGAAAAAGGCGGGAGATACAAATTTCACATTGAAATAATTGAAAAATAAAATGTTTTCTTTTAAATCATTTATTCATCTCTAAAAATAATATTGCACAAAGATTCGTCCTTTTTGGAATATGGATTTACATCTTCAAATACATTTTATGTGTTTAATTTTTCTGAATTATTTGGCGCACTCACACTCATATTGAAACCTCCACCACAGAATTTTTTCTCGGAGGATGAAATTGCTGGAAGAATAGCTTCTGTCAAATCGTTTATTTCTAAATCCTTATTGTAGTTCTGTTCTCTCTTTTTCAATGCAAAATATTTGGCTTTAAAAGCATTCAGCTCTTTTTTCAGTCTCTCAATCTCGAATTTTTGTTCGTTTGACAAAGATTCAAACATATTCCTTTCAGCCAGAATACACTACAAGAAAAATAGATTTAATTAAAAAACTAGAAGCTATAATAATCAATTTTGACCCAAGTTACACTAAATCTCCAACCTACCTTCATTTTATTGCCTCTTTCCACAAGACTTTTTTGAGTTTTCGACAAAACCTCCACAACTTCTGGCCCAGGTTGTTTACTTAGCATTTCTCGAACGTTCGCATAGAGTTTTTCGGTGAACTTGATAGTTTTTTCTTTATATATCATTTCTGAAGACAGTTTCAGAACTCGTTTTTGCAGAATTTGCACCTTTTGCAGCAGTTCAAAAGTATCAGGATCAGTACCCTAAAAAGCAAATAAATTTAAGAATCATTTTGTTTTTAATTAAAAATGCGAAAAAAATGTATTAATAACCTCTAGCTTCCTCCACCTATGAACATTTAACGGGTTCTGAAGTTCTTCCTCCAATGCAGTGACTTTCAATCTCTCCTTTGTCAAATTCTGTTCCAAATGGAAGACTTCTAATCTCAGATCACTCGAATTTTTCATATTTTTTATCAGAAGGTCTTTTTCGCTCCGCAACTTTTGCACTTCTAACTTTAATAATCTAATTTCATCGAGTCTCTGGGAATATTGGCTTTCTTCTCGTTGAATTGTTCCCTCTAATACTTTAATTTTGCTGTAAAGAAGAGCTATCTCATCATTTCTTCTCACAAGTTGTGTACCAAGAACATCACGTTCTACTAAAACAGCATCAATTTCCTTTTTCAGCTGGTTTATTTCTATCTGCGCTTGGTGCTCGTTTTGTCTAAAATTTTTCTCTTCTTTCTTCATCTCCTCGATTTTTTGTCGCAAGGACGATACAATTTTACGAGTTGTTTGCAGCTCTACTTTCATGTCTTCCTTTTCTTTTTCTGCTTTTCCTAATACTGTAGAGAAGATTGTTTTAAATAACAATAAATTTTGTGCCGCTTCCAGGGTGGCCAATCCAAAATTCACAAAAAATTTATCTGGTTTTTTAAAATTTCAAGTCTAAGCCTCCAAAACTAAACAATTTATACGTAAATAAAATTACTTTTACAAGTTCAAATTAACGAATCTAATGCGGGAGGGTTCAAAGTTTGAAGCGTTTAAAATTCGAAATTAACAATTTCATATTTCAATATTGTGCAAAATTGAAGATTTTCAAATTCGGCAATTTCTAAATTAAAAACATTTAAAATTGTATAATTCGGAAGTAGAAGCTATCAAAATCCCAGATAGCAAAACAGTTTGCAGCAAAGTTGTCTAAAGTTTGCGGTGAAAGGTTGGGAAGCTTGCACTGCAAGGCTTAGGCAAGTTTGCCGCAAGACAAGATAAGAGGGTTTGCATCATAAGTTTGAGGTAAGCTTGCGAGACAATATTGTGGAAATCTTGCATCGCAATATTTAGAAAAGCATGCGAAGCAATATTTAGTAAACATGGCATGGGAGTGTTCAAGAAGCATTTTTTATAAATAAAATAATCCCGCAAATTTGTATAACTAGAGAATTAGAAGGGCAGTTAAAAAGCAAGTAATTAAATACGTATATAATTTGCGGAAAACTTGCCTAAACCTTGAGGCGCAAGCTTCACAACCTTACACCGCAAACTTTAGGCAACTTTGCTGCAAACTGTTGTACTATCTGGGAATGGAATAATTTTTATTTTAAGATCTTCAAAGAGAAAAATAATTCAAATTGATCATTTTCAAGATTTATTTAAAATTCAAACATTCAAAATTGAGCAATTTTACACTTAGGGAAATAAAAATTCGATAGATTGAAAAAGAAGCACTGAAAACTGTTCAATTATTGAAGTTTATCTCTGTTATTGAGACTTTCAAATTTAAACTGTACAAGAATGAGCGACTAAAATTGTCTAATTTGAACATTTCCAATCTAAAATGAATAAATATTAAACGCTTTCAATTTAATAATTTAAAAATTCATTAGAAATTGTACATTTCTGAACAATTTAAATTTTGAGCCAGTTAATTTTAAACGCTTTAATTAAAAATTATACATCTTGAAGCGCTTAATTGTCTAATTCTTAACATTTCAATCTTGGTCAGTTTGATTTTGAATATCGAGAATTGATAATCTTAAGTGTTAAGAGGCTTCAACTTGTTCAATTTCAAGCGCTTTTAATTCAAAATTGTCCATTTTTTAAAATGTTAATACGAAATTATTCGATTTTGATTATTTTGAAACAGTAATAAAACTATCATTTTTAAAACGCTTTTGTTTTCAACTTAATTTCTTCAATTTAAAACGCTTTTTTATAATTATTCTTGGTATTTCCCGGTTTCCTGGTCCAGTGGCCACCCAGCGTCTTATTTCTTTCTACCCTTTTAAATCACCTACAAAATTCTCCATTCGTTATGCTCGTTTCTTTTATTACAACTTCTTCTTTCAATTGCTCGACTTGTTTATTCGCAACTTTCAATTTGTACTTCAATTCTCGAATTTCGTCTTGTGCTTCCGTCAAATTTTTTCCCATGCTGTTCTTTTCCGCCTTTGAAATTTCGAAGGAATTTTGCAGTTGTCGACATTTCGATTCAGACTCGTGTAAACGTTTTTTTAAATCTAATATCTCTGTTCTTTTCATTCTGATTTCGTCCATATGATCTTCTACCTATTTCGAAAAATGTCAAAGTAACGATAAATAAATCTCACTTCATAATTCGGCTTCACTTTAAATTCAATTTACAAATAAAGTTAAAATTGTGTTTTACCTGACCAGCAAGTTCCTTTGCTTCGTGAGAATACTTGTCTCTGTCCTTCTCAAGATGCAAAATCTTTCTCTTTGACTCGTCAATATGTTTCCCAACATCTTCGAGATTCGTCTCCATTTTTTTGCGTATCTGATCATGGATATTTCCTTCGACTTGCAAAGAAGAAATCGTTTCTTTTAAATTCGTTATCGTTTTTCCTAAACTTTCCTTTTCACGAAGAGCTTTGTCTTTTAACTTTTTCTCGTCCTCGAGGAATTTTTGCAGAGAATAAACTTCTATTTCAGCATTTCTGTGACTAATTTGAGCTTGTTTTAATTCATTTTCGACAGAGTTACGCATTTTTGCCTCCTTAAGCACTTTTTTCGACATGAATTCCTTCTCTGATTTGTATTTCGAGATTTCATCACGTATCCTAAAATTTGTGACGTCACAATATTTTGTATTATTAGAGTAGTTTAAAGTTGGATCCGGCTAATCAATATTCAAAATAAATATTTTTAAAAAGTTTGTAAAGAAACTGTATTTATTTGATGAATTACTTTTGGATTTCTAGTCTCATGATATCATTATCTCTTCCACTATCGGCTAATTGCTTTTCAAGAGTAGCTTTCTGGACATTCAGATGATCAATATCTGACTGCATGTTCATTCCCTTCATGAGAAATTTATTAATCTCCTGTTGCAAACTTTCATTTGCATGTTTTTGCTCTTTGAGTTGAGTTTCCAGTTTTGTGGCATGATTTCCAACGGTCTTTACTGACGCACTTGCAGTCTAGAATTAAAAAGAAGATTGGCTAAATTTTTGGTATGTTTAAAAAAAATTAGCGTGATATACCTACTGGAAAAAAGCTGGAGATAAAGCAGCTCGTCCTGGTTCCTCCTTTACCTGCAATTCATTGACTTTTGTCTTTATTTCCTCTTGGAGTTGCTGGATCATTTCCTCGGCCTTTTCTTTAGCTCGTCGCTCTTTAGAAAACTCGTTTAATTGTGCGTCTAAATTTTCTTGAATTTCTGTCACTTGAGTTTCAAGCTCTGTGGCCCTCTTTTCAAGTTCGCAGTTGTACTTTGATGTAGCTTTTATTCGTTCTCGCAATGTTTCTATCTCGCTCATTAGCCTGTCTCGTTCGGGTACCAAACCTTCCCTTTTTTTGCTCACCGATGTTCTAAAATGAAATAAAACTTAAATTTAATTAATTTATTCAAAGAGCCTTTTTGAATTAATGAACAAGTTTAGATACTAAGGTGTATAATAATACATTCAGATTATAAAAAATAACTTTATTACTTTAAAATATAATACTGATTTATAGAATTTATTTCAACTTGCACTTGTTCCGAGGCTAATTTTTCTTTTTGACCAATATCCTGCTTTAGTTTCTTTATAGCAACTCGTAGATTTTCTATTATTTCTTGAGCATTTTGCTCTCGAGAATGAGCAGCATCCGCCAGTTTTAATGCGTTGTTGATTTCCTGTTTTAGCTTGGTAATATTTTGTTCGTCGGCTTCGACGATCTTTTCTAGATCCTCCACTTTTTCAGCATATTGCATTGATTCTTCCTAAGACAAAAAAACACAATAAGTTTTGTTGTAAACAAGGTACGAACAATTTCTGAGAAAACAGATATTGAGTTTATAATTTTGTGAAAAAATAATTGTTTATTAATAAAAATACACGGTGGATACTCAAATCTCGAACAAAAATTCTCGGTCATTAAACTATTCAACTTAAACTTTTAAGCCTAAATGATCTAAAATTTGAAATGCGGAAATTGCACAATTTCAATCTGGAATTATAGAAATTTAATAATAATTTTGAGATAAGTCTGGATTGAACAATAAATTAACTGTATTAAAAAAATGTTACCTGTAGCAATCTGCATTTTTCCGCTAATTCATCTTCGTTTCTATGAGTTTTATACAAAGATTCGAAAAGTCTCGAATATTCGGCTCCGTAAGCAGCCAATGCTTCATTGCTTTTCATGTCTTTTACAATCTTAAAAACAATTTATTCATTTTGTAGACAAAAAAAGAATTGCATTTTCAAAATTGATAATCAATTAGTTGATTAGTTAATATTATTAACAAAAAGTCTCTAAAATCTTACTCTTGCATAATCTTGTTCCAAAGTACAAAATACGGTTCCAGCCGAACTTCCATCGGAAGATTGTTCAGCTTCTTCACTTCCGCCATCCTGTAAAAACACAAAAGTTTAATAATATTTTTATAAATTCTCATTTATTTATAGACGTCACTTTTTCAGCAATTGAAAACAAAATTTCATTATTAAAAATTAATTTTTGTTACTAAAACATTTTTCAGATGAGCCGAGGAAATAAGTACTGATTAAATTACAATTTTGCATACCCTCTCCAATTCTGCGTTCATCTCCATTTCCATCATAATTCCTGCTTTTTTCAATTATTCACCTAAAAGTTCTGAAAAAATGTTAATTAAATAATGACTTTATTAAAAAAAAAAAACATTCAAATTAAATATGCTTACTAGTATAATAAATAATATTAATTTAAAGGTTAAAAAGTTCTAGATGCATTTTATCCATTTTACATTTCCTCTCAACTTTTATGAGACAAATTAAAGTTTTAATAAACTAGACTTGTATATTTTCGGACAAATATCATTTGATTATAGGGCACATTTATTTTAAAATAACTTCAAGATTTTTAGTTAATTAATTGTGACCTTACTTTTACTGTAAACAAAACCACTTCAGGTGGTAGAATATGCCGAGATTTAACTACGATTTGTTGGCTGGATTCCATGGCGACGAAGGAATTTATAAAGATGATCCTATGGAATTCCACTTTCGTCAAGAAAATCAATATCACAATAGGCTGTAAATTTCTTCAATAAATAGAGTATTTTTTATAAATCTCTTCAAAAAAAACTAGTAGAAAATTTGAAAATAAAATATCTTTTTAACATTAATTGAAAAGTTGAAATATGAAACAAATCTAATTTCTTGTGTGAATTTATGATCTATATATTAACTCTCGTAAAGTAGTTTTCCAGTTCTCATTCTATAAATTCGCTCTAATCTTGGAAAATATGACAATAATGACAGCGACCATAAAATCTTGAATAACAAATTTTATTTACATTCTTTAAAGTTCATGACCAAAACCAGAGATTATATTAATCGCATAATATGTCGGTGATACGAATCTCTCTCACACAATTATATGCATTACATTCAATAATCACAAACATCTTGTTTTTGCACATTCAGTTTTACTAATTCAAGTGCCTTTTTTCCTGACCTCGTCACATTTGCACCGATCCACTAGATTTCAGAACGTTTCCTAAAATTTAAAGAATAGAAAATCGTTTGCTGAAATGAAAAAGGAAGCCTAGGTATTTATCTTAATGTCCGTAACAGTATATATTAAAATTTAATACTAAAATTACAATTTTAATATTTTTCTAAAGGGATCGATCCGAATGCAATTGCAAGAAAAAAATATATATACACGCACACATACACAGGAAAATAATATAAAAATAATTCTGAGGTACGCTCTACTTCTCTCGAAAGTCCAAATCTCTTAACTAATTGGCAGATTACACATTCAATAATTATTTTATCCCTTAAATTCGCAGGATAATTCTTTAATATTAGGCACAGGGAGAAATTGGGTACTATAAACATTCCAAAATGCTTTTGCGCTAATGAAAATAAGAACAATGACAAGTAGAATATCGTAAAATGGAATTGTTTTTAAATTTACTTTTTACAATATTATCAAATCTTTCATTTTGCGAAACAATACTTTCCAACATATTTTCGCAATTTATTTTTAAAAATGACATTCTTCAGCACGCATCCAATATCCAATTTTAATCCATTTTTTTAAATCAAAGAACCATTCAAGAATTCATTTTGCTTTTTACCTTAAAGAACAAACTCCATATAAGGCTTCGTGTAAAAAATAATGAATCCATTTTGAGGATTTCGATTTTTCGCAATTTTTTTTCAAGCATTATAAACATGGCTTAACCCGATTTTTTTTGTAGCTCTACACTTGCGATTATAATTATGCAATTTCTAGCTTTCTTATATAAGAGAAAAAGCTCCGCTTTGGGCACGTGATTTTTTTAACTTTTATGAGCAAAGATGTTTAAATGTTACACACATTCGAGAAATCCAACTATATGTCTATTTGAGTGTTCCATTTTTAGTTAGTTTTTGACGATTTTATCGTCGTACCTGAATCATCACCACGAAGAATTTAAAAATAGAACATTTCTAAACGTCTTTATATTACATACGCAGTTTTAAATATCATATCTCGAGTTAGATTTGGAAACTCCTACTTTTTCGTATCAATAAAAATGGATGAAATAAATGTCTTTTAGAGCTTCTAAGAACATTCTGTTCGAGACTTTTTAACTAAAACAAATTGCTACAGTGATTATAATTCATCTCTCTCAATACGGATAAAATTATCTAGAAATTGGAAAAACAATAGCGTGTAAACACACTCTTAAATTGTACACAGTTTTATTATCCAGAACTTTACAAAACATACGTGTTTAATCTGTGCAACAGTGTCGTGACTCGATAACTATGACACGTCTTGCTTAATTATTATCATCTCAACTCTCAACTTTGTATCCAGCGGAAATGGACGCTCAACGAGTGAATTTTAAAAGCCTAGTTCCTAGAGTTTATGAAAAAGTGTAGGCCACGAATTAATCGACAGCTTTTAAGGAAATATTTTTCTTTTTAAAATTTATACACTTTGCTAAATTCAAAGAGAATGCAATTTACGAATGACCTAATCTTATTTAATTTTATATTCGATAAAAAGTCTAGGCGTTGAGTTTGTCGCGTAATATTTTTACGTCTACATTCAAACAGTCTTTTTTATCCAAATGCACATTTTCTGCCGGGTATTTCCCAAAAAGAAAATCTATTCAAAAACAAGACCTTGGGAAATAATTAGAATATTTATTTTGAATTTATTGTTATTCATTTGAAAATTCAGCAAATACCCGGTGCAGGCAGTTATGTGATGTTTAGAAACGATTCTTTACTCTCGGGATGTCTACAGATTGTGAGTCAAATTTTAAGTTTAAGATTGTACTTTAATATTAAATTTAAAGAAATTATTTACTTAATATATCTTTTATATTATAATTTCCACGATTGGTAGACATCCTGATTCCAGAACGATCATTCTTTATAACTATTACTTGAATAATTCGTAACCTTCATATACAAACGAACGTTTTTTTTTCATTTTTATGTACTGCTATGCGTATATACGTATTTACATAGATACATTCAATCACTCACTGGATTACGCGTAACTAGGTTAAAGAATTAAAATCGAAAGTGATATCTGATCGAACTTGACAGAACTTGTCGAAAAAATCAGTTCCTCAAAGTCGTTGTTTCACAGTAAGAACGATTTTATAATTATTCTAATAACGATTAAAGAATCTACTCCAAACGTGACTTGTCACTCAGTCCCCCTTTTTCTTTTCTAATCACTAGTTTTTTTCCTCTCTCAGAGAAACAACATATAAACATGTTAAAATAATTATTGTTAGCGAATCGACGTAAGCGTTAAATTCACAAGCATATGACTACCACAAACTACGACTCGAGAAAAAATCGTAAAACGCGAGTCTCGTTATACGCTATTTTTCACACACCAACTTTCGTTGTTGCACGCACTTTTTCTCCCTGCGTGTTTTCAAGAAAATTATAAATTGGAATTGTTCACAGAATGTGAATGTTACTCAATTGTACAAGATCTTTGAGTTTTTCTTGACTTAATTATGTACAATAATAAATCAATAACACAGCCCGAACTCATTATTAACTTGCTTTTAGATACAAATATTCTTCACCTGAAATAGGTCTCTTTTACCAGTACCTCTTCATTGTGAGATTTTTCTCTGTATAACTTTCCTTCAAAGACTCAGGGTGAAATGTGTGAAACCTTTCTGCAGAATGTTCTATTGAAACGCAATTTTTGATCCTTACTTGTGCCCTTGAAAATGTTAATTCGATGCGTTTTCAAATTAGTATCTATCTTTCTAATTTTAATTGACCGACTCGTTACAACGAGACAAAAATCAAGATATTAAGAAATAAAGAGTCCCCGATTGTAAAGATGGTCCCGTTTAAAAAAAGGCCTCGTTTACCCCGTGCGTTTACTTTTTTTGTCAGGGGTTTCAGCGATCCAAAAATTTCATTTCAACAGTAAGAGTCAGCGTACAATTATCCGAAACAAAAATCACATGGAAAACCTTCAGCTGGTAGGCGTCACTTGAGAGACAGTGAATGGTGTCACTTGGTAGAGAAAACACCTGTTGCACACTCGCACTGGCTTTGTGTGTCCATAACGTGGCAAGGGGACATTGTTGCTGCTGCAGCGGCCACAAAATACATTTCCACAATTTCTACAATGATGTCTACGTCGAACAACCGTGAATCCCGCCTGGCAAGCCATGCACCTCGGCGCATCATTATCCGGAACCCACGCTGGAGCCCGCTCCACACATTCCTCGCCTCTTTCAGTCGTAGGAGAAACTAAAAAAATTAACATTTTTATTAGTGATCAAGCAGACACAATTTCAGCATTCTAGGATATCAAAAATTAAAAATCAATTAAAAAATAATCCACTACAGAATGTTTCAATACACTCTCAAATTAAAATTATTTGAATTAAAAATTTACTTAATTTCTTTAGAATCTTTTTTCCGAGAAAATAAGACATTCATTAAAATCGTATCATTTACAAAAACTTGGTAAGACGAAACAATGCGAAACAAGAAAAAATTGTTGGATCAAAAACAAAATTTGAAAAAAAAATCAATTTTTTTGTTTCAAATTTTTTCATGAGAAATAATTTTTTCTCCTTCAAACGACATCATCAGTGATAATATTGCAATTTTTCAAGTATAATCAGATATTTATTCCCGAAACCTGTTTTTTCGCGAATAAAACAATTTGAATTGAGAGTGTTAAAAATATAATTATTTAAAATTTAAAAATTAAAATTTTCTCAGTTTTAAGTTTTAAGCGTTAAAAATTGAATAATTCGAGATTTAAAGTGTTTGAAAAAAGAAAATTTTGAACGTCTTGAAATTAAAAAATCAAAAATCTAATAATTCCATAGTAAAAGGATTTCCAATTGAGTAATATCGAATTACAATGTTGAACGTTTTAAAAATTAAATCGTTCAAAAGTGATAAAATAAAGTTTAGATTAAAAGTTTGGAAATAGGACCACTTCAAATTAAAAGGCTTTCTCAAATTCAAAATCTTTAAAATTTAACAATTTCAGATTGAAAGTTTGAAAATAGGAAAATTTCAGACGGAATAATTTCGAGTTAAAACCGATTGCAATTAAACACTTTTTAATTTAAATCCTTCAAAGTTTGATCATTTTAGATTGAAATGTATTAAAAATTGTTTGGTTTCAAACTTACATACTTCAAAATCGCACAATTTTCAATTGATTAACTCCTTTTTCGTACAATACGTTAAAAATAGAATAATTTTGAATTAAAAGTATGTATTTAAGATGAAACAATTTTAAATTGAAAGCGTTCCAGATTTATGAGAATGTGACTGACTTATTCAATTTTGAATAAATCTAATTTGAACATTTTCTCTTTCAAAGTTTAAATGATTCATTTTGTATCTATCGAATTCTATTTGCATTAAAATTAGAATTTTTCTATCAAATTAGAATTACATTTTGAAAGCCTTTTTATTTAAATTTATAATACGTAGAATTAAATAATCGGAATTCAAAAAATGGAAATACAGGGTGTCTACTAATTTTCGTCCACAAAATGCTCGGCTATTTCCCGGTCGTAAATATCGAATCTCCTCTTCTTTCTAGCTTGAAAAAATACTTTGAACAATTCAGGGTTCTACAAACAAAATAATATTTTTATAATTTATGGTGTCTTAAAATTACAAACAAATATAATACAATTTCGATGTCATAATTTACATTTTTTTAATCTTTAAAGACCTTGAAAATCCTATAAAATCGAGTAGTTATAAAAAATAACAACTGTGATCTTGACTAAATCTAAGCAGATTTTATGCACTGCGATATCTTATTATATTTAAATAAAATAATATTTTTGTAATTTATGGTATCTAAAACTTACAAAGAAATATAATACAAATTCGATGTCTTAATTATCTGCGCAGATTTGGTTAACATGACAGTTGTTATTTTTTATAAACATATCTTTGGTTAATTATTTTTGTATTCTATTTATTAAATAATTCTTAAATATAATTCTAAATTGCTTTGGTATTAGCGATTAATTATTGAACAGTGATTACAAAAAACTAGCTTCAATCTTTTATTATGACACTATTATTACTTACATGTGTTTATAACGTAGTTAATGTAAAATTCACTTAGTACTAAAATCAGTACTTTTTATAATGACTGTTCTAATCGCTATTCAATAATAATTCAAGAATTAATCGCTGATACCATAGAAATCAAAAATTGTATCTAAGAATTATTTTGCAATTAGAATGCCAAAAATAATAATTAACCAAAGAAATGTTTATAAAAAGACCGTGTCTAGGTTCGCCGAAATTCGATGAAGGTAGTCCAAATATTTTCGGTGTGCCTAGGCATTTCGTTATAAAAAATGACAACTGTGATGCTAACTAAATCTATGCAGATAATCAAGCATCGAAATTGTATTATATTTCCAATACACCAGAAAAATTTCAGAATAAATAACTGAAGAGGGCCACCACCGTGTCACGAAACGTCTGAAGCAATTATAATCTAATTACATTCATTTTCACTGAACTCTAAAATATAATTTTCATCAATATTCTTAAGTGATTAACACAATACATTAGTTCAGCAAAACTCAAAAATATTTAAATTTCTAGTTTTGATTGAGAAAAAAATTAACAACAGGAGTTTTCCACCAATCTTGATGTAATAGCCGGAAATAATCTACAAGGTTATTACAAAATATCACTAACTTATATGTTCTAATTTTGAAAATGCAACATAAAGTTTATTTTAAAAAATTGTTATTTTTAAAAACATTTTAAAAAATTATGAAAGGGTTCAAATTAAAAAAGTCTTACGCAACAAAGCAAAATTTCATAATAATTAATAATTAATTATTATATCTCTCAGAGAATACCATTTGTTCAGAGCTTAAACATTGTTTTTAATTGTTATAAAATTTTTGAAATTTTATAAATTCCGAATACTTTTTTAAATAATATTTTTATCACGATGAATAAAAAATATCACATTTTCAAAACTTTTAAATATGATTCCCGGTTTGAGTTTGTATTCCCGGTTAATTTCTGGTCTTATTTCAATTCCCGGTTACTTCCTGGTCATTAGACACCCTGAAATAGGGATCAATCTTTTGCACCAAAACACTGAAAAACTATCAGTCATAGACTGCAAACAGTAGAAAAAAAGTAAAAGAGTGTCAGTTCGAAGCCTGGGATTCACGATGAGTCAATCATGAGTAAAAAGCTCGGAAATACTTTTAGACGTTAAAAACTTTCCACCTGTTAAACATTTAAGAAACAAGATTCAAAGTATTTTTCGACTATAAATGTAAATAAAATTTTTTTAAATTCTATGTTTGCGATTAGGCAGTGACCATTAATTACGAAAGGGTCGTTTTTAGAATTTTAGACACCCTCCCCCTTAATAATGAATACTCCCTTGATACAAAATTAAAAACAGATGAATAGGGAGTTCTCTATTATAGAAATACATTTTTACAGAAACGTACCTCTTTCATTTGTCGACAGAGTTCCCACAATTTCCTCTTCGTCTTCATGCACGGAGTCTTGGTGTTCCAAATTTTCGGTTAAACTCAACGAGCCTGGAAAAATTCTTTCTGGCTCGGCAGGAGTCACAGGCTCTTCTTCCTTGGCATCCTCAGTCGTTTGGCTGCTATTCATGAGGAAAACGCACTTTAGAATATTGCGGAGGTCCGAAGCAAAATTTGTTTGTAGTTGGTCAGCAACGCCTGCGATGCAAACGAATAATCTATGGACCAGATCTTCGGAAGACCTGAAATATTGTAAAAGATTAGAATCAATAAAAAAAGGCTCTGAATTCCTACGGAAACAAACAGAAAAGCAATGCTTTTTTTTCAAAATATTATAATAAAAACCTGAACTTCGCTCGTATCTGATTCCTGTTCGCTATTTCAGCAGCTTGCATCGCCAGTGCAATCTCTTCATCATCCTGGCAATCGCTTTGGAATTCGCTAGTCTCTGAACTAGATTCACAACAACTAGAACAGCTGGAACTAGAATCCAAATCCGCTCTCTGAGACAAAGAATGTTCAAGAGTCGAAGCCTGAACTTTGGCAACTATGGAAGTACTGATGAGTACAGGTCTCACAAATCTTCGAGAATCCTGATGTTCATGATGCCGGAAAAGTCTTGGCTCTACCGGAGGGATTGGCTCCACAACTAAACCACTTTTATCAGTTCTTGGTCCCAATCCGTCGTTCATCAAATCGCTCGAACTTTGAGTACTTGCCCTTCTCTTTGCATGTTCCGATCTCACGTTCATCCTCTCGTACTTGTCTCTCTTATCAGACTCTTTCCTCTTCATTCTCGCTATTTTCTCAGACCTTGATCTTCTATGATCAAGCAATTTTTTATTTTGAGGCGACGAGTTTCGGTGTATTCTTTGGGAGAGTCCATAAGTTCTTAGACTTGGATTTACATTTCCTCGGGCTTCAAAGTGCTGCAATCTTGGGCTCGAATGAGGACTGTGACTACCAAAGTTAGGCATTTGCCTCGTGTTTTGACTAGGATGCAAACTAGTGCCCAAGCTCATCAACCTAGGATTAAGACGATCAGTTGAATTCGAGCGAGAACTTTCAGTACTCGTGGGCAGATGAATGCTCTGAACATTAAACGAGATACACTGTCTCGGTTCCACATAAGCCTTCTGGTCACTTTTCCTCTCATATTTACGCTGTCGTTTCCTCTGTTTCTCCTCCTTCGTTCTCTTCGCTATAATCTTCTCCCTTGCAAGCTTATCGATCTTGCTGCCGATCTTTTCGATGTTTTGTGAAGTTGAAGGGCAGTTCTCACACTTGAGATCGTTCCAGAATTCCTTTCTGGAAGATGAGGCGTCAATATTGATGTTCAGGTTCTCCCAGTTTTCAGAGTAGTTTATCTGAAAACTGGGTTGGTTCGCGTCGCAAACCGAAATCTGACCATTTCCGTAAGCAACACCGATAAATTCCTCGTTCGATCCATCAAAAGTCGACGATATCCTAGTTCCGTTTTTCGCTGGCTCGACGCCACTGGTCGTCAGTGCGGAAACTTCTATCGAATGCTCCATTCCCTTTGCGCTTCGCAGACTGCAAATACAGGAATTTTCCGAAATTGTAGAATTCTTTCTCTTGGGAGAGTTTAGATTTGAGCAAGAGTAACTCGTATTTTCTTCGGTGTCTTCACCTTCAAAACTTTGTACCTCGTCGGGTTCTATTTCGTTCCCGAAGGTCTTTTTCTCCTCGGGACTTTTGTCATAAAGACTCGTATTTTCTGAGGATATCACTGTGCAGATTCCCGAATCAGTCTGTTCCGAAATTTCATTGGGAGACTCCCCGTCTAGTAGAAGATTGGAAAGTGTCTTATTCGCTGCAGATATAAGCCTCTTAGAATCTAAATCTGGCAATGAATTCTGAATGTGCACTGTCTCACCTGTAACATTATTCTCATGGGAAACTTGATTCAGCAAATATTGAGTTTGCGGAACCTCGATGTTCTCTGAACTCCCGAGCATCTGCGTTATATCAGAACTCAGATAATTCTCTACACCATCTCTGCGAACGTAATTTTCTTGACCATTGGAAGAACTGATGTCTGAACTTATCTGTCTTATACTTCGTGGAATGTCTTCTCGCTCCACTGGAGCCTTAATTTCGGAAACCTCCACCTCAGGTGAATGATTTTCGGTAATATTCTCTCTCTCCTTTGGTACTCCAACCCCGTTGCAGGTCCTCGTTTTCTCTTCGTCTTTTTGTCGTTTCTCACCCTCGCCAGACAAATCGATTTGCCCATTCCCTTGGTCCAAAATTTGAACTACGTCGTTGGCAACTTCATCCATATTGTTGCCTGTATTTCGTGTCACGGTATAGAAATCCACGATAAAGTCTTTGCAATTTGGATAGCCGGTATAAAAATTGTGAACGAATTCCTCGAGGTCGGGAACATCTTGGCAAGTCGTGGTACCAGTTTGCGTTATTGATGCTGATAGTTCTTCATTCGAACAGAGAAGTTTTTCGAGCATGTACAGCTCTCGGTTGTTTAGAGTCCAGAGGAGTTCTCTGATTTTTAGTAAAAGAGTCTGCAAAATAAAATTATGGAGAAATAAAAATAAGGATAAAGTAAAAAGACAAGATCTACGCATTGGTTATTAACAAGTAAAAGCTTACCCTGAAGGGTCTGAACATTTCGCTAATGTTTTCAGGAGAATTTAGACAGAGAGGTCCTCCAGGGGGAGCTAATAGTCCAGAAACGATAGCTAAACGTGGAATAGTAAACATCAAGGCCGGCTCGTAGTTGTCCACATCTGCCTGGTTTAGTAATCCTCTCTCGAGAGCTCTTTGAAGAGTTTCCGAGAACAAAACACACACGAGTTCCTGTTGTTCATACTCTTTTGTCGACTTTACTGGCACCATAGCTCCAACGTAACAGAGTTCAAAATCGGCAAATAGTCGATCAAAGATCTTTAGAGATTCTATCAGCTTCTCTATTGAAGGCTCCAGTGGGTTCTGGACCTGAGAAAAATACTTTCGTAGTATGATGAGCAAAATTACTTTTAATCTTAACTAATATTTCAAACTAATTATAACAAACACTTAGAACAATTATTTAATTAAAATTTTCTAGGAAATGTAAACCTTGAAGAAAAATTACCTTTAGGTTCATTTGGCCTTTCAATGCATGTTCTCTCAACAGATTTCTAACAATTTCGAGCGACTTTGTTAGAGCCTTCGCCAAAGGTCTCATTGCAGAACTTTCGGCTTCTCTATTCATGATCGATGATCCAGCTGCGAGACATTCAGCGCCGAACCACAGCTGCCCAGCCAAATTTTCCTGCATCACGTCGTCAGGAAATTTGACTCGAAAATCCCGATTAGCCCTGCTGTCTGGGATTAGATCATCCATGATCTGATTGCATATCGTCAAGACTTTGTCTTGGCAATGGCGGAGTTGGTTTACCAAGGATGTACATCTTTCTGGTTCTTGTCGGCCATCGAAAGAATCTAGTTCACAAGCCACAGCGTTCAAGGATTCGTCAGCGTAGAAGAATTGAGCCAATAAACTCGTGTCGTCTTTCTGTTGACAAAAATGAGAACAGGGTTTTTAACGAAATTTTGATAAGAGAACATGATGAAGCAAAAATTACCAAGATGTCGTGCAAGATAAAGAAAGAGGGTCTAAAAGACTTAAACTATTCAGGTTTCTTCCAACATTTTGTTTCCCTATTTTATTTTTGTTATTTAAGGAGAGACACAATTATCAAACCAAGTTTCACGTATTTTTAAATTTTGGAATCAAAAAATGACAAGTGACCCTATCAGTAATTATATTTTACAATAAAATCTTTTGTAGAACAAGAGGATAATGCAAAGTAGGGAAACTCGATAGGCTTGTATAGCGAATAACGAATGTTATTGGTAACTTAATATCGCCTTCATTGCGATTTTACTTCTAAGTTACTGCTGCCAGGGTCATTATGGTTTCCTTCACACAAAGTTCACGTTTTATTTTTCGTTCGCAGGTGAGTGCTGTTTTAATTTTCGCAAACAAAAAAAAACTATTTTGAGGATATGTGTGGAATTTACGATTAGCTGAATTTTATCGATCAGCCAATTTTTTTGTATAAAAACAAAAGTTTCATTTTTTATTATTATTCATATACAATACTTATATGTACATCAATTTTGTAAATCTCTACTTCAAGATTCATTATTTTCAAATTCCGATTCAAGTTTTAATTATATTCTATGAATATTTGAGCCTAAGTCCTGGAAATTTTATTCCTTCTTTCCCGTATCAAACTTAGTATTATAAATATTCAACACATTCTACTGGTCGCAGACTAATTTATCAACAATTTCTTGTACATACAATTATTAATCAATACCAATGTAAAGGGCTTTTCAATAAATATTGAATTCTAAACAATTCTCATTATTATTATAAAAAATGTTAAGAAATTCCGAAATTATAATCATATTATTTTTATTAGTAAAAAATCAATTCATATCAATTCCCAAATTTTAAATTTGACGTTAAGTACTAAGCTTAAGCATGTAATTATTAAGACTTTAAAATAGGCGCGACGAAAAAATGTCCAGTCATTTTTTCAAAATTCCAGGACTTTTCCAGGTTTTCCAGAACTTTTTCAAAATTTCATGACTTTTACAGATCTTCTAGGACTCTAGGTCTTCCAGTTCTTGTATCAACCCAACAGCTAATCTACAGGGGGCTGTTTTAAAACTACTTTCTCTCCCAAATATTGATTTGGGGAATTCCTATCTTTCGGACTGAAAATTTCAAGCCCATTGTGAAAATACCCATAATAGTCATGGGTCTTTCTTGAGTGTCTCTTGATACCTGGAAACTCTTTCATTCAAAATTTGTTGACCTTGGCTATTGTCTACTTTTCCTACGCGGTCGAGCGAATCCTGACATTTGTCAAAGGAAAACCGCTTTTTACGTAGACTCTGAAGAATTTACTGTACATTCAATCTGACTTTTATTGTCCGTGTGTTTCTATTTATTACCGTAATTATCTTGTCATTAGATTGCCAAGTATGTACATTCTTTTCAGGTTACAGTTTATAAACTCGTATTTAAAAATATTTGAATATTCCAATCACTAATATCTAATCTACTGTCAATTATTATTTCCTTGGACCACCAGGGCTGTTCTTTGCTGAGGAAGTGACGTCACTGATGCTTAGAAAGTGTATCATTGATTCACGGTTACATGGTCACAAAGCTCCAAGGTTTATTAGAAAAAAATTTCAGTTCAAGAAGACAATTTTTATTGTTTAATGTTAATAATGTGATTTGAAGGAAAATCATATTTATCAAAATAAGGTTTGCCAACGAATTAGGAAGAGAAATCTTTTTAAATCATAAATAGATCAGTGTGTCTATAATAACTGTTTACAAATAATTTTATTTGATTAATGGTATACAATTGTGTATGATCAAACTGTTGACTGCGCTTTTAAAAGAAGATAATCATACTTAAGTAATTACTTTGATTGCCTTTTTAATTAGAACGTGCTTATTGAAGATAATCATTTTAATGTAACTTTCATCAAGAGCCTAATGCGCCCCAACACATTTTAGTTGTTCAATTCATCTGATAATTCCATCAAAACTGGATTACCCAAACAATCTGAAAAGTTGGCATAAAATAAAAAACTAAAAGACAGTTAATTACTACCAAAGAATTAAAGAACACCAATTAAGGAACTGGAATAACAATGAAAAATCCACTAATAGCCATATCTTATGTTTTGCAAGAAAAAAACAGCGTGACTTATATTACAGACAAAGAAGGAGTATCGAGTGACAAAAAAATAGAATCCGCTTGTTTTGAAAGTCACGGAACAACATTGCAGAGTTCCGTAATAACCTTCAAATTATATGTTTTATAATTTCGCAAGTCGGGCAAGGTAGTATACGACAAACGGACTAAATTTTATGTCGTCGGTTATATTTTGAACGACAGACAATAAAAAAAGTAAAAGGCAAAAGCTGGAGACGAGCAAACTACTTTAATATTTATTGGCCAAGTTTGAGAAACTAATCAGCCGGGGAAACTGCAATAAACAAGGTCCTCGCTCAAAACCTCGATGAGTGATGCTTTCATAAAGAAAATAAGAAGAAAATAGCAAGCTCTACCATTCTTTTCAAAAATCTTTTCACAGCATTTCTTTGAAATTTAAATCTGATCCGAATACCTCAAATTGGACTTTCAAAACAGTTGGTGGCCACTTTTTTCGCCGGAAAAAATTCCCGGTCATTTCCCGGTTTACAAAAACTTTTCCCGGTCATTGAAATTAAAAAATACAAACTGCTAGAGCTGAAGCTTTCTTCATTTGAAATAATCAAAACTAAACTGAAAACTGCAAATCAAGACAACCAAAACTGAACTCTTGTGAATTTTCAACTGTCCAAATTAAAGCTTAAAAAATTGTTCATTCAAAAAATTTTAATGCAATGTTTTAAATATGAGAAACTTATAAAGTAGAAACCTTTTAATTTCAATAGGTTTAATTCTAAAGGTTTCAAAATGAACATTATCTTTAAATGAAAGATTCAAAATGGTAAAGTATCAATTACATAAACTTTAATTATACAAATTAAATGGTAAAGGCAGATAAAGGCCTCAAACTTTCATTATTTAATAACCAGTCAAAACAAAATACTTTAACATATACAAATACAAAACATATACAAATTAGAAATTAAATGCCGCCACTTTTATCGTTGGGAAAATTCCCGGTTTTTAAAATTTGTTCTCGTTCATACAAATAAAAATAGTTTTTAGTAACTAAAATTTAATATATTGTTTTTTCTTACTCGATACACATTTATAGAGATATTTTTTACCATTAAGGACATTTTATTATGTGCTGCTGTTGAAATTAAAACTAACTTTTTTCTAGTCATTTAATTGGCAACGAAAAATACTTCAAGCATACTTTAATGGTGGAATAGAATAACTTTTTCAAGAGTATAGAAACCATATTTTAGAACTTATAATGATATCTCTTTATTTGATATTCTGTACATAAAATTAAAATCATTTTATAATAATTAAGGGTACATACAAATCGGAATTTTTTTAACAAGGTGAGCAGTAGATCCGCTACCCTAAAACGTAAATATACACTACCGGCGGAAATTATCTACAAGACTGTTTTTTGAGCTGTTGCTGAAGTTCCTTAATTTTTATAATATGAACTCGACCATTTTTTTCTCATAATAATACGAAAGGTAATAAAATTCTGCGTTTAATAGGCACACGTTCAAGGTAAAATGCCAATTTTATAAAAAGATATTGCAAAAAAGCTTCAAATTTCAGTAATATTTATCAAAATAAAAATGTTTTGAATACTTTTAAATCATGTTGTGAGTACAGTCATTATTTGAAATTTTGTGACTTTTGCACCACGTTTTACCCTGGGGTAGAATCTAGGAAAATGTTTCTAAAAATATCTTAATAAATTATCAAATTGCTATGGAGACTGACCTTTGTAATGACCCCCAGAACATTAAATAACATTAATTATTTCCAAAGTAATTCCAGTTTTTCTAAAACATCGAAATTTGACGTTGTTTGCAATATATTTTTATTAAACTGACACTTTTTCTTCAACTTGGGCTTATTAGACGCAGAATTTTATTTCCTTTCTTGTTATTACGAGGGAAAATTTTGTCGTGTTAATATTATAAAAATAAAGGCACTTAACATTTTCTAAGAATATATTGAATTTCTTTTTCGATAATCTGTACAGATTTTTGTTCATTTTCCAGTACAAGTTTAACGTTTTTTTTAAATTGAAAATTAAACAATATTCCCAATCCATGTAAAAATTCCCGTTCATTTCCCGGACCAGTGGCCATCCTGTCGTTTTAAAAACTGAAAAAAAAAACAGAATAATTTCAACTGGATCGCGTGGAATTAATTTATATGCGTGGGAGTTTAGTGTGTGCGTACATTCATTTACATTGAAGAGAGATCAAATACATAGTCGGAAAATCAGTAGGGCTGCCACAGACTAATGTACTTGAAAAAAGTGCAAAAAGTGACTGCTGTTCACACAAATGATCACATGAAATTCTATTGCTGAATTCAGGGTTGAATACCCAGGTTACAATTGCTATAATTAATTTAGCAAGTGAAAATCAGACAAATTGTATAATTAATTTTATTACAAGCTGATTAAGGGTCATTCCATTTTATTTCGCCGAAGTCGGTTACGGTCTACTTTTTGAAAATTTTGATACTCACTAATACTCAAAGTTTTTTGAACTTATTTATCACGTAAATCAAATAAATCGCTTAATTTTTATATGCGAATTTAATTAACAAAATGTAAAGGCACAGAAAAATTTCACACTATGTGCAATTTCCACATTTTTTGTTGATTTAAAACTATTCTTATTAGATTCGGTAAATCAATTTTATTTTTTACAATTTTATTCATCTGCAAATGATATCAAGGATATCAAAGTTCATAATGGTCAAACATCAAGTCAAAGAAAGGAAAGAAATGAATAAAAAATTTAAGTCTTAAAAATAGATTAAAGATTTTCGTTGATTATTGGCAAGAGGTTTGGAATTGTTTCCTGTAAGTTAAGATTAAACCGAGTTTGAAAGGCCAACGTCAACTTCCATTAAAAGTTTCAAAATGGAAACGGTTTTGCATACATTGATATTAAATGCAGTTTTACTTTTAAACTTTGGTTCGTGTAGATACAGTCTTTTGAAATATTAGGTCTTTCAGAGCGTGTGATATATGTAAGTGTTGAGCATCATTTTAGATAAGAGTGCAGTCACTTTTTCAGATTATCTGTGTTGAGGATGTTTAAATTGAAAAATGACCTTCGCATTACATACTTCATACACATTCTGGATTAGATAAATGGTTAATTTTATCGATTTCTTTTTCGATTTCAAGAGTAATGAAAAATAAATGAGGTCAACATTTTGTTTAGCGAAATGAACTCGCAGTTTGTTACTCTAAACGATATTATTAATTTTCTATTCAGAAAAAAATGTCTTTTAAAATAACAAAAATTGTAATTCCTTGAAAAATAAAAAAATAAATGTATTTCAGGGTTGCTGCAAAATCCTAATTTCGAAATTCCCTGACTTTTCGCTGACCTTTATAAATTTTTCTTTCAGACATAAACGCAACCTTACACCTAGGCAGACTTCGAAGCGCTCTATGGAACTAAAAAAAGTAACAAAAAAGTATCTTTCCGAAGGAAAAAGTACCCTCGAAAATAATTTTTTTTAAAAAAGTAGTCTTTTTAAATAAGTCAAAAATGAGGTTTTTTGAATAAAAAAGTAGTGTAAAAAATACTTTAATACATTTCTGCATGTTTCGAAAAAATCTACCTTTTTACAAATTCTTTTTATATGTACTGAAATGTTTATTTTATATCTAATTCTCATGTGAGTGTGTGAATATAATATATTTCTACCAACAAAGACGAATTTTCAATTTTCAATTGAATGACCCTCGTACATACGAGTACATGAATTTTCTAACAAATAGCTGAATTTTCAACTAAAAAAGATAAATTTTCAGCCACAGAGATCAATTTTCACCGATAAAAATTTTCACTGATAAAAATAACATTTACCTTATTACTAGAAGCTTGGTCGAAAACTATAACATCACTTTATAAAAGGATGAAACTTCACACAAAAAAATTAATTTTTAACAAAGGAGTTCAACTTTCAATCAAGTCGTTGAATTTTCAACCAAAAAGACGAATTTTGAACAAAAAAGTTGATACTGCAACCAAAACGACGAATTTTCAATCTAAAAGGATGACTCTTAACAAAATAATTAAATTCTCAATCAAAGAAAAAGATTTTTAACCAAAAGAGATGAATTTTTATACCAAATATTTGAATTTTCAGCTGAAAAAGATGAATTTTCAGCCAAAGAGATGAATTTTGAACTAAAATGATAAATCTTCAAACAAAAAAATTAATTTTTAACAAAACACTTCAACTTTCGACTAAGTAGTTGAATTTTCAACCAAAAAGATGAACTATCCACCAAGAAAATTAACTGTCTACAAAAAAAAAATTCATCAAAATATTAAATTTTTACCAAAGAGATGAATTTTCGACTAAAATAATGAATCTTCAATCACAAAAATGAATTTTTAACGAAGTACTTCAGCTTTCAAATAAATAGTTGAATTTTCGTTGAAAAAAGATTCCGATTTCAAATAAAAAATAGTTTAATTCGAGCAAAAAAGGGGAATTTTCAACAAAACAGGTAAATCCTCAAGCAAAACAGATTAGTTTTCCACCAAACACTTGAATTTTTAACAAAAAAAGATGATTAGAAGAAATTTCTACAAAAAAAGATGAATTTTTAAAACAAAAAGACGATCTTTTTGCAAAGCAGTAGAATTTTCAACAAAAGAAGTTAATTTCCAACCAAGTAGAATTTTCTATAAAATAGTTGAATTTTGAACCCTAAAAAGACGAATTTCCAGCAAAACAGTTGAACTTTCAGCCAAAAAGACGAATTTTCAACCAAACAGTTGAATTTTTAACAAAAAGAGATGATTAGAAGAAATTTCTACCAAAAGAGATCCAGCTTCAAACCAAAAAAATGAATTTTATCAAAGAGAGTTGAGTTTCTTACCAAGAAAGATATTTCAGTTAAAAAAGAGAGAAAATATCAACCAAATTGTTGAAGTTTCAAGCCAAAAAGTCGAACTTTCTACAAAGCAGTTGAATTTTCAACAAAAAAGTTAATTTCCAACCAAATAGTTTAAATTTCTATCAAAATAGTGGAATTTTCAACACGAAAAGACGAATTTTCAACAAAACAGTTGAAATTTCAACCCAAAAAGACGAATTTTCAACAAAACATTTGAAATTTCAACCAAAAAGATGAAATTCAATGGATTAAGGATGAATGTTTAACCAAAAAAATTAATAACATATTAACTGCTGAAAGTTCAAGAAAAAACGGCGACCCATTTCCAAAAAAATCTATTTTTTCAAAATTTTTATTTTAAGGATTAAAATGTATAACATTTTGAACACTTGTTTCTAACATAAAATTCGCATTTTTCTTGAATTTTCAACTACTGAAAATTTAACTATTAAAAATTAAAGAAAATTTAATTTTAAACTGTTGAATTTTTTATTTTCTTCTGTTTTCAACAGTTGAAAATTCAATTGTTAAAAATAAACTGTTAAAAATTTAGTTGTTGAAAATTCAATCTTCATTTTTTAACAGCTGAATTTTGTATTAAAAATAGGTGTTAAAAATGTTAAATTTACATAATTTTACATGAGAATTTAATGAACATTTCAATCCATAAAATCTTTTTTTTGAAAAAAGCTGATAAATGAGTGATAAATGTATACATACTACGCCGTCTCATTTTGAGATTTTTTCAAGGAACCCATCGACTGTTCTACTTTGATTGATTTCTTTTTTTGGGGTAGAAAAGTTTTCTTTTACAATAAATTTCTTTCATTTTTTATTTGTAAAAAACTGAAATTTGTTAGTACGACCATTTTTTGATACCACTTTACTGAAAAATAAGTTGCAAAAAAGTAGATTTACATTGAAAAATGAAACAAAAAAGTAGCATTGCCTAAAAAAAGTATCAAAAAAGTAAAAATGTGTGAAACTTCGAAGTGATAACATTCATGCAGAATTTTATAAACTTCAACTTCAGTTTTTCGAAACTTCCCTGACTCTTTCAGGTTTTCCCTGACATTCTCTAACTTTCCCTGACATTCTCTAACTTTCCCTGATCAATTTTAAATTCCCTGACTTTCTGGAATTCCCTAACCTGTAGCAGCACTGTATTAAAAAGAAAAAAAGAAATACCTCAACCTGAGAAAAAACTGAACATCATTTCGTCCATGTAGTTGCATAAGGTCGTAAGCCACAAAAATGAAATTTTACAGGAGAGGCAAAAAACAAATTGTCGGGTTAAGTGTTCAGAAGGTCGTAACCCACTCGATTTACAAAAATACGTATTTCATACGTATCAAATAGGAAAAGTTTTATTATGTATATTGTTTTCAGAACCTGTTTGAAATCTGGAGAAGAGAGGTCAACTTATCAATAATTTATGAACTGATACATTTTTAATGAGCTATGAAACTGAGGCTGTACTATGTTGCAGATTTAGTTATGTGTAGTTCAAAAAAAAAAAAAAGATTGCTGATATGAACAACACGAATGCAGAAATATATAAATCGAGTGGCACGATTGAAAGGCTATATCTTGTAGGACTGTAGAATGATCGTATACACAAGAATGAGTCATCTGGATGCGTGATATCATTTTCCCTCCTCATACAGTCGTTAAACTACCCTATTCTATAGAGCCACATGTTCGCAAGGAAATACACCATCCCTAACATTTCAAAACTTTTCTGATACTTGCAACAAATATTCTCTCCAAATAAAGAAATTAAAAATAATTTTTTTTGTAGTAAATGAAAATTTAATCTGAAACAAAAAAGAAAGTTTCCGAAAATTTTCTGAACTCTGGAATTATGTCGGGTATCGGGTATGGCCTGCGATGACCGTAGTAGGAATACATAATATTAACTGTATTTTGTACAAATGTATATTTTTGTTATAATAAATTATGGACCTTCTTTAATAATAAAGAATAATTAATGAGAACAGAATTTTCCGCGTGTATTTAAAAATGAATGCGAAATATGCATGCGAGTGTTCGAACTGCCCGGTTAGTGGCTACGGAACTGCTGAACTCCGCTGAGCTCACAGCACCTCTCTCTCGGCCTCTTGGACACCATTATTAACGAATGCGAGCCGGCAGAAATTCTAGGAACAACTTAAATCCAGGTGATTTAAATTCAGAATTGAGTGTTTCTAGTTTTGGCAAATTAATTTATTAGAGTTTGATAAAATTCATCGGTTTAAAAAGAATAAAAGTCCAAAAAGAGATTGATATAAAAATAATAAAGGAATTCTACAAATTTATAATTTTATTCCGCCTGTGTAATTAAAAGTTATAAATAATACTCAGATATCATAACAAATGACAATTTATGATTAACGGCAATATACAAGCCTCTCAATGAGGAGGAATTCTACTTAAATTGTTGACCACAAATTTCAATTTACATCAAATTCCGTGAAACCATATAAAAATAAAAGCCACAATATTGGAGGCATCAAGTCTAGCTAGCGGTCTGCCAATTCGGTGTGGAATTACCGGTTGGTATCGAATTATCGTAAAGAAGCAACGTACTGTAGTACGTCACAATAAATTATAAATCAGGGAATCTCGTTTGAGCCACTGCCATAAACAAGTATGTAGTACAATTTAAGAAAGTAATTTTCAATTGAGAGAATAATTGAAGACTCAAGCTTCTATTTTTCTCTATAAAATACAACTTTACGAGGAAATACAATGAATTAATTTATTAAAAATTAATCTTTAATAAAAGTAATCGAGTAGAAACTAAAAAATAGCAGTATAATAAATGATATTTAAATTTACATTATCTTAGAATCGAAAAGTTCAAATTAGAAAGTTGCGAATAGAAAGTGATAGTACGGATTGAAAACTTACGAGCAATATTTCGAGCGGCTAATTTTATTTACATTCCAATGGTCAAGAATTGGATACTGTGCATTGCTAGAAATTGTTTAGGCAATTTTGGAAACATTATTTACTAACTGCATGATGCTAATTGATTGCACAAATACTTTGTGAAGTACAGTTAATATTTACGAACAGAACAAAGAATTTCTGCACAAACAAGTGGAATTCCATTAATTTTTTCCATAACTACATCACCATGATTTATTTCCGTCTAATTTCTTTCCATCTGAGAAAGGTATTGAAATTTAGTTATCGAGTAGACTGTGTTATCAGATGCTTTTTTGAGTTACTGAATATTCATTATCATAGTCATAACTTTATGAGCGTCAAAGCTTTCGTTATTCAAAATTACTGTACTTAAAAAAAAATCGTCATATTTTTAAGAATGACGAGGACGAAAAATTTTCAGAAGTCAAATAGGCTTGTCAAATCATTTCGAAATACAAAAATTGAAGAATTACAAATTCGAATTCCAGGGTGGCCGTTTTAATTTTTCACGGTCATTGAAATTAAAAAATTCGAACTCTTAAAACTGAAATTGGTTTCATTTGAGGTAATCAAAACTGAAATGAATATTAAGCATTTAAAGTGGAAATCTTTTGAATTTTAAACTTTTAACATTAAAGCTTAAGCAATTTTTAATTCAGAAAATTTTTAATCCAAACGCTCAATACTTTACACGTATAAAATGGAAGCTTTTAACACATTGCAATTGAACAATATCAAATTAAATGCCATTAAAATGCCAATTTTTTTATTTTAAATTTTTATAAATTAAACAGTTCACAGATTTCTGGTTAAAAAATATAAATCCACGCTATTATTTTCAATGCTCTAGATCAAAACTAATCTTCCCTTCCAACTCGATAAAAATCTTAAAAATAACAAAATGTTCCTCTTCCAATTCAGAAAAAATTGAAAACCAAAATTTCCTCTCTTCCAACTCAATAAGAATGTTAAAAATAAAAAATCACCCTCTTCCAATTTAGAAAAAAGATTGAAAATAAAGTTTCCCTCTTCAACTCAATAAAAATGTTAAAAAGAAAACATGGCCTCTTTCAATTCATAAAAAAAAACAAAATTTCGGCCCTTCCAACTTAATAT
>JAUMHM010000016.1:20504667-20514796 GCA_032362435.1 Melikaiella ostensackeni | reverse complement strand
CGCATATGAGCGCATTTGGGGCGCAATTCAGTGTGCTGCAGAAATTCTGAAATTATGATTGGGGGGGGGGGGCTGGTGTAACTGACCTTTGATTCTCCTGGTTATTTTCTTGAAGATTCTTCTGGTGATTTTACTAATGATTCTCGTTGTTGTTTTCTCCGCCTTGATTCTGCTCCAAAATTGGTTCAATAGTTTCTTATTTAGTTTCTTCATTAGCTTCTTATAGATAATCCATGAAATCGGGGTAAACTAATTTCATGAGTTCTTTTTTCTTCATTTCCGTTGCAAAACATTCTGGTACGTGACACAACCAATCTTTGAGTTTCCCAATTGCCGACGTCTCTGTCACTCCTTGTCTCCTTGTCAAACTTTCTGAAATATATACAAAAGACACATATAAAAATTATTTCTGTTTATTGAAATACTCAGTAAAGTAAAAATTGAAAGACGAAACCAACCCATAAGTACTTTGGACAAATTTAGGGCAGAAAACATGAATTTTCCTTTGTTGCCCTGCCAGCTAAATGATAATGCGCCACATTTTTTGAAATAACTTTAGGCATGAGAGTGAACACAGATTCTTTCACTTCCTTTCCACCCACTGTGTTGAAGAATGTAAGCTGCAAAAATAATTGTTATAATTAATGAAAACCATGAAAAAATGAAGGAATCCTTTCTTGTTCAGGGCAACATTTCAAATAGATACGTTGATATAAAGAGGTGTCGCAAAAATAGAAAAATAGACGTGCGAAAAAAAATTGAGAAAAATGAAAATCATTCTGCATTATTTCAGAATTATTTCGAAAAACTTCACTTTGGACGTGGCTTATTGTAACTAACAGGCATAACAGGCCACAAGTAAAAGAAGAAGAAGTCTATATCACTTCCACAGTGGGAAAAAACATTTATAATAGACTTTTGTTTTGAGGTTATCTCTACTAATACATACAACAATATCATCAGTATTAAACGCCTATATCTTCTATACTATTACTTAAAGGATACACATTTTTTTAAATTAGCCCCTTAACTGGCAGGCAATTTCGGAATTTACGGGACATGCTGACAGAACAAAAATTTCGTCAGAAAATTCTGAAATTCTTTCTACGCGTTAGCTTTGATACTCAATAAACAAAAATATGTAACGATATTTGAACCGTGATTCTAAGTGCTTTTTAAACTGGAGTTTCTATTAAAATGCAAATTAACCAAAAACTTCTTGTTTGAAAAAAATGCTTCTTTTCAAAAATGTTTTCTCACTCGCAATATCTTTGGAAAATCGCCTACGGATATCCTTGAGACGTCCTGGGGATATCCTACGTATGTCTCACATCATTGAATCAGGATATCCCTAGGACGTCCTCTGGATATCCCAGGATATCCTGAGGACGTCCTAAGGATATCGGCATTTCCGCCCTTCAGGATATCCCGAAAATAACTTTAGGATATCTCTAGGACGTTTCTAGGATATCCCGGGAAATTTTCAGGATATCCTGGCGATATCCTTTACTGTGCGGGGTTCTTTTGAATTCGAAAGAATTCAGACGTAGTCGATGAAACCTTTGAGAATTGTAGGTGACTGAACGAATAGAGGATAAGTTTCTAAAAATTCAGAATAAATTCAAAACAATTCAAGTTAAATTCGAAAGAATACACATGAGTTTAAAAATTCAAAAATCCAAATAATTCCATTGATATCAGTAAGATTGGAGTAAATTTAGAAGGATTAAAGAGAATTCAGGAGACTTTTCTAAATTAAATGAAATTCGAGTGAATTTAGAAGAATTTAAGGGAAATAAGAATTTTGTGCAATTCATGAAAATTCAAGAAGAATTTTCAAAAAATTTATAGGAATTGAAAACGATTCATAAGTATTTAAAACATTTATTGAATTCATTAAATTTGGAGAAAATTTTGAAAAATTCAAGGAAATTTAAGAGAATTCAATGAAATGCCTAAGAATTCAAGGTGAGTTTGAAAAACTTCGGGATAAATTTGAGAAAACTGAAAAAAGCTGAGAGAAAATCCATTGAATTTAGTAAAATTCAAGTGGATACAAAAGTATTCAGGGTCAACTTCAAATGAATTCAAATGAATTGACAAAAATACAAAATATTCCATTCAATTCAGTGAAGTTGAAGTAATAATTTAGCAAAATTTGATAAAATTCATACGAATTCAAGATGAACTTAAAATAATTCAAGTGAATGCAACCAATTTTTTTAAACATAAAAAATTCTATTGAACTCAGATAAATGGGAGTAAATAGAATTAGTGAATATGAATCTGATAAAAATCATAAGAATTCAAGGAGAATTTATAAAAAATTCAGGATCATTGAAAAGAATTCAGGGAGAATTAAAAAAAATCAAGAGAATTTAAAAGAGTTTAAAAGAATTTAGGATAAGCTAATAAGAATTCAGGGTGAACTCCAACTGAATTTCAATGAATTGGAAAAATGAAAAAAATCAAAACTATTCCATTGATTCCAATAAAATTGGAGTTTATTCAGAAGAATCAAAGTGAATTCAGGGATAAGGTCTCCCAGAAAATTTGAAATTACTACTAAATTGTTTTTAAAATTATAACGTTAAGTGATTCAATGAAAGACTGGAGAAAATTACAGGTATATATTGTTATATCTCGTCTTATTACGTTTCATGAGCATTATATACTAGTAATTTTAATTTTTGAGAAAAATATAGTTCCTTTCTTGCATGTTCCACATTTTTTTAATTTTATATCTTCTCATTTTAATAATCTCTAATTATTTCGTGATTTAGTCACTATATTGTATTTATTAAGACATGGTTGAAAATATTTGAAAAAATTACGTACCAAACGCGGGCCGTTTGCTAAGTAAATAAGTTTCCCGCTAGATGGCGCCAAAATGAACTTTGTAGTATATGGCCAAAAAATAACACTCTTCAAACTAACCTCTACCAAGCTGCAGTCGAAACCGACGATTACTTTGCGCAGTGTTTGGTGAAGGTTAATCTAAATCCACAGGACTTTTTGCGTCGATTCGAGACTGTAAACGAAACCTGAATCCACCACTATACACTCGAGACAAAGCAGCAATCAAAGCAGTGGATACTGCTTGGCGAAAGTGCACCAAAGAAGGCGAAGACTGTTTTGTCAGCTGGGAAGGTGATGGCCACAGTATTTTGGGATTCAAAAGTAACTGTCCTCATTGATTACCTGGAGAAGGGTAAATCTATAACCGGAACGTACTATGCATCATTATTGAATCGTTTGAAAGCCGAGCTACAAAAAAACGGCTCTGAGTGGCGCACAAAAAAGTGCTGTTCCATCACGACAACGCACCGGCTCACACCTTCACAATCGCAATGGCAAAAATACACGAGCTGGGCTTCGAATTGATTCCTCATTCACTCTGTTCTCCAGACTTGGCTCCGTGAGACTTCTTCCTGTTCCCCAACTTAGAGACCTGGCTTGGTGGGAAATGATTCTTGTCCAATGAAAAAGTAATCGATGCAGTGAACGCGTATTTTGCAGACCTCGAGAAATCGAACATTTCTGAAGGGATGAAAAATTGGAATCTCGCTGGACTAAGTGTGTAGCCCTCGCAGGAGACTTTGTTGAGAAATATGGGGCAAACTTCTCAACAACAACAAATTTTCTTGCTTTTTTGCAAAACTTATCAAACGACCCTCGTTTGGGGGCGGGAGGTCAGAACCATTTTCTTACGATTTGTTACATGGAGAAAGGGAGGGGTGAAAAATTGGCAAAAAATGTATTACGTAGTAATTTATGGATAACCCCTAAGTTATCAGTTATAATAAATTCACGTATCACCTAGCAAAAAATGAGATTGACCACCGTTTACAGACATCGAAAATAACCTTATCCAGCAAGATGTGAACATAGTAACCTCTTATGATGCCAGATGGCGTTAGTAGTAAAACCGGCGAGCAAAACATTTTAGCCACTGCTCTCCGATGCAGTGCGAAATCGGTCATTTTCGATGTCCGTAAACTGTGAGCAAACGAAGGTTTTGCATGTATGTGTAAAGAAAAGTGATTTTTAGGATTAAGGAGACACCGCACGGAACAAAATTCGTAGTTCAAACAGAAAAACACTGAAAAATCAAATAAAAAAAACTAAAATAGGGTAACGACATCATGAGTGAGTCACCTAAGGTTAGGACTATACATATAGCTCTCAATATAAAGAGACTATCAGGCCGGAAAAAGTCGATACCAGTGATATGCATAAGTCGAATTTAATCGACTATAATCCGATTCGACTTAGCTGAGAATCGAGTCGAACCAAATCCGATTCGACTCAGCGCGTGAGTCATGAGTCGGTTTTTCGACCCTGACTTAAGCTGTGATCGAATAAAAAAACTCCGAATCGACTCAGAGCATGAATCGTGAGTCGAATTTTCGACAGCGACTCAACTTTAGACTGAGTAGAATTTTTGAAAACCAATTCCAGTTAAGATTGAGTAGAGTATTATTCATTTTATACATACCAAAGCACTTTTCTCAGCGCGATGCAATTAAATTTATTAAATTGGTTTCTTAAAACCCACTAAACTAACTGAAAGTATCTGTATATCATAATCAAATTTATTTATTAATGTTGAATAAGAACTAATTATTGAATATATTATCAAATTATTGAGCGATTTGCATAAAATTGCATAAACATAATTTTTATTCTTCCGGATATGCACATAACCTAAAATGCATTGAATCGAAACGCAATCTACCATAATGCTCATACCATCGAAACTGCAGGTAACATAAACTTCATTCTTTCTAAAATGGCGACGGGTATTTGGATTGACTGAATAATGCCGCGAAATTTGAATCAACCAATAAGACGAATGACGTTTCCTTTAAATGAATTTTAGGTTATGTGCTTATTCGGAAGAATAAAAATTGTGTCACATAGTTCTTCGGAAAAATAAAAATAATGTTAAATAGTAATTCGGTATTATAATAATTATTTCAAATTATAAATTGGTTAAAATAAAAATGATGTCAAATGGTAATTCGAAAATATAAAAATGATGACAAATGGTTATTCGGAAGAATAAATATTAGTAGAAAAAGTAGTTCGAAAATATAAAAATTAGGTAAATTGGTGCATCTTTCAAAATGCACTAAAATTGATTTAGGTTATATTTTCTCTGCTTTTATAAACCGTTTTTCAATTTGAGGTTATGTCAATTTGTTGATGCCAGTTTGAGTCGGTTCGAAAAATTCGACTCACGAGTCGAATCGGATTTATTCGATTCGATCACACCTTGAGTCGGTGTCGAAAATTTGACTCACGACTCGCGCGCTGAGTTGACTCGGATTTTTTCGATTTGATCACAGCTTGAGTCGGTGTCGAAAAACTTGACTCATGACTTAATTAATTCGAACAAATATTTGTTCGAATGAACGAAACGCTTTATTAAAATAAATACATGTGCACTTCATTTAAATACGTATTTTTTAAAATTTATCATTTTGGCACATTTGTTTCAATAAAATACACTGGAACCTCGATTCAGTTTGAGTCTTGGGCATTGCCTGCTATGACCATTAGGCTTTTCCAAGATTTTATACGATGTAAACATTTAGGAGGCACAGCGTAACTCCGCTAAGCTCGCGCGCCTCTCTCTCGGCTCCTCGGACCTCTCCACCTACGAATGCGATGCCAGCGGCAATCCTATCTCTCGGCGTCTTCGACCCCTCACCACCGAATGCGAGTCGAAAAACATTCTAGGAAGACAATAAATCGAGGGCAAATAAAACGAGGTTCAAGTGTATTTATTTCAGTGCAATCAGAATTTTTTCGAATGAAATGTCCATGAAATCTTTTGAAAGAAACATTTATTTAGTTCATGAAAGAGAAATTAATCATTCTAAATACATAATTCTTTCAGTAGCCAGTAGTTAAGGACAAATGTTGCTAGATGGACAGAGCATATTATCTCAGTATAGAAATCGTTTCCTTAGGAAATAAGTTGGCTACAAATATTCTCCATAGTTATAATGAAAAGTATAGATGTGACGACCCATCTTACTGACTGTCATCTGATACTATTATGTATCTCAGCATCAACACTGACTGTGCTTGTAATATTATGAAAATTTTTGTTTACCTAGTGAAAAAAAATTATTATTACAATAATATTATAATAATTTTAATTATTATTACATTAAATAATACTTTTTCACAAATGGTAGATTTACATTCTTGTATTTCGACTATTCAAATTTTTTAGACAATGGTGGTATTTTTTTGGTCTAATGAGATATTTGTTTGATCCTGAGCTATCCTTAATTCTGCAAATTACATTGTACTTTGAATGAATCTCTCGTTTCATTGAGTCGATTATTTGGTTATTTGAATCGATTAATATTTTGTCAACTTTGTTGCATGCTTATTCTGAACAATATATTGCATCTTAGGACCAAAGAAATATATAATCCTATTGGAAATCCATTTATTTTTTCAAACAAATATTTATTCAAATTTAGGGTAAGCTTTTTTGAAGCAGGGAATCACATCTTTCAATTAAAAATATCTTTTACTTCAGTCGATAGATATCAAGTTGTATGGAAGAAATATTTCCTTGATCTAAAATCACATTTGATTACATCAATTACTTAGGTTCTAAAAACAAATCTCTCATTTCTTTCAAACAATAACAACGTCACTCCGCTAAATTATTATTTCACTGACAGAAATAACTATTAATTTGCTTTAATAATTTTATATTTTTGGTCTAGATAAAACCGTTTCTTTGGATTTAGGAAATACATGATTGGACCTATTGAGTGCGATGATTTCTTTGAATCATCAAAATTTTTTTTTTCAGTGCAATTAATGTACATAATGAGAAAGCAATATAACGTTTTCATCAGTTCTTGGACAATTAGTTTGAAGGAAATAAATAATGCAATAAGAGGTATAGCGTATTTAATTCACAGATCGTTTACCGACCAAGAATTATTTATATAAGGATATTTCACCACCATTCATCCGCGAGTTGCATTGCCGAGAACCGTAGCGCGAGTAGAAAAAAGCAAATGGGCTTGCAATTTTGCTCCATTACTTTGTACGGATCGTTTATCCGACTAGTCAACCGAGGCGGTCAGCTATTTAAGTTGACCATTGTTTTAAACGTATGCTCGTTCTACGACGCAAATTAGCCTGCTTTCCCCTCCAATTTGTCACTGTCTCACTGTTCATAAAAGAAAAAAAGAACCGCTGCAAAGTACATAGTTTGGTGGGCGCGTTCATTATACATATGATGTACCTCAAACAGTGATCATTTCATGAACACTGTGCTTTCTCATTGAGGATTGCTTTGTTATGAAGAAATAATTCTTTGACAAGAATCGGACTGATATATTTTATTTATAATCATGATAAAAGATTACTATGGTAATGGTATATTGTGCGACCACTAGTCGCACACAATATTTGATCAACTACCACGAGAAATATCCCATTTCGCGGCCCTGTTGAGAGGGGGGAAAATAATAACTTACCTGATTGATTGACGCAATTATAGTCCCCAGAGTTCTTTTGAAATTTTAATTTTGAGGTTATGGCAAGATAGCAGTGTTATAAGCAGTGTTGCCAACATAGTCCGCGTTTCAAAATTTCATTAATAGTGAAGTAATGGAATTTCATTATTGAAAAAACATGTTGATTACTTATGCTAATCGTCAACAATCAGGTAATGTATTATTTTTCCCACTCGAAACAGGCCTGGAAAATGAGATATTTCTCGACGGTGTTGAATAAACTTCTATATTGAACAAGAATGCAATACCCAAAAATTGTAATCCTTTCAATACTCATTTACTTATGAAATTTATATTGGTAGTAGAAGTTATATTTTCTTAAGTTGTCTTTTTGTTAGCAAATAAGAAAACATTTTAATTGTTAATTTCAGTGTCTTTATTAATTTCCCAGATTTTGCAATGGTTCTTATATTACAGATAATACACTGGTAAATAATTCTTTAAAAGAATTATTGTGTCAGGAAAAGGGGGTTGTAAAGAGTGTTTTGGATTGTAAAGGGAGTCTGAGGGGATGGAAAAGAAGATTTTGTATATAAAAGGAGCCTGAGGGAATGCAAAGGGGGATTTTGGATTTTCAAAGGAATCTCAGGTGACGGAAAAGGGGACTTGTGTTGTAAAAGAAGTCTGAGAGGACGTAAAAAAGTATTTTGGATTTAAAAGGAGTCTGAGAGGATGGAAAAGAGAATTTTTCATTGTAAAAGGAGTCTGAGGGGATGGAAAAGGGGATTTTGGATTTTTAAAGGAATCTGAGGGGATGAGAAAGGGGATTTTGAACTGTAGAAGGAAGCTAAAAGGATGGAAAAAAGTATTTTTGTTTGTAAAAGGAGTCTGAGGGGATGGAAAAGGAGATTTTGGATTTTCAAAGGAATTGAGTCTGAGGGAATACAAAAGGGGAATTTGGGTTGTAAAGGGAGTCTGAGGGAATAGAAGAGGGGATTTTGGATTTTCAAAGGAATTGAGGGGATGGGAAAGGCGATTTTGAGTTGTAAAATGAAGCTGAGAGGATAAAAAAGAGTATTTTTGTTTGTAAAAGGAGTCTGAAGGGATGGAAAGGGAGATTTTGGATTCAAAAGGAGTCTGAAAGAATATAAAAGGGGAATTTGGGTTGTAAAGCGAGTATGAGGGAATAGAAAAGGGGATTTTGGATTTTCAAAGGAATTGAGGGGATGGGAAAGGAGATTTTGAGTTGTAGAAGGAGTCTGAGAGGATGAAAAAAAGTATTTTTGTTTGTGAAAGGAGTCTGAGGGGATGGAAAAGGAGATTTTGGGTTGTGAAAAAAGTCTGAGGGAATGGAACAGTGTATTTTGGATTGTAAGAGGAGTCTGAGAGGATGAGAAAGAAGATTTTGGATTTAAAAGGAGGCTGAGAGGAAGGAGAAGGGAATTTTGGTTTTTCAAAGGAATCTGAAAGGATGGAAAAGAGGAATTTTAGTTGTAAAAGGAGTCTGAGAGGATGGAAAAGGGTATTTTTGATCGTATTGGAGTCTGAGGGGATGGAAAAGAAGATTTTGGATTTTCAAAGGAATCTGAGGGGATGGAAAAGGGGACTTTGGGTTGTGAAAAGGGTCTGAGAAGATGGAAAAAAGTATTTTGGGTTATAAGAGGAGTCTGAGTGGATGACAAAGGAGATTGTCGATTCAAAAGCAGTCTGAGCGAATGGAAAAGGGGATTTTGGGTTTTAAAAGGAGTCTGACGGGATAGAAAAGGGAACTTTGGACTTTCAAAAGAATCTGAGGGGATATAAAAGGGGATTTTGGGTTGTGAAAGAAGTCTGGGAGGATAGAAAAGGATATTCTGGATTTAAAAGAGTCTGAGGGGATGGAAACGGGGATTTTGGGTTGTGAAAGAAGTCTGAGAGGATGGATATGGGGATTTTCAAAGGAATCTGAGGGGATGGAAAAAGAGATTTTGGGTTGTGAGAAAAGTCTGAGAGAATGGAAAAGAGTAATTTGAATTGTAAAAGGAGTCTGAGAGAATGCAAACAAGTATTTTTTATTGTAAAGGAGTCTGAGGGAATGGAAAAGGGGGATTTGGGTTGTAAAAGAAGTGTGAGGGGATAGAAAAGGGGACTTTGCACTTTTAAAGGAATCTGAGGGGATATAAGAGGGGGGGTAAAACGGTTCTTGAGAAAAATATAAAATCGAAAAAAAATATTTATACGTATCCGATCCGGCTCTAAACTTAATACTTGTAAATAATGGGCATTATTTAGGACTACAATCCCTCCTTTCATGACCTCGAGCATTATTCCAAGCAAATATTGTAATAAAAAATAATACATTGTTTAAAAAATTATTTTTGTTAACTTTAATTGATTAGTACCTCGCACTAACTGAAAAGTTGAAAAATTGGGAAAACCGCGACTCTCTAGCTCTTTCCTGACAGAAAATCGCTATAAACAGTAATTAATTGCTTAAAAAACTCATTTAAACATCTAATTGTTTTTACGAATGTGTCTGCCTGTCTGTGTGTATGTCTGTCTGCCTGTGTGCCTGTGTGTGTGTCTGTAGATTTTTAGTTTGTGAGCACGATAACTTTCGAAAGAATTGATCAATTGGATTGGCTTTTGGT
>JAUMHM010000016.1:20469457-20494507 GCA_032362435.1 Melikaiella ostensackeni | reverse complement strand
TTTTTAACACACACACAGAATCAAAAATGTTGCCGAAATACTTTGTGTCCAAAAAGGTGTATGGGCGATTTTCCTGTAGAGATTTGATGCACCCCTATACTTTCATTACATTGTGCTTCAAAATATGTTCCACTCCTCGTATACTTTGAAATTCTTTAATTAACTTTAAAATTAACATATAGCGCATTATAAAAAATCAGCACTTTACTTGATAAATTAGAAAAATTACGAGGAACTTTTTTTTTCATCGTAAACACGCGTGTCACTCTTAAACTATTGACTACATGAAAAAATGTTTCGCAGAACAAATGCGTAATTTATTGAGATCTATATTTTTTGTTCACAATATTTTTCCCTGAAATTCATACTTTTTAAGGTACAGTTCGTTTTTTGACGAAGATCATGAAAAATCAACGTGATTTTCATTTCTGGTTGATTTCATCAAAAAATAATGATTTCACAAAAAAGTTTTGTATAAAAAGTTGTATTTTTGCAAAATACATAATTTCTCTGCAGAATATTTTTATTTAAAAGCAATATTTCCCCTTACTTCCCCACATTTCCCCTCAATTCACGTCATTACCCCTTACTTCCCCTGAACGCGTTCAACCCCCTTTCTTCGCTATCCCTCATTTCCCATCATCCCCCTACTTTCACTTCCCTCATTTTCCATTACTTCCCCTAACTTCCCCTCTGTTACACGGCGGACGAATACTCGACCGAAACCATAAAGGTTTCTGCCCAGGGCTACGACACCCTAAAAATGGTGAAAAATAGTTTCTTGAAGGAACAAATACACTGAAAAATCATCCTAGTTCAGTGTTTTTTTTATTTATGAGTGAAAAAGTTCAAGTAGAAAGATAACCCTACAAAAATTATGTGATCAAGTTAACAAAGAAGGAGGAGCCAGAAGTGGATATTTTTGATTTCAAAAGAAGAAAATCATATTTTTATTTGTATGAATAAAAACTCGAAAGGGTTTGAACCAGTTTGTTCTTAATTCTTCAACTAAAAAAAAATTTCGGACCCAAGAACCACTGAAATTAAGCACGGCTAGAGTCGATTAAGATCAACCCAAAAGTGCTTGCACCTTCTATCTCTCTTTTGCATGTGTTTCGGGGATGCCCCCGGTTATTTTAAGCTGAGGAAGAGAAAAATCGTACTACGCATTTTTCAGAAAAACGTTTTTTTTTATTTTTAGCGATTAAAAATCTCATTTTTTCTTGAAAACAACGCAAAATATGAATAGCAGTTCATGGTTGAATCGTTCCCCTTTCTAAAATCTATAAAATTATACCTTTACTAGTTGTTTATCTGGTGTATTTTAACAAATTTCTTCAAAAGAAATAGGAAAAATTGATAAAAACCGACTAAAAATGCGTTTAGTTTGACATTGTTATTGAACTAGAAACAATCGTTTTTACAAATAAAATGTTAAAATTCGTTAAACTAAATGCATTTTTAGTCGATTTTTATCGATTTTTTCTATTTCTTTGGAGAAATTTGTTGAAATGCACAAGACAAGCATCTGGTGAGAATATAATTTTATAGATTTCAGGAAGTGGAACTATTTTGAACTATGAAGTAATATTAATATTTGCGTCGCTTTTGAGAAAAATGAGATTTTTAAATGTTATAAATGATTATTCTTCAATTCTAGATATAAAAACTAATTTTTCCTTATTTTAAAGCTCAGGAACCTCAATAATTCCATGGAGCATGTTCTTCACATTGTTACTGAACAAAAAACCAACGATTTCAAAAATAAAATGTTGAATTTCGTTAAACTAGATGCTACTTAATCGATTTCTTTTATTTTATTTTTTTTGAAAAATTGGTTAAAATACACGAGATAAACATCTAGTAAAGGTATGATTTCATCGATTTGAGGAGAGGAAACAATTTTTAACAATGAACTACTATTCATATCTTGCGTCTTTTTTGAGAAAAGTGAGACTTTTAATCGTTGAAAATAAAAACTCATTTTTCTCAAAAACGCTTAGTACAATTTTTTTCTATTTCGGCTTAAAATAATCGAGGGGCATCCTTGAAACACGTACACAAGAGAAACTGGATGTGTAAGCATTTTTGGGTTAAACCTAATCGAAGGTTAGCCATGTAAGCGATCTTTCGAGAAGATGAATTAAAACTGTACGGGGTTTTCATCAAAAATCATCTTCTCGAAAAATGATATAATTTGAATGGTTCGGGCGTTAAACAATTTCTTGAAAATTGACAAATTGAGGGAAGCTGGTCTGATTCTGTGCCCCAAAATATTCCTTATCGAACTTCCTCCTCTAATGTGAAATTTTATTTTACTGCTTTTAGTAACTTTACGCACTTGTAAGTAAAATCATAAAATTAAATTAAAATTTAACTTATAATATAGTATAAGGACAAAAATAAAAAAACGCATGTTTGTTAATGTTGAAAGGTTTTCAAATTGAATTGCTTCTAATCTGTGAAACAGAATAGCTGAATATGACTTTAGAATTCTCGCTTTATATACCACAAAGAATAATGCACTATAAGGAATAAAATAAGAAATTTAAAAATAATAATAAAGACTGCAATGTGTACTTCATTTTGCAATATCTAAATAAGTAGTCCCGGACTGAGGTGCAGAAATTAATATAACATACATTTAAAACATAATATAGTTCATCATAATATAGAAAATTTCGCGTTGAAGATAATAAACAATAAACAATAAATAATAATAAGCAATGAGAAATGAGATAAGTAATGAGAAAGGCGCATGTTTGTGACAGATGGAGGACGGAGGTACCTAACTTCGAACACTTTTTAAAATATTTTTTTAACTACAAAATAATAGAAAGTAATAAGAAAATTCTGAAAAAATTAATTTGAGTACTTCTAATTACTGTCAATAAGGTTTGTTAATTTACAAAATCTGTCATGTATTCTCGTTATGTTTTTTATTACTTAAAAAGTTCCCGAAGTTGGGTGACAAAATTCCAAACTTCGGACGCTATAGTATATTTCAAAATTGAACACGTCTTCTTTCATTGCAGGTGGTTCCTTATTAAAAAGTATAAAATAAAAACATGTCAATCAATTAACAACATATTAGAGAAGTATTAATCGGTTGTTTACGAAATTTCGTCGATTCTTACACCTGAAAAGGAAAAATTACTGCGTCGCTCTGAAGAAACATTTAATATTGAACGTACGTTCTTTCGAGATAGCATTTTTACTTCAAAAGACTTTGAGAATGAGAAAAGGGTATTTTCTCTTAATTTTCTTTCCATTAAAGCAACCTGAAGCGAGGTTTTGTGAATTATTTGATATATTTTTCCTGATCGAAGGATTTTCAAATTTGCTTAATTTTCTCCCATTATTAAAAGGAAGTTCCCTTCTTCAAAAAGAGGTTTCTTCAACTAGTCTTCTTTCTTTTTCCTCTGAATACTAAGACGTCGTTTTTTTAACCGATTTGCTAGGGGTACATCATCTTCGAGATGATTTTCCTTGACGTGATCGAGATCCAGATTATCAGCCTGCTTTCGCTCTTTTGAGATACAGCCACGATTCTTAGTGATAGTCGAATGAGATGATTCCAAATCTTCGACTCGAACACTGCATCCAGGCAATATATTTAACCGTTTTTTTTCTTCACGGAGAAAAATGCAAATCCAAAATCTTTCACTGAGTGATAGAAGACCAGCAACTCATTTTCACGTTGACTTTTTCGAGAAGAGTACTATACATTTCATATTTGGAATCAAGCATACAGTACCTTTTGTAATAAAATTAGCAAACGGTTATGGACTAGATGACGCAAAGGTATGGCAAGTCTGAGACTCAGCTCCAGAACTTCATCATAAAAATGAATTGCTAAACTTCTAACATTCAGTCTTATTTCTTTACTCGTACATTCACTACTTTATATCGGGTACTCAAAGATAGATTTTGAATCTTCATTTTTTTCGTGTTGTTAGTTTGAGTTTTTTTCGCACCTAGCCTATTTTCCTGAAGAACATCCACAAATGAATTAGTCAAATGTGTCGGATCAGGAACACTTAGGTAAGACACCTTTATTTTTAAGTTCCCATTTCAGAAGGCACATACTGCAGTTCCTTTTTATTGGACTAAAAACGCTACGTCCAAAGGCTGCAGCGAATGAGTTGTATTTGGAGGCAAAAGTACGAAGCGAATATATAGTAGTTTTCTTCACAAAGGCGGATTACTTCTAACGATATGTGACTAGAAAGGTTGTCATCTATTATCACCTTTGGACCTTTCAATTCTTTCATGTATGGAAGGCATTCTGTTTTTAACCAATCCTTGAAAGACTCCATCTCAAACCATCCACTCTGAGATCGATTATAAGCGACTCCTTTAATACCTCCTTTAAGCCACGTGGGATATAAATGTTTCGATTTATAGACAACGTAAGGTGGTAATAATACACCAGATGCGGAGCCTACCATCATCACAGATTCTTTGAAGAATCTAGCACATTTCCAGGATGCTTACTTCCTCTTTTTACTAGGACTTTAACTTTCCCTGGATCATCAGAGAAGTTTGTTTCATCATAATTTAGAATATTTTCTGCAAGAACGTCAGCTACACTTTTCGCAAGCTCCTCATAGTAACACTTGATTGCATCGGGTCGAACTGCAGCTCGTATTCGTTTGATATTTTCTCCAGAATGTGACGATAATTCCTTATGTCCTTTTAAAGAGTTTTTTTATCCAATGCCTTCCTGGTTTATTGGAAACGAAAGATGTTGGCTTGTCAAGTGATGAGATATAATGATGAACCACTAAACAAAGATCCTTCACCGTCAAAGAAATCCCCATTCAGCACATTTTGGTAACCCACTTGCCAAATAGTTATCTTCTTCAATTGAAAGTGCTGTTGGTTTTCTTGGTTTCAGAGGGTGCTTCACGCGCAATTTGTCAGAAATTGTACTTCGGGGCACTACATACTGTATTGATGCTCTACGGATTGACAACGTTTTGGATTTAACCTTTAGGGCTGCTTCCACGATAACATTCCCAACCTCTTTTTCGGCTATGCATGGCATGTCCGAAGTTAGCCTACAAAATTCCGATTTTTACTCAATCATGTTTTGAAGAATGAATACATCTACTTCTTCAGTCAAATTTTCACAGAAACTACTTGATATTTTAAGGAAAAATATTACGAAAGCCTAAATTTTATGAGTTAATTAGGTTATTATTTACAGACAAAGTTATATCGCTGTATCAAAAAGGTTAATTTTTGAATAATTTTTTCTTAAGTTTTTCCAGCTGTACTGACCTCCGAAATCAATTGCTCGCTTATTGAGAGTATAGTTGGAAACCTTCACTTTTAAATCATTATTTTTCAAACGATATTTTTAGTTATCGGTTTTTAACAGTTTTCAAAAAACTGTAAAACAACCAAACGTCCGAAGTTAATAAACATGTCCAAAGTCAGGTGCTTCTACGGTAATAAGGGGAAATACTACCGGAATCTAGTCAAGAGTCTTGAGCGTTTACCAATCACATTTATACAAAAGAAATCAATGATAAATTATTTTTAGTGCTCTAAAAGACAATTTTATTTCAGTTGATACTATAGTATTTATTTTACCAGTCGTTGAGCTCGTGTGAACATCGGAAATTGTTCCAAAAATGGTTAAAGTATGTGAATTATTATGCCAGTTCTGCCTTTAATCGATAAAACGATTCCAGAAGCACCTCATCTCAGCAATATTCTTATAATTGGCAAATTCACAGTCAGTTTCATTGTATTGTTTTGTTATCATCATTTTTCAAATTTTCAGGCACATTTCACAACCTGCGAGTTCCTGAATGCTTTACGAAGATCCTCATCGGTAGCACCGATGGCCGGTTACTTCCGGCATAGATCATCCTCAGGAAATAGCATCAACAGTAATAATTACTGAGGGTCGAACAGCGAGTACTACACAAGTTCCCGTGCGGACCGGCTGTTATTGATAAATAATTTGCCAGAAGTTATAACTTATTCTGGAAGTCATCGACCATCCTTTTCTTCTTTCAAAAACCATCAAACCTTATAATTATCTTTCTGAAAAACTGATATTTGAAACTGATTGCCGACTGAGACAAAAAGGTGTTATTATGAAGAAACCGTGAAGTGATTATATAGAGATTTTCAATTTTTCATTTCCGATTATTTTTTTAAGGTGAAGACTAAATGGCAGGATTTAGAATAAATGGATTGGGTAAATCAAAACAGAAATCTTCAATAAAAAAAATTTGTTTTTGATATTTTGTATGCTAAAAACTTATAAATGTATGGGAATGCTGGTGGGTAAATGTTGAAGTTAGTTTATCAGCCGATGAGCTGATTATAATAGGTCAATTTGTTAATTCACTGCGAATGATTATTTAGTGGCTTTTACTGATGTGAATGTTTTTCAAAAAATTGCGCTATTGAAATTAATGTCTTGAAAAATTTCCATACAGATAGTTAATAATATATGTATTGAAATTACCAAAAATTGTAGAAATAAAATTCGGTGCTGATGTTACTGTGTATAAATTGTAAATATCGTACGAACTGCAAAAAGTGATTTCTTATAATTTTTTAATGAGTCATTTACTGCTATAATTCACTACTCCGATTCAAAATGATTGAAACCTATCTAACAATTTAAATTGCAAGATATATTATACCTTTTGTGGAGTTTTATTCCAAATTATTCATTTTATGATTGTAATTTCATCACAGATATATTTTTAAATAATATTATTCTAATACTTGAAGTATCGTAGTGAATAATCCTTCAAGTATTAAAACATGGAAAGCATCAGAGATTTTTTGAAGGCAAGCTTTAATTATTATTTTAATTTAAATTAGAATTTCCAACTACATTTCGCAATAACATACAATTTTTTAGGAAACCATTTATTTATGAAAAATGTCAGTTTAATTCAATTATTATTCATTATTATTTATATTTAGTTTACATTCATTGTATTTATTATTAGTTTTATTTAGAATTCAAAACTGCAGTTTCTAGCTGTTGAGTAGTTCATAAAGTAGTTCTCAATGTTAAATATATACATACATGTAATATCAGAAAGTATTAAATAAATAAAAAGTAATTATAAGAAATTACTCCTCCTTGAGAAAGTATTTTTTAAATAAGTTAAGAAAAGTACTAAAAACATTTCGTCAAATAATATTGAACTGCTGAAAAAATTAATATACAAATTATGCCTTATTTTACATTATTAATAATACATATTTCAGATTGCATTATAGTTAGATTATACTGCATTCATTACACTACCTCAATTGTGTTTGTTAATGAAAATGATTTTTCTCACTACATTTAATTATATGTCCGATTGTTCAAAATTGCTAATTGTATTGTTTTGGAAGAACACCGTTAACTCAGAAACGAGTAAAACTGAGAAAATCGACGAAAACTGAAACTTCATTCGCTCAGACATTAGAACATTTATTCAAAAGAATTTGAAAAATGAATCACTTTTAATGATGAATTTGACCACAAACTTTTCAATTATGACAACGAAAATTGGTTAAAATGTCAATTAGTAGTCGAAAATTGAATTAACGGTGCGAATTTGGAAGCAGTAATTTGGAAAAACGCCGTCAAAGTGAATTACAGGTACTTTCTGTGCAATCAGGCACCGGGAAAGGCTCTCAATAATTCGGAAGAATACCGTCAACTCAAATAAAAATAATATTTATTATCAGGTACTATCACAATTTGATTCAAATAAGTTATTCACTAATTAATTCACTATTATTTAATATACTATTTAATGATTATTGTTAATCAATGTTTAATCATATTTAAATAATATTTATAATAAAATCTTTGGAATATTTAGAAACAAATAATAATAATATCAATATATTTACATTATTATAACTTATTGTTTTTATTATTTCATTTATTATTATAATTGAATATTAATATTTATTATTAGGTTATTTACTATTTGAATGAAATATCAGGAAATAAGTAGTAATAATAATAATAATATTTAAATTAGAAACGTTTCAAACTTGAAGGTATTTTTATTTGAATAAAGAAATTTATATTTGAAATTTATATTTTTTCAGATCATTGATTTGTGGCTAAAGAACATAACGATCGTATACACTTATCTGGCAAGTCTTGGTAATTTATTAAATATTTGGAAACAAATATAATTGAGGATGTAGAATGCTGATTGCTAATTGTTCTAATTTATTTCAGTTTAAGAGGAGAAATATAAATTTTCAAAAGGATGTTACAAGGTATTGAAAATATATAGAAAATCTAAAAAAGGGCTTACATTTCAAATAAATAGTTTTATTTTCTGAATATATTTTCTATAAAACCAGATTTTTTAAATTCAATCTGAACAAGTTTACAACTAATCAAATAATCTAAATAGTTGCATCCTTATGCCATGGATGCTTTCGCAGATTTCTCATAGCAAGTAAACAGTTTTAATAATTGTTTCTCAATTAATAATTTTCACTACCGATTGTGGATTTTTTTAACGAAAATTTCGGCATTTTAGCAGAATTCAGAACAACTTTTAAGAGAATTATGAGAGCCAATTCTTGAATTTTTTGTTTGTTTAAACTTTTATGTTAATGAAAATAGAAAAAAATTACGATTCTTACAAATTTATATTTTATCTTCTTGAAAAAATATTTCCTCCGCTCAGTATCGCTTGTATTTAATGCGCAGCGATGCATGAAAGAAAAAAATATCACACTTTTGAAGTTAATTTTTATAAACAAAGTATCTAAACAAATAGTCAACTTGATGGATTGCTTGTTCGCGAAGTACATTTGTGCGTTTAAATTGCTTGCCTTCACCATAAGATGAGAGTTGGCCATAAAAATTTGTCAACCGATATTCGTTATAATTTTTTTTAACAAGTTATATAAAGAAATGCTTATTATCGGCATTTACTAGCAAAAAAAAGATTTCTTCTGCTAATTGTCTTCGAATAAAATTAGTCTGTTGTTTAGAGATGCAAAATCATCATCCAAAATTTTTGATGTATTGTTTAAACAATGTATATAGGCAAATGCTTTTTATCGACATTTATGGGCAAATGCTTTTTATCGGAATTTATTGGCAAAAAAAGATCGTTTTTTCTTCTATTTGTTTACAAAATATCTTGCCAGTGATATATGGCAATGAAAATTTGTTTTCCGATATTTAATGCTCATTCTTTAAATAAATTATATAAACAAATTCCGATTATCAGCATTGACTGGAAAAAACATCGTTTTTTCTGTTAATCCTATTCCAATTATATTGACCAGGATGAATTTCAATTAATTAAATGCCGATAATCGGCATTGGTTTATATAATTTCTTTGAAAAATAAGCATAAAATATCGGGAGACAAATTTTCATTTCTAAACATCACTGGCAAGATAGTTTGTAGACAATTAGAAAAAAAAACGATCTTTTTTGCCCATAAATGCAGATAAAAATCATTCGCTTATATAAATTGTTTGAACAATACATTAAAAATATTTCATGATAAATTTTCATCACTAAACAACGTGGCCATTAAAAATTCTTTTTAATTTGGAGGCAATTAATTTAAAAAAACGATTTTTTACCAGTAAATGCCATTGATCGTCATTTGTTTCTGCAATTTGTTTAAAAAATGAGCATAAAGTATCGGAAGACCATGAATGCCGATAAAAATCATTCACTCATATAAATTGTTTAAAGAATATATAAGAAATATTGGATGATAAATTTTTATCACTAAACAGCATGGCCAATTTAATTCGAAGACAATTAGTAGAAATAACGATTTATTTTATCAGTAAATGCCTATAATCGGCATTTGTTTACGTTAATTGTTTAAGAAATAAGCATAAGATATCGAAAGACATATTTTCATTACTACAGCTTACTGACAAAATAGTTTGTACAGAATAAGAAGAAAAAACGATTTTTTTATGCCCATAATTGCCAAAGATAGGCAAATATCGGATGACAAATTTTCATGATCAAGTCTCATCTTGACGATAAAGGCAAGCAATTTCAACGCACAAGTATACTTTGCAAGCGAACAATCCATCATAATAACTATTTGTTAAAAAGATTTGTTTGGAACAATTTACTTTACAAGTGAACACTTTTTCCTTTCATGCATTCATGCGCATTGAATACAAGCGATATTGCGGAAAGGAAAAATTGTTTCAAGAAGATGAAAAATAAAACCGTGAAAATCGACAATTTTTTTTCATTGTATTAACGTGAGAGTTTAAATAAACAAAAATTTTAAAACCGGCTCCCATGATCCTCCTAAATATTGAACGCTGAATATTTCTAAAAAAAATCCAAAATCGGTAAAGAATTGCGTTCTACAAGTTATTTTCAGTCCCGCTTTTTATTTCGCCCCACTGTGCGGCGCACAGTGGACGGTTTTGTGAGGTTCTGTCTCAAAATCGTAAAACTTTAGATCGGAGTGACCTAGAGGGAATACCGCGGACGCTTAGATTTTACATTTTATGTTTATGTATGTTTTTATATTTTTTATGACGTATCAACAATGTAAACACGGAACCGATTTGATTAAAAATTGCTACTTCGCTGTTTCTCGAGTTTCTGATTATACATAAAAATAAACTTTTTTAAATTCAGAATGGCGGATCAAGTATGGCGGAGTACAATTGTAAAATAAAACCGATTTGACTACAATTCTTTTTCGCGGGTTTTTTGGGGGGTTAATTTCTAATCCAAAGTTCAAATAAAAAATGTGGCGTTTTGGCGGTGCTTATGCAATATTTTCTCTCAAAATCGCGCAGCTTTCGAAATTTGTCAACACATATATTTGTGGTAATAATTTTTTCTCTAAAACAAGCTTCAATAATATGACAAATTTTAAAAATGTAAGCAAAAACGAAGAAAAGAAAAACAGAACCACCTTGGAGATCATTAAAGTGAATTAGTGTAGCGCCTAGCACGTCAAAGTAGATATGAGATAAAAACACTAGAAAAAAGTTGAAACAATATAGCCTTGTAATTCTTAATTTAACAATCACAAAATTATAATTATATTGAGATGATACGTGGTCGAGAAATTAATAACTTCAAATCCGTTTTGTTTTACAACTTTAGTCCGTCATATTGGATCCGATATTTCAAATTTACAAATTTTGCCTTCGGATTGGAAATAAGCGACCCGAAAAACCTCCTTGCAGCTATTTTGAATCAAATCGGTTTCGCTTTACAATTCTGGTCTGCCATATTGGATCCGCCATTCTATATTACAAAAATTTGGACTTTAGATTTCAAATCAGCGACCTGAAAAACCCCTGGATAGCTGTTTTCAATTGAATCGGTCTTATCATACAATTTTGGTCCGCCATATTGAATCCGCTGTTTTAAATTTACAAATTTTGACTTCGGATTCGAAATAAGCGACCCGAAAAACCTCCTTGTAGCTATTTTGAATCAAAATCGGTTTCGCTTTACAATTTTGGTCTGCCATATTGGATCCGACATTCTAAATTTCAAAAATTTGGACTTTAGGTTTTAAATCAGCGGCCTGAAAAGACCCTGAATAGCAGTTTTCAATCGAATCGGTCTTATCATACAATTTTGGTCCGCCATATTGTATCCGTTATTAAAAATTTTTAATTTTCACTTTGGATTTGAAATCAGTGACCGGAAAAAACACCGAGTAGCTAATTCTAATGAATTAAATTTTGTTTTTATAATTTCGAATCGCCATTTTGGATCTTGACATGCATCAATTTACATGTCAGATTCGGACTTAGCATGCAGAAACCTATATTAAAAAATGTGTAGCACATAAAATGTAAAATCAAGGCGCCTGTGGTATTCAATTAACAATTTTTTTCACCAAGAAGGCCAACACCAACATAGATTTTCAAGGTCAAAACATCTTTTCTACACTTTCTCTATAATTTTCCTATATTCGGTAAGGATTCATCTTCAATTCAAAAGAAAAAATTCTTTCTCTAGATCATTCCGATCTAAAGTTCTACGATTTTGAGACAGATTTTCAAAAACCGTCCACTGTGCGACGTTAACTTGTTACGGTGCTTTTCCAAATTATTTTAGCGCCAAGAAGCCGTCGAAAAATTTAGATAATGCCCTTACCTCCTAGTTCACGGTATTTTTGTGAATTTTCTTGTGACGTATTCAGTCGTCTATTTTCTAATCCGAAAAGTTACGGTCCACTTTCTGGAGTCTTTCAGTCAGTCTTGCTGACTGTCCGAGCGATGATCTTAAGTGTAGGGCGTCAAGGGACGCTCAGGAGGGCATACAGAAGCATTCAAGTGTGAACAACCGTGAGGCCGGTCACAGATGGGTCGGACAAGTAAAGCAACTTGTGTGTACCTAGTAGGCTACATCGACTCGTTGCAGTTGTATGGATGTAAAATGGAGCCTGAGATCTAGTAAAAAATTGAGGTCCCGCGAATGGCACCTGAGAGAGGAGGTTAGGACTGTCTATGTATCCTCCTATAATTTGAAACAGAAATGTAATCATTTTAACCTGCCTCCTATTCTCAAGAGACCATTCGTTACATTTGTGACAGAGTTGTCTATAGTCATATCCAGGGGGTACAAATTCACCCCTAGACTTAGGACTAAGAAACTTAAGGAAACAATTCTGGCACTTAATAGATTCTGACAAATACTTTACTTTCGGACTCCAGACAACAGACCCATACTCTAATTTATACGTTACTAGAGCATAGTATAGAGTTCTCAGCGTAGATTCTTTTTTGAAGTTACGAGAAATTCTAAATAAAAATCACAATACTGAACGGTTTGCTTCGCGGACCATATTGTCTACCTGAATGTTTACTTTTAATCTTGCGCTTATATATATCACGCACTTTTTTGACTCTATTTATAACCAGATTTTTTATTCTCTACTTGAACTCAATTAAATCAGTTTTTCTTGAAATTGACATAAAATTACATTTTCGAGGGTTATTATTTGGGTTATTGATCGTACACCGGTCAATAAAATTATCAATATCCAATTGTCATTCCGTACAATCCTGCATGCAGTCTACTGGTCAGTATAATTTAGCACCATCCGCGTAAAATAAGAAAAAGTGTTTGATCACAGCATCAGCATCGTTCATTACTATAATAAAGAGTAAAGAGCCAAGGTGAGATCCTTGTAGAGCTCTAGATGTAGATGTGAAAGAGAAGGACGAGTAAGCGTTGTACTGAACTATCATTGGACGATTACATGAGTAAAAATGCAATAGATTGAATAGTTTGTCCGGTGCACCTAGGTCATAGATGTTTACTTGAGATTTTTCTATGGTCGACACAGTCGAAGGCCTTGGATGTATCCGTATAGACTACGTCTACCAGCCTGTGGTCTACCAAGAGAGTTTGAATGGTCTGAAAGAATGTTATTAAATTAGAAGTGGTCGATCTATGTGGAACAAAGCCATGTTGAGTTGTTTATAAGACAGGAGTCATGTAAGACCAAAGAAATCCACTTATTATCTTTCCGAAGACCTTTTAACATGAGTGTTATTTGTTCACGTGAAACGCAGAGAAAATCACCTAGTAACTCATGTGAGTTTCTAGATATTTCGTCAGGTATTGAGGAAGGTTTATATATATTGGAGAACAGAGTAACGAAGGAGTCAACAACATCCTATTGATTCTTAATTTTATTACCATCAAACAACATGATGCCAGGTATCCTTGAAACTTTTTTGATATTATTTACTTGGCACCATAGAGTCGAGGAAAACTTGTTAATATCTTTTTCAACATCTATCAAGTAACTGTTATATGCCTCCTTGGTATTCCTTTCAATTCCTTTCTTAGTTGTATAAATCTTTCTAAATAAGTTGTACTACCTGTTGACTTTGTCTGAACTCTGGCTTTGTTCTTACAAGTAATAGTGCTTATAATTTTCTCAGTATACCATTTAGGGTACGTGTCACTGGGTTTTATTGAATTTTTGCCTACTACATCGTCCAAAATGTCATATAATTTTTTGCAGAATCCATCAGTAGCCATGTTTATATTATCGGAGATATATAAGAATGACCAGTCAGTAGAACTCAGTTTCACATTAAGGCTCCCATAATCACAAGTTTTAAATTTATATCTTGGCGTTGACGGGTTAATACGGAATCTATTATCAGCTCTCGAAGAAGACAACGAAGCTTCGAATCTAATTGTAAGGGGTGGGTGGTGTTTGTCGACAGGCAAAATAGGTAAAATATTAGCAGTAACCTCGCATGGGAACGATGAGATGACTAGATCCAGATATCGCTCATTTAATATCATTGTACTGTTTTAATTGATGGATATCCATAAAGGTTTGTAAGATGATTGATTTAGTATCAGTCATCCCATCGTTAATAAATTGGATTACTTTTGGTCTATTAAAATCGCGAAGTATCAATATTTTATTATCCCATATCGTAGACAAAGTTGTAAGAGTCTCGAAAAAATACTCTAATTCCTTGGCAGAGATCTTTACATTGCTTTTCAACCAGGTTTAGGTGAAAACGAAATCATCATCAGATCAATCGGGGAAATACTCAAATCACTAATTTTGGTATTGAGTCCGCGAACGTTTTGATAATAAATAGATAAATCGTTAAACAAATCGAGATCTATTACATGTGAATAATTAAACGTTTCGTATACCTTTCAAGAGTTGTGATCTAACTCGCATTCTAAGAGGTGTGAGTAGTTATTCTCTTCTTCGGTATGATTTTAAATTTTCTGCGAATTTCCCTGATGCTAATATCTGATTCTCCTCTGCTGCCTTGTTCCTAAAGATTTCTTCTCAGCTCTTTGTATCGCTCCCTTTGTAGGGAAGTGCGGTCGTGGGCTACTATCATTTTTTCCTCGGAGTTCAGTTCGCGTGGACGGGAACTCACTTTCTTACAGTATTGCTGGAGAATCAGTCTCACATTCGTATGTTTGTGAAACGAGATGATGATAGGTCGAGGCGGGTGAGAGATCTGTTGATGTTTACCAATTCTTGTTACCTTAATAATTGAATTAGGGTCATGCGAATTTAAAAATGACGAGAGATAGTCATTCACCTTGATAGTGTCAGATTTTAATGCTATAGAGGGGGTTATTTTACCCGAGAACTGTTATCTTCATCGCACCCACTCAGAAGAATATTAGACTCTCGAGCAATTCTCTCAGATATCTCAGATATGCAACGAGAAGCGATCGAGTTCTCTAGGTCCTGGTCTAGAGAATGATGCAGGGTACCATCCTCTTGAATCTCCTGTACCTTTACTTCCAGAGAGTCAATTCGTTCTAAGGCGTCGTTTAATTTTCAGAATAATCATCGAATTTCAGTGAAACTATTTTAATTTGAGACGATATAAATTCCTCGGAATCCTTTTTGGACTTTAGGTATTGCTCCTGCAGAATTTTAACTAGATCCTCAGATCTAATAGTAGGAGATGGACTGAGTGAGAGGGACTTTTGGGTTTAAATACACAGCATTTTCTGTTCCCGGTACTAATAGTAGCAGCTAGCTTTTCATAGCCTGGGTGATAAAAGACTCCACAAAGACATGAGAAAGCATCCTCGATTATTTTTGAATTGCATCGTTTGCACATTCTGTCCGGCATGTTGTTAGTTCAAAACTGTCCATACCTAAAGTGAAGTCAATGTTTCCAGGAGAGGTATCGTGACACCGGTAACTCACTTTGTTGTATGATAAGATTCTTATAGAAATTCACATACCCATTGACGCTTTGATCACTGACACAGATATAAGATACACTACACAGTAAAAAAAGGATCATTTTTGTTGCAGATGATTTTGCACCAGCGATCATTTTAATTTAGAGATCATTATGCTCCTCGATTCGTACCATTTTGATCTGCCTTCCGGATAATCTCTCAAACTAATCAATATGGCGGCTGCCTGTTTTAATCGTACAAGTGACAATTGCATTGTTTTCGAAATTCATTATGTTTCCAGTTAATTGCTTAACAAGGGAACACAAGGAAGTAGAACCAGATTAAATAGGGTATCGTGCGATCAATTAAAGAGTTAATTCTTTTAGCAATCATTGTTGAAGACGAGTGAGGCATTGAGGTTGCATCTACTTTGCATGGAGATTGTAAAGATATTGCTTTTATTAGCATCATATTAAAATATTTCAAATCATTGCTATTATTTGCTTATCGTTCAAGAGATTTCAATAAATAAGTACGACAAATTCGAAATACACAATAATATATTTTGCTTGTCATAATCTAAAAATATACTGTCGAAGCGCGAAAGTGACAATCAAATGGACTTAGACTTGTTTATTATAGCTAACTAAATTTCTTTCAAATACGAGTATGATTTAAAAAATTAACTCTTTGAATGATCGAGCAGTATCTCCCGAAGTCCATAGTTCAACTTTAGGATTATACCAAAACCTCATTCCTATGCATGTGAATCAAATGTATTTTTCGTTGTATTCCATACATTTCAACATTAATGGGAAAGTTCTAAGAAATTTTCACGATTATCGGTAGATTTGAAATGTATAAAATATGCATATTTGAGAAATAAATAAAGCCTCGATATTGCAGAAATATTTATTAGGAAAAGTTTTACGAAAACGCAAATACAACAGTAAGTCAAACGTCAGCAAACGTCACACGCTGCTCCGAAACGTAGCGTCTCTTTTCTCTTGTCTTAATCTTCGATATGATCTAGAAACTCGATCATTCATTTCAGACGATCAAAATGCTCTTGAAATTGGCATCACTTTTGTTACATATCAAAATGATACTGATTTCCGTATAATTTTCAACATTATTTTTCACTGTGTACACAACACTGGAGCGTAAACATTCCCAGAAAACCAAAATTAATATAATTAACCATAAGTTATCAACCGAAGAAGTTCACTTAACCAATTGGAGGCACTAATCTCACACGATAACACCAGATTCAGTTAATCAAAGCAAGTTTTATGAACCAAATTAAGCAAAACACGGAAAGCAACTCACACGCCGATGTTCAGCATTCGCCATCTTGAAAAAACGTTAAAGTTAACGGTGTTTTGCGATAATCACGCAATAATAATTTTATATATTATCAACATTTTCGAAACTGGTTTGCACAATTAGGTGTATCTTTCTCTCACGATATTTTACCTAATATTTACTTTACCTAAAATCATTTAACCGATGGCAATTTGCTATAATTTTCATTTATTCTTATGGCCAATTTACCTAATTTTTATTTTTCCGAATTACTCTTTGTGTTTAATTTAATTTTTCGTATCATCATCTGTCATAATTTTTATTCTTCCGAATTATCATTCGTCATAATTTTTATATTTCCGAATTACCATTTGACATAATTTTTATTTTTCCGAAACACTATGTGACATAATTTTCATTCTTCCCAATAAAGCACATAACCTAAAATTTATTGAAACGAAACGCCATCTGTCACAATCCCCATGTCATTCAAACTGCATGTAACATAAATTTCATTCGTCCTGAAATGGCGCCCGGCATTCTGATTGGCTGAATAATGCCACGAAAATTGAATCAGCCAATAGGAATTCCGGACGCCATTTCAAGAAGAATTAAATTTATGTTACATGCAGGCTCAGTGACATGGGGATTATAACAAATGGCGTTTAGTTTAAATGAATTTTGAATTATGTGCTTATTCGGAAGAATAAAAATTAGGTCACATTGTGTTTTGAACAAATAAAAATTATCTCAAATAGCAATTCGGTATTATAAAAATCATGTGAAATTATAATTACGTGAAATAAAAATTATGTCAAATGGCAATTTGTAAATATAAAAATTATGGCAAGTGATAATTCGGAAAAATAAAAATTACGACAAACGGTAGTTCGGAAAAAAAAAGAATTACGTTAAATAGTGATTAGATATCAGAAAAATTATGTCAAATTGTAATTCCGTAAAATAAAAATGATGTAAATTGGCTATTAGGATAAATAAAAATTATAGAAAATTGCTATTCGGCTAAATGATTTTGGGTAAAATAAGTACTTGGGAAAATGAAATTTTGGGAATATTAATGCGCCTGAAGTTTAAATACTTCTACAAAGTAGGAAGTATTCATTTAGCATATCATTTTTAGTTCAGTGATGGGTAAGTTACTTTTCAAAAGGAATTAGTTATCGTTACCGTTACATTACGAAAGTAGTAATTAGTTATTGTTATCGTTACCGATTCAGAATGTAACATATTGTTAGTTGCATTTTTCAAAAGAAGTAACTATCGTTACTCTTTCAGTTACTTTTGTATTTTAGAAATATATATCCAAATTTAATTTTTACAAAATTTTATTCATAATTTTCGAGTGATAGTTGTTACACTTTTTAATGAAAGTCGTAGGTTAGTCATAACCCACATAATATTTCTAAAACAAGGAGTGTTGTAGCAAATTTTTAATTTCAGTCTGGAAGAAAAATTTCAGCTTTCCTATTTTGGGATATACATCTCTTTGGCGTTGAAATTTAATCATTTTTTTCTAAAAGTGTTTCTTTAGATTTACCTAGATACGACTACCACTTCTAGAAAATTTACACTATATACAGTATTCTAAGATCAACAGAAATGTTTTAGAAGAAGTTGAAAATTCAACAAAATTCGTGAACTTTCAACAAAAAAGGATAAATTTTCAACCAAAACAGACATATCTTCAACAAAATACATGAACTTACAAATGAAAAACATTTAATCAAATAGTTGAATCTTCAAGTCACAATATAAATTTTAAAGCGAAAATGGAATGGTAAAATTTTCATTTAAAAAATAAAATGTTCAACCAAAAAAAGTAGGTAAATTTGAACACAAAGAGATGAATTTTCAACCAAGAACATAATTTTTTCACCAAAAAGACGAATTTTCAACAAAATAGATAAATTTTTTTTCAATTGAAAAAAAAATTTTGAAAAAATAAAAAATAGTTGAAATACAAAAAAAAATAGTTGAAAAAAATAGTTGAAAAACAAAATAGTTGAATTTGCAGTCAAGACAGAGAAAAAATTAACCAGAATGTTGAAGTTTCAAGCCAAAAAGACGAATTTTCAATTAAAAAGTTGATTTCAAACCATATGATAAAATTTCTATCCAAAACAGTTCAATTTTCAATAAAAAATGTAATAGATGAAATTTCAACCAAAGAAAGACGAATTTTCAACCAAAAAAAATTTAATTTCAAATCAAAAACTGTTTAATTCAACTGAAAAACTAATTTTTAACAAAACAATAGAATTTTTTAACCGAATGAAATGATTTTCTTTCAAAATCGTTCAATTTAGAATAAAATAATTGAACTTCCAACCAAATAATAAAATTTTTAACCGAAGAAGATGAATTTTCAACCGAAAGGAAATCAATATTTAACTCTGAAATTATTTTTTTATCTCTTTCTAAGTGTTTTTATAGATTTTAGAAAATTTTGTATCCCAGAGTGGGAGAAAAATTTCAATTTTCTTATATTGGGCTATAAATCTCCATGGCTATATACGGCCACAATTTTAATAGTGAAAATGAAAAAATATTCGGAAAAGCAATAAAATTAATTGGTTCTCGCAAAAAAGACCTGTGAACTACTTTTCGAAAGTAACTAAAAAAGTAACGATTTTTATAGTTACTGTTACTGAAACAAATGTAACTAGTTACCGATTCGTTACTTACTTACAAAAGTAATTTCGTTTCCACTATCGTTACCAAAAAAATGTAACTATTACAGTTACTAGTTAGAAAGAACTAGTTACTTTCCATCACTGAGTTTCTTATATAAGTAGAATCTTTAGTAAAGGCTGAATGATCAATTATAAATATATCGAAGCGCGGATTTCTCGAAAGCCGTTGAGTTTTCATCGGTTTCTAGCGAGGGTTAATTAAATTTTCTCTTCCCTAATTGGATGGACGGCCGATAGATAGATCGCGATAGCCGTTGGGTGTGCACGGTGTGGGGGATTTTGTCTGTCAACGGAAGATGGAGTGAAACCCTGGTGAATAGAGACATCCGTTGAGTTCAGGGATTACCCTTGCACGAAACGACTTATCTCGTATCGACGATTTCGATGCTAAGGGTAACAAGTAGAAATCAATTGTAACCACATTTCTAGTTCCAAACACATTGTTTAATTACAATTTTGAAAATAATGTCAAATTAAGGCCATCTATACTTACCTGATTTCTACTCTACCGATATATTTTTTTCGCGACAACTTACGCCCATACGAAGTGAGATCTCGAGTTGTAATTTTCAGAAATTAGTTAAAAGGCACTAAGGGACGTTTGTACGGTTCAAAATTTTCAAAACTACAAACAAATTCAATTTTGGAAAATTTTTGGAAAATTTTGTTTGAATTTTTTGAAATTTAGGACCATACGAGTACAAACGTTCCTTAGTGCCTTCATATAATTCCTCCGATTTTCAACTCGATATAATCATGAAATGTGTCATATTATTATTAATAGTAAGGTTTTCACGAAGAAAATGGTGATCTTGAGGTTTGTTAACGAATTTGGTTTATAAAAATTGAAAATATTAAATTTTTATAAATATTTAGGATCAAATATCATTAAGCTTTAAGTCAATTTTGATCTTCATCTTTAAAAATAATTAGCTATGAAAAAAGATCAAATCAGGGCATTTGTTTATGAATATTTTTAATAATGATCTTTTTGTTTATTAAAAAAATTATTTATACTTGGTAAGTAATAAATAATCGATTTCGTAGAAAAAAACTTTATTTATTCCATCATTAATACCAGATGTGGATAAGTGTTTTCAAAACTTGCTCATAAAATAAGAAATTATTTATGAACTTTCACTAATTCAACTGAAAAACTCTTTTCGTTCATGAACTGTTCAAAAGTGCGAATCAAGTGACGAATCGCCGCCAATCCCCATGAAACCATTTTCATTCAGTTATTCGTTTATAATAAATTCAATTAATTTTTTAACATTTGCGTTGCTATTGGGCATGTTTTTTGGATATTTGCTTCATGTTTTCTAGGTATTTTTCTAAATTTAAAAATACCTTCAATAATTGTCTCCTCATCATTTTTAAAAATATTTTAATAAATATATATGTACAGTTAATATGTATAAAAAATAAAAAAGAATTAAAATAAAACTATCAGCGCCGCGGCCGGAACTTGAAGTTATGACCAGCCTCTTATCAAACTTTTTTTTTGTTTTTTCTTTTAATCAACTTACCACATGATTTATAACTTCTTTTCAGTCAGACACTCCGCACAAGCATCGAAATTTATTGGAATTATCTTTATTTTCGATAACTGCACGTTTCGATGAAATATTGTTACTATTTGACATAAAAGGCAATTTATGACAACAAGAATCGTTTGATTTTTGTATACTGAGGCGTGAGAGCAAAAAGCAGGGCCCCTGCGGGGGCCCTTGTGGTAAATATTAGGGTTTAAAGTATAATTTCCAAGCAAATGTCTTCAAATTTTTGCATTATCTGCCAGAGTATTATTCATTGAAGAAAATTTTATTAGAAGGTGCATATTACATTAAATGAATAATCTTAATGTTCTCCCCCTCAGAGTGAAAACGAAAATTTGAAATGGTTAACCCTTCTAAAATATAAATCGAATTTACCTGGATTCAAACAAAATTGATCTTATTTTATGTAAAATTTGTCTGAATTGAAGATTCATTTTCGAAACTCAGATAATAAGGTCATAAATTTAGAACAATTTTTCTTAAATTCAGAAAAATTTTCCTGAATTTAATAAAAACAAATTTCAAGGTATAACAATATTCCAAGCCTACTTTTTTCAGAGTTTTCCTTGCCAAATTTAATATTGATTACGTAGATTGAAGGCGGAAAAAATGTCAGATAAATCAGGGAATAAATTAATCATCCTTAAGGATATACACTTTTGAAAGTAGGTTCCTAGCAGACACGTTCTGTAAATTTTACGTAACAAAAAGTAACCTTTATACATAACATTGTTACAGCCATGTACCATAACAATTTTAGAACAGGAAAATTACACTGTTCTATAACGGTGTTACTTCAAAGAGACGCAACAGATCTGGAATTCTGAAATGTAACAGACATATAGCAGAGTGATAGAACTGTTACGTCTTGTTTCATCGCTACTTTACGTAACCGTTACGAAACGGCGTTACAAGGTAATACTATCACAATTTAATACTTTGACAGTGTTACAAATATTTAGCACAGTGATGGAAGTGATACGTCACAAGAATGTCACACTTGTCTCAGATCATTTGTTACGACAGTGTTCCATGCCAATTCCATACCACTGTTACGTTACCGTTATGAAAAGAATTCACAGTGTTGTGCTATTACTTTTTTCAGAACTTTGAAATGTAACAGATATGACACAGCTATGAAACGAGAATATCACAGTTGTTCTAAAACAATATTGTTCCGTAACTGTTCTGTATTCATTCAATAAGAAGGTTGCGTAACAATTATGTACGGGCGTTTCAATATAGTGATATCACCTTATACGAATTTTACAATATACCAAATAAGTAACAGAATAATAGAACTGTTACTGTTATTATGAGTGTAAAATATTATTGAAACGCAAATTTATAAGAGGAACATTTTGAGTAGATAAAAAGGAGAAATTTATCTGTGAATTTGATTTCTGTAAACCTTTTTTAAGACCATATGTATATATTAGTATGGAAATATGACAAACGGCAATGAAAATAACGTATTTTGATAATAATAATGTTATATTTCTCTTATGAAACAACGTTGCATACGTATACAGCACGTTTTGTAACGAGTACATAGATGTGTGATGTAGTAGGTATGTATCACTGTTACATATCTGTTATGTATTTGAGTTCCATATTTATTACATAATGTTTACAGACCTTCGTAACCCTGTTCCAGAATTGTTACAAAACATTTTTGATCCCCTGTTCTAAATCTGTTCTTAACAAGTTACATAACATGTTCTTTTCTATATTATATAACAGTTTTAAACTTCTTACTGATTTAAAATTAATGTGCCTAAGGATGCTCAAAATCGATTTTGATTAATGACGTAATTTTCAATCACTTGAAAGAGTGGCTCCTGAGTAAAAAAATTATATATTTAGACATGAATATAACAAGAAAAAGGTACACACTGAAAAAATATTTTCGAAATAAGTTAACAATGCCAAATAATGATCATAAAATACAAATGAAATTATTAATTTTAATTAATTCCGAAAAGAGATATTTCTTTGGGATATATTGAAAAGAACGAATTGACTGACTTTAATTTAATGATATAACATAATTCTAGTTGATGTATGATCATAATATAAGCTCGGAAGTGTTGTAGTAACAGCACATTCGATATAATACACTTAAAACTTAGCGCTAATCAGAAACCAATTACGAGAGTCGGGTCGGAATGAGTTTAATCGCATTAAATATTAAAATGTCGTCACTACGTCCCTATGGGCCATAGCACAATATATTTGACTCTCTTCTGTATGCGTGTGATTTACTCGTTGTTTTCTGGCACGTGTGTGCTACTGTATTTGTATGTATTCCTGTTTCGTACACATAACTACATGAACGACTTTACACCCTTGGGAGTATTCGCTCTGATGTCCATTCTACTTCATAAGTCAATCACTATATGTACATAAATGGATATACAAGATTTGTTTGATAAGTTTGGTTAAAAAGCAAGTAACGGATTTTTTTTTAGAAAAGTTTGCCTCTGTTTCTCAGTAATCAACTTTGAGGACTACACACTTAGTCCAGTGAGATTCCAACTTTTCCACCCCTTCAGAAAAGTAAGATTTCTCGAGTTCTGCAAAATACGCATTTACGGCATCGATTACTTCTTCATTGGAAGAGAATTTCTCCCCACCGAGCAAGGTCTTCAAGTTAAAAAACAGAAAGAAGTCGCACGGAGTTAAGTCTGGAGAATAGGATGGATGAGGAATCAATTCGAAGCCCAGTTGATGTACTTTTGCCATTGCGATCGCGGAGGTGTGAGTCGGTGCGTTGTCGTGATGAAACAGCACTTTTTTGTGCGCCAATTGTGGTCGTTTTTTTTGTAGCTCGGCTTTTAACCGATTCAATAATAATGCATAGTGCTGTTGCCATCACCTTTTTATCTGACAAAAAAGTTTTCACCTTACTTGGCGCACTTTCACCAAGCAGTACTCACTGCTTTGACTGTTGCTTTGTCTCGGTTATATTATGGAGGATCCAGGTTTCGTCCACAGCCACGAATCCACGCAAAAAGTCCTGCGGATTCCGATTAAGCTTCGCCAAACACTGCGCTAAAACGTCTTTTCGGTTGCGTTTTTGATGAGGAGTCAGCAATTACGGCACCCATCTTGCACACACCTTCTTAACCTTCAGCCTTTCATGCAAGATTCGGCGATCTTCCATAATCATATGATGAATTTTTTCCACGTTATCCGATGTGTTGACCTCAATTGGGCATCCGGAGTGAGCTTTACCTTCATTGTGGTTCGGCCACGTTCAAATTCGTTATTATTATTATTATTATTATTATACCATTAAGCCAAATCCCTTTCGGGGTAAGCGTAACTAGTTCGTTTCTGGTCTCGTTTCACTGCTGGGGATGAAGGAATTTTTATGGTAAATTTGGGTACGGGATGCTTAGGAGGAAAAAGAAAAGGTTTTAGATCAATCTCACAACATCGCTCCGACACTAGTCGCTTGATTAATCTCTCTAGCAATCAACCCAGGTGAAGAGCTTCGCAAAGCAATCATAATAACAGGAATAATAATAACAATCCACTAAGAAAATCTCTTCACGTGGGGCCATAAGTATCAAAAACCTTTCGTTTCAGGCATAACTCTCCTTCTTATAAACAGTTGCTCTCCATACATCCCTATCCTTACACACCTCTTTTGCTTCCGTTACATCCATGCATCGTTTCAAGCACGTTTTTTTCAAACAATGTTTCTTCTACACCACATCCTTTGAGAACCCACTCATTACTAACTTTGTCTATTAGCGTTTTACCGCACATATTCCGCAGGAACTGCATTCCAACC
>JAUMHM010000016.1:20456575-20468492 GCA_032362435.1 Melikaiella ostensackeni | reverse complement strand
CAATTTAAACGATGTTTCATCGTGATACTGATTTCTATTTGGAGAAGACTATAAATAATCCTTGATGTGTAAAAAAAAAACAAGAAAGACAATCTTCTATTACAAAAAAGTAATAAATATTTAGCGTATCTCATTTCGCCCCAATATGTGTCGAATCTCGCTCTGGAGCATGGGGCGAGAGGAGACATGTGCACAATTTATAATTTTTATATTTTATCGTAAATAATGTTTTTGGAACACTTCGTCTTTCATGGAATTAGTACATGAAGATTCACATAATGTAAAGAACCATTTACAATTGGAAAAACTACTATAAATTGCAAATATTTCACTGAAAATGATAACTATGCTCAACTTGCCCCGCTCTCCCTTATGCAATATTAAATCTGAATAAATTCGCCATTTTTGCCACTCGCGTAATTGAAATTTCGACTCGGAATGCCCGCAGGGAGGCATTTTATCACATCTACTGTGGTACTTGGTAGTTGATGAACCGCTTCATCTACTCACGAAACAAGGCTACCATGCTGTAGGCTACGCAGACGACATACTGGTCATCGTGCGCGGCCAGCATCTGGATGCGCTTTTTGAGGTAATGCAGCAAGCACTGAGAACAGTGGATACCTGGTGCAATAAGACCATATTATCGGTCAATATGAGTAAGACGGACGTGGTTGTATTTACCAGACGGTACAAGTGGGGGACCATGAGAACACTGAAACTGGGAGGACAACTGAGAATCACTGAACGCACTTAATACCTAGGAGTCATCCTGAATAAGAAGCTGTTATAGAATGAGTACCTGGAAATAAGTCCAAAAAGCTCACAGCGACCCTCTGGTCTTGTAGGAGAGCCATAGGGAAAAACTGGGGCTTGAAACCGGAGGTACTGATGTGAATCTATACAGCGATCCTGCGACCCAGACTAACCTATCTGGTGATGGTCTGGTGTAGCAGGGTCGAACTGTCCACTGTGAAATCTCGACTGAAAAAAATTAGGGGAATAATTCTAAGAGGCGTCCCTGGTGCCTCGAAGTTGACACCCACGCTGGCATTAGGGGCACTAATAGGGTTAGAGAACCTCCATTCTACCATCAAGGCCATGGGTGCGAAGGCAGCCGGGAGAACGAACATGGAAAACGGCGGAAGGATCTCGACAGAACTGAAGATCCCAACCGATATTGCGAGTGGTCCGACCTTGAGCATGTTCAGAGACAAAAAGCGTATTCGCTACCTCTTCGACAAGAAGCATCAAGTCAGCCTATCCACGAAGAAGGAATGGGCTAACGGCGAGGCATATTTGCCTGGTGATGGAGACAACTGGTTCACAGATGTTTCCAAGAACAAAGAGAAAGCAGGAGCCGGTGTCTATCGCAGAAGGAGTGGAATGGGCTTCGCAATCCCGATGAGGTCGTACACCACAGTCCTACAAACTGAGATTATGGCCATGCTTCAGTGTGCCTAATAGTATGGGAGTGTTTTGAGGCACTGAACAATCTAGCTAGGGGAAATCGAGTGACTCTACTTTGGATCCCTGGACACAGTGGCATTAAAGGCAATGAGCGTTCTGACAGGATAGCAAAACTAGCAGTAAGAGAAAACTTCACTGGTCCCGAAGCAGACGTAGCTTGACCGAGGAACATTAGAAGGAGTGGAATAAGGCCACTAGCTGCAAATAGGCTAAAAAACTTATCGGTTTAAATTCAAACTTTAAACGAGCTGTGGAAATACGCAAGATTGGTAGGAATAGAGTTAAGGTCCTAACAGAAATATTTATAGGGCATGGAAACCTCGGCTAGCACAGACATAAGATAGAGCTCGCAGATAGGCCCTTCTTTCACCTGTGCGGAAAGGATGATGAGACAGCTACTCATATCCTTTGTCACTGCTTCGCAATTGCGGGGAAGCGTCTGGCACTTACGGGCCGTAACTGCATCAGTGAGTCAGACATATCAGCCAAGGGTGTGGCTGCGGTCCTCTCCGTATGGAGAGGGCTTTGGGATCACACATAGGCCTACACGGGGACGCAAGAGGACTACCCAAGCGTCAGGGGCTCTTTTGCTCTCAACTCTAAAACTGAAATTGAACGCAGTAACTCGTAAATGAACATTAAAATTTGAAGAGGATTATTTAAAAGTAATTCGCCGACATCAGGTTTCAGCTTAGTAATTATTTCAAAATAAAACTATGGTACAATTAATCTTCGGTCTGAATTGATAAAGTTTTTGATTTTGGAGGTGAGAAATTTGTACAAAAACAGTCTTGAAAAAAATGCAATTCCTGATGCAGTAGCTTACAAATTAAGTAAGTTTTTTATTTTTACAATTACTCAAGTTCGTACACTATCAATTGAAAAATGTTATTTGATTAAAAATACGTGAGTCTCTAATTTTCAAACATATAATTTTCTTTCCACTCTATCTATTAACACGTATTTAAGAGGAAGAAGCCTAAATCACTTTTTATATAATTATGATTTCAACAATAAGTTCAAATTTGGAAAAAGTTAAGAGTGCGGCAAATTAATTCGCAATAAATTACCTTGTGTGGGAGTTATTACGTTTTTAATTTCTGAAATTGGAAATTTAGACGTGAAAACAGCTTTTGTGAGAGTAAGAAAAAAACTGAGATCATATTTGGCCCAGTTAAAAATGAAGCAGACGATCCGCTTAATAAATATTCAGGGATAAGACTAATTATTATAATGAAATAATTATTATAATATAATGAAATATTATAATTCCAATTAGTCAAACTTGAAAATTTTCAATCATATGATAAAAACTATTGTAATTGTTAGGTAATCATAGCCCCGGGCAGAAACCCTTATGGTTTCGCTCGGGTGTCCGTCCGTCTGTCGTACTTTTTTCCAGGAAGAGGGAGTAAATGATGGGAATGAGGAGAGGTGAATGGGAGGAGTGATGAGAGAAGGAGCGATGAGAGGGGAGGGGGATGTGCAGGGAAGTGATGGTAGGGGAGGTGAGGGGAAGTAAGGTGATGTGATGGAATGAAAGGGGGAGTGAATGGGAATGGAGGGGAAGTGAGAGGATGATAGGGGAAGATAGGATCGGATAAGGATCACTTTCAAATAAGTAAACACATAATATATAAGAAATTCCTCATCACCCTTATGGTTTCGGTTGGGTGTCCATCCATCACGTAAAGAAAGGAAGGTAAGGGGAAATGATGAGGAAGTGTGGGGAAGGGGGGATGAAAAAAGTAAAGGTAAATGAGGGAGGGGATGGAAAATGGAGTGGAGGGGGGAAATTTGAACGACTTTATCAATGACTTAATAGGCTACGAAACTCTTTTTTGAAGGCGTCTGCCACCTACTTTTACTAATTTTCAAACGTAGCCTAAGCAGTGGGAGTTGGGAGATGTTAAACATTCAAAATACTATATTAAACAGGCCACGAAGCCTTTTTTGTAGGTGCATGTTACCTATTTCTACTAATTTCTTCACTTAAATCTTAGCCTAAATGATCTCACAATTTTTTATATGGTTTCTGTACCTCTGCGTGGCCTTATCGTATATGTGTATGAGGTTTAAAGTAAAAAGGTTATTACCAACGAATCAACGATATGAAAGGAAAAAAGAAAAGAGTAGCAAATGTCGACGGGGTGACTCTGGGTCGCAGCATCACTCCGTATAAATTCATAAATCAGGCAATCATCCTAAATGGCGCTTGCACAGTGACGCGGATCAAGAGAGCGGCTGTCGCGCTTTTGAAAAGTCGCGTCGGTTTTACTTCTGTCGTCTGTCATTTATCGTGAGAGAATAAGAATACATGAGGTATGTATTCTGCTGTCACTTGGATATCACACAACGCATACTTTCAACAATTCATATTTTATTTAATTATTTTATTCAGGTAAGAGTTTATATTTTTCTCGTTCTTTCATCTCTCCCAAACCAAATCTAAATATCATCAAAGAATAGTGTCACCATTTCACCATTGCTTCTCAAGGAGTCAGTATTATTATTTTATGACCAATGACCTATCTCTGACCTTTGACATCTTGCCTTTTCCAACACCCATTTGATTCTTCCATTCCTCTGACCCTTAACCGTCCTCTAGGAATCAAAGAAAAATCATTCTTTCATATTTGAGCTCTGGCGTTTCACCTATGACCCGTGATATATGACTTCTCATCTTTCATCTCTAACTTTTGACATCTCACATTTTCCAACCTCTATTCGCTTCTTCTATCCCTCTAACCCCTAATCCTACTCTAGGAATCAGAGAAAAATTGTCCTTTCATATTTAACCTCTGATGTTTCACCTATGACTCGTGACCTATGGACACTCATCTTCAACCTCTCATCTTTGACAACATATTTTCCAACTCCAATTTGTTTCTTCCTTCCCTCTGACCTTTAACCGCCCTTTTCGAATAAAAAAAATCATCTTTTTATGTATGACCTCTAACGTTTCATCCATCACTCGTGACCTATGACCTCTTAGCTTCCACCTCTGACCTTTGACATCTCACATTCTCCAACCCATATTTGTTCCTTTCATCCCTCTGACCTTTAACCATCCTTTTCGAATAAAAAAAATCATCCTTTCATATTTGACCTCAAACGTTTCACCTATTACTCGTGACCTATGACCTCTCAGCTTTCACCTCTGACCTTTGACATCTCACATTTCCAACCCTTATTTTTTCTTCCTTTCCTCTGATCTTTAACCGCCCTTTTCAAATAAAAAAAAATCATTCTTTCATATTTGATCTCTAACGTTTCACCTATCACTCGTGACCTATGACCTCTCAGCTTCCACCTCTGATTTTCGACATCTCACCTTTTCAAACCGCCGATTTGTTCCTTTCATCCATTTGACCTTTAACCGTCCTATAAAAATTAGAGACAAATCATCCTTTCATATTTGATCTCTGACGTTTCACCTTTGACTCGTGATTTAAGACCTCTCAGCTTTTACCTCTGACCTTTGACAATACATCTTTTCCAACCCCTATTTGTTTCTTCCATCCCTCTGACCTTCAACCGTCCTTTAAGATTCACGGAAAAATCATCCTTTCATATTTAATCTCTGACGTTCCACCTATGGCTCCTAGCCTATGACCTCACAGCTTCCATCTCTGACATTTGACATCTCACCTGATCCAACCCCATTTCTTTTTTCCATATCTCTGATCCTTAATAGTCCTCTAGGGATCAGAGAAAGATCATTCTTTTATATTCGACCTCTGACGTTTAGACTACGACTCGTGACCTATGACCTCTTTGCTAACACCACTGACCTTTGACATCTTTTTTCTTTCAACCCTCATTTGTTTCTTCCATACATCTGATCATGAAGCGTCTTCTAAGAATTAGAGAAAAATCATCATTTCATATTTGACTTCTGACGTTTCACCTACGACATTTGACCTTTGATCTCTCAGCTTCCACCTCTAACTTTTGACATCTTTTTTCCAACCGCCATTTGTTTCTTCCATCCCTCTGAATCTCAATCGTTATATAGGAATCAGAGAAAAATTATCCTTTCATATTTGACCTCGTACATTTCACCTACGACTCCTGACCTATAACCTCTTAGCTTCCACCTCCGATCTTTTAGACCTTTTTTTCCAACCTCTATTCGTTTGTTCCATACGTCTGAACCTTAACCGTCCTATAAAAATTAGAGACAAATCATCCTTTCATATTTGACCTCTGACGTTTCACCTTTGACTCGTGACTTAAGACCTTTCAGCTTCTACCTCTGATCTTTGACAATACATCTTTTCCAAGCCCTATTTGATTCTTCCATCCCTCTGACTCTTGACAGTCCTCTAGGAATCAGAAAAAGGTCAACCTTTTATATTTGACCTCTGACGTTGATTCTATGATTCGTGGCCTATGACCTCTCAGCATCCACCTCTGACCTTTGACATCTCACCTTTTCCAACCTCTGACTTTTTTCTTCAATTCGTCTGACTCTTAACCCTCTCTAGAAATTAGAGGAAAATCATCCTTCCAATATATATACAGGGTGTTTTTTTATCTTGAGACATCGAAATATCTCAAAAAATACGCATCCAACGAAAAAAAATGTCCGCAATAAAAACTTTTTATTTTCGAGGGAGAAAAGCGACTTCGCACAAATTTACCCCACACCCAACCCTCTGAAGGCGGTAGGGGGGTAACTTCAGAATTTCAAATAGGAACCTATATTTTTTATTGCACATTCAGATTCTCCATTTAAAAATACGTAAGTCTTATTCGGAAAAATTTTTTCGTTTCGCTCAACCGAGGGTTGTTTACCGGGGGTGGAATGTGGATGCGACTCCCACATTTCAAATCCTGTCCCTGGCGCCATTCAAAAATAAATAAAAAATTCTGAGGGAATTAATTTAAGGTCTTCTTATTTATTTATTTTTTTAAATAAAATGGAAAAATAAGAATGTTTGTTTTACTTTCGTTTGGAAGCGCATTGCTTGAACAGTCAACGATGTCGTTTGTTGCAAATGCATCGCCATCTGGCGCAAATTGAAAAAAATTGTTTGAACAAAACTTACGTATTTTTTAATGAAGAATCTGAATCTGGAATAAAAAAATATAGGTTCTCATTTGAAATTTCAAAGTTCTTGAGATATTTCGATGTCTCAAGATAAAAAAACACCCTGTATATGAATAGAACGAAGATAGAAAATATAAAAAGAACGTGACAAACTGATTTTTTCCTTCAGATTGGAAAAAATATTTTAAAAGTGGATTTTGAAGAATTTTTTCTTGTATGAGGACAAGAACTTGCTTTTACCATCCTCTACAGTCAAAATGAAGGAAATGAGCATTTGGGGACCAATCTTCGTTCCGTGCGAAATAGGAGATAAAAATAAAAGATACATTTTTCGATTATCTGTCTGAGTGTGACTAGAAGATCTACCATGGACATTCCCAAAGGTTCTTGTATGGTCTGACCGCAAACTATCGGAAATAGAAACGTCGGGTTCTCGAGAAACGAGGCTTCTTCGCGGGCAGGAAGTAAGTGGGTATATCTACTTAACGACCGATGCTTAGAAACGCATTTCAGGAAATAACGCGCCGGAGAGCCTAATGGAAACGAAAATTGATCGTTTGCCTGTATTCTAGACTAATTGAGAAGGCCCTGCATCAAACGATATCTTTTTATGGTTACTATCAAAAGAAACATTGTTTACTCACATTTAATTGAATCAAAATTTATTATTTACAGATACAAATTGATTAAATCGTTTTATTGTTAATACAATTTAGTTGGTAAATGATAAATTATTGTATGATGTTCACTTTATTAATCTCATTAGGAATAAAAATGTACTCAAACTTAAAATCTATAAGATGCTTATCTTTCCAAGAAGAAACATGAAAATTGCATTGAATTTAATTCCAATCTGAAGACTTAAAGATTTATGGATTGAAGTATGGAAGCTTCATACGGGTATTTGTAAAGTGGATGTTGTATTTATTGGACAGCAATAAAGTTATTGCGATTGCTTTTCTCACTTTTCTACCCACGCTATTGAAAACGAATTTGATCTACTCAGCTTTTAAGCTTTTTCAAGATAGGAATTATTTAGACGCAAACATGAACATTTTAAGATTCAAAAATTCAGAATACTCATTTTAATTACAACTACCTCTTGTATCACAATATGCTTACATAATTCTTGGATCACTCCTTCAGAGTAAAAGAGTCGCTATAATTTTAACACTAGCTTGTTTTCAGTCTTGTCTTAAATTATAGGTCCTTAATTAGATTTAATCACGAAAATATTCTTAAGAAAGTACCCTGCCTCTTTCACTGAAAATAAGCATTAATATGACAAACATTTAGTAAATTGGTCTTTAAATAAAACCCAATCGTCTTGTTCTAAAAACAGAATCCTGTGAACTGTAAAGAAGAAGTTAATAAAGCTAATTTCCAGCCCTCAGAGTTTTGAGAATTAACTTCAATAAATTCTTGTTTTTCGCTAAAAAATCATGTTTGTAGACCAATATACTAAAAATTAGTTTTGATTAATTTTAAGAAAGTGTCTCGTCGTCCCGAAATTCGGGACGAGTCGAATATTTTTCATAAGTTTGGCTACTCGTCCTGAAATTTCGGGATGACTAGTCCAGGTCTGTCCAGAGAGGAGAAATTCCAGAATTTTTTCTCGAAACTGCTCAAATCGCGTATGTGAGTTTTCCACCTCTACTTCCCATTCTACTCCATGAGAGTAACCACCACCCTAGCTCTCTCAAGTGATCAGAGAGAAGTGGTGGTGGAAGTGTATCACGTGGCTTTTGAGCAAATTTCTCCTCTCTGGACAGGCCTGGACTAGTCCATTCCTTTTTCCAGCTTCACTAATTTTTCGGAACGACTCGACACAGCCTAATAATTAATAGTGCTTGAATCTTAATTAAAAAAAAAAACATGAAGTTTTTAGGGTTTCGTAGCCCCGGACAGAACCCCTCATGGTCCGGTCGTCTCATAAAAAAGGGAAAGTAAGGAGAAACGAGGGAAAGTGAGTGGAAGTGAGAAGATGAGGGGCGAAATGAGGGAGGGGCGCGAAAGGAAGTGAGGGAAAATGGGGGGAGGAAAGTGGGAAAAGAGAGGAAGTTAGGGGAAATAAGGAGAAGGTAGTGGTGGGAAAATGTGGTGAGGGGGAAATGAGGGTTAGTGTGGGTAGGGGATCGGGAGGGGGAGATTTGAACGATCTCATCAACGACGTAATACGCTACGAAACGCTTTCTTGTAGGCACTTGTCTACTTTTACGATTTTTTTTTACATTTTTTTGAGTGAGTATAAAAAATATTTAATGGAGAAAATCTGTCCTGCGGCCAATCAGAAAAGCAGGGGACGCAAGATTCGAAGCTAAATTGCCATCGGTATTTATGATGCTTTAGCTTCCAACGCTCGGCGTGTTTCCTGCCCTGTAATTTTGCCGGAAAGACCCTTTGTGGTTTTTCTACTTTTTGCCATAAAACTAGACTCCTCGGTTTCATTATCATTAAGCACACGCATATAAGCGTAACTTCTGTTTAAAATACAATCATCCTGCAAATGTCGCCCTGAAAATGAAATCTGTCATTTGGAGCTGAAAAATTTCTCGCTTTCCAGCGTCTATTTTACCAGCCTATGATAAATTAGGACTATGAAATGACCTCAGGACGACGAAATAGAGCTGTCAACAAAAGTTCCTCTGATTTCTTCCCAAATGACTGCAAAAAATATACCTGCCTTTAAATTATATATTTATGTCTTCCACATAAAAATAAAAATGTTAATTTATTTAGAATTTTAGAAGGACGCCTATAGTAATCTCAAATTTCCGTTGAAAAAATTAAAAGATTTGAGCTACTAAGGTAAAAAAGTGAGTCATCTATTTCAAACGAATTTGCATTTATCTACCGTCAAATGGACAAGTTTCCAAGAGATATTTTCTAAACTAAAGAATATTTTTTCACTTTCCTGTTTCCAAAGTTCAGAAAAATTTTAATTGTATGAAAAAATTTGTTTCGTGCTTTCTTTCAGTAGGGCAGTGGAACCAATTACCGAGGGAGATCCTATTGTCCGAGGTCGAGGATGAAATTCTTTCTATTTTCACTATTTTTACACATGCACTTTATTTTAATGAGTCAGAAGCTTTACTGAGAATCATTTGATGATTTCTATTCAAAAAATAACATATTTAAGGTTCAGATTCAAAGAAATCAACTATTTTCACGACAAATGGTTCCCCCTCGGTGATTGGTTCCGCTGCCCTACTATAGATAATAAAATAACTTCTCAGGTTAGAAAAAAAATTATCTACGTTTTGAAGTTTTTGCAATTCAAACTGGACATTGAAAAAATTATTTTGTTGTTTCTTGTTATTAAAATAGGTAGAACAAAAATTATCATCCTGCTGCTATAAAAAGGGTAAAGGATGAAGAGCCTTGTCAAAATCATAGATGAGAAGCATTCAACATTTTTAAAAATGTAATTATTTATTGAACAAGATTTCATCAGAAGGTGCACATTACATGGAATGAAGAAACTTGATGTGCTGCCCCTCAGAGTAAAAATTAAAAATTAAAATTGTTACACCTCAAAATATAAATAAAATTTACCTGACTTTTAACAAAATTAATCTGATCTTGAGTAAAAGAGTGACGCCAAAGTTCGCCTATTTTTTGGACCTCTCTAGCGACCTGGTGAAAAATATAAAAATATGTTAAAGGTATCAAATTACTCATCATGAAAATCAAAATGAGCATCGCTTTTCGTTTCTTGAAAATTTCAAAAAATTACCCCTATTGAGGGGTTGAGAAGATCCCCAAAAAATTAGAAAATAGAAAATACCACTAATTATAAAATCATTTATTCTTGATTGATAAGGGGTTGATGTGGGTTGAAAATTCAGCCCAAAGATCTCCCATGGGGTGGAATCATCCCTAAAACATCAAGAAAAATAAAAATTTTCTTAAATTCCGAAAAAATATATTTAAATGTTTGCAGTCATAAAATATATAACACAACAATATATATGTCTCAATGAGAAAATAACCCCTTGGAAGAGTAAAGCCACCCCCCTAATCAGAAGCTTAGTCAGAGCTTCAGTCACTTAAGGCAAGATCAGTCTCAGTTCCAGCAACTTAAGGCAAGATCTAGTGGTGATGCAGCCACTTAAAGCAATATTAGAGTTCTAACCCATTAAGGCAAGATCTAGTGGTGATCCAGCCACTTAAGGCAATATATAGTGGTGATCCAGCCACTTAAGGCAAGTATCTAGTGGTGATCCAGCCACTAAAGGCAATATATAGTGGTGATGCAGCCACTTAAGGCAATATCAGAGTTCTAGCCACTTAAGGCAAGATCTAGTGGTGATCCAGCCACTTAAGGTAAGATCTAGTGGTGATACAGCCACTTGAGGCAATATATAGTGGTGATACAGCCACTCAAGGCAAGATCTAGTGGTGATGCAGCCACTTAAAGCAATATCAGAGTTCTAGCCACTTAAGGCAAGATCTATTGGTGATCCAGCCACTTAAGGCAAGATGTAGTGGTGATCCAGCCACTTAAGGCAATATATAGTGGTGATCCAGCCACTAAAGGCAAGATCTAGTGGTGATGCAGCCATTTAAGGCAATATTGGAGTTATAGCTACTTAAGGCAAGATCCAGTGGTCATCCAGCCATTAAGGCAATATATAGTGGTGATCCAGCCACTTAAGGCAAGATCTAGTGGTGATCCAGCCTCTAAGGGCAATATATAGTGGTGATCCAGCCACTTAAGGCAAGAGCTAGTGATGATGCAGCCACCTAAGGCAATATCAGATTTCTAGCCACTTAAGGCAAGATCTAGTGGTGATCCAGCCTCTAAAGGCAATATATAGTGGTGATCCAGCCACTTAAGGCAAGAGCTAGTGGTAATGCAGCCACCTAAGGCAATATCAGATTTCTAGCCACTTAAGGCAAGATTTAGTGGTGATCCAGCCACTTAAGGCAATATATAGTAGTGATCCAGCCACTTAAGGCAAGATCTAGTAGTGATGCAGCCACTTAAGGCAATATCGGAGTTCTAGCCACTTAAGGCAAGGTCTAGTGGTGATCCAGCCACTTAAGGCAATATATAGTGGGGATCCAGCCACTTAAGGCAAGATCTAGTAGCGATCCAGATATTTAAGGCAAGGTCTAGTGGTGATCCAGCCACTTAAGGCAAGATTAGAGTTCCAGCCACTTAAGGCAAGATCAGTCAGTTCCAGCCACTTGAGGCAAGATCTATTGAATATCCAGCCACATAAGGCAAGATTAACCAGAGTTTTTGGAAATAGTGAAGGAGACGTTACATATGTCAGGATTGGGTATATTTAATTCATTATATTGCCCATAGCCCAAGTACCACACTATTGTCATAATGTGGCTACAACAGCCAACGGTACGTGCTCCACTCTCACATGTACAATA
>JAUMHM010000016.1:20445369-20456475 GCA_032362435.1 Melikaiella ostensackeni | reverse complement strand
TATTTATTTGTATATATTATACGGTGAGCGCAGAAAATCGAGCGCGAATATTATGATGAGAATGTATTCCTTAAGGCCGATAGAGTCTTAAGTAAATAAATTTCCTACTTCATTTGAAATCAACAACAAATTTAGTAATTTGTACATGAAGAACATATAATTCCGAGCGCGAAGCGCGACGACCGAATCGTTATAAATATTTATTTAAGATTATTGCTTTTTATATTATCCACACGAATATCCACTTCAAAAAATTTAATTTACATAAATAAAAAAGCCAAATAGGATTCTATCGCTTTGAATCCCCATTTTTAATTACTTTTTTTGAAGTTCCTCTACAAATTTTATTGACTGCTAATTTCCTAAAGATTTTTCGCTCCTAAAATATAAGATTATCAAAGAAGAATTCCAATTACAGTTATTGAAAAATCTGCCTAGATCTGCAATGATGAGCTTTAAAAATAAATTGTGTGTTCTGACTTAAACCCGAACTGGATGCCCAGTAAAAGTAGTTGAGCCAATAATAATATAAAAATCGACTTTCTGTGTGGAAAAATGGAGTGGGCCCCCATAGGGGGCTCTCGTGGACACAATACGCTAATGCCTAAGAATCCAGCATAGGCTCCCCTCGTGGTTGCCCTCTTGGGCCCCACGCAACTGCCCTGAAGGTAAATTTTTAATTTTTAAAAGTACCTTTAATAATTGTTTGCTCATCATTTTAGGGCATATTTTAATAAATATATATGTATTACTAATATGTATAAAAAATTTTAAAATAAAAAAAATATGTACTAACGCTTCGACATAACTTTTTTTAGAGAAACACTCCGCATGCGCATCAAAATTCGTTGGAATTATCTTTATTTTCAATAACTGCACATTTGAATGAGAAATTGTTACTATTTTATACAGAAGACAATTCGTTACAACAACAAAATCGTTTGATTTTTGTGAATTGAGGCATGAGGACAATAAGCAGGGCCCCTTGTGGGGACCCCCGTCGACTATCTGAGATTTTAAAGTTCAACTTCCGAAAAAATGTAATCAAATTTGTAACAAGAAGGCAGGTTTTGTAAGTCTGAGCTAATCAAACATTAAAATTTATAGTGTCAAAAAAATATTTACCCTTTGGACTCAGAAATTTCAACTGATCGACCGTGAGGGCAAACGAGCAGGACCGCCTGTCTGCCTTCGTGGATTTTCTCCTATGGATTGGCCAACATTCCAAAGATGGCTAAACGGGACCTTTTTACCCGCTTTTTCCATTTATTAACATTAAAAGAAACATAGCAAAAACTTAAACTCGTCACAAGTTGAAGTGAAATTGCGATAAATTCAGCATTCGATTTGATTTAAATAAAAGTGATCTAGATTTAAAACCTTATTAACTGAATTTCACATCTGAGTCTTAAATTAAGATAAATTTTACTAATATTAGCTCCAGTTATTTTAAGGTGAACAAATTTCAAATATTCTTCATTACTCTCAAGTTAAACTAGTTATATTATTAGAATAAAAATTCTGAAGATCAGGAAAATATGAATAATACATTTTTCTCTTATGAATCATTTATATGCATTTCATTTTGTTCTATATATACACATTACAGGTAGGTACATAACATCACATAGTTCACTAAAATTCAGTAGCTTATGATTAATCTTAACGCAGAATACAAGCTTTGTTCCATCCATTATTAATAATACATATCAATAATAGCAACGATGTAGCATTTATCGTCCGCAGTGTCATCGTCACAATTACAATCTGGCTCATATATTCATTAATTATTTACAGAATACGCTTATATAGACTCGCCAATGTGGAAATAATAATTTATCCATGGCAAAACAATCACGTGTATCGTATATAAGCAAATCTTACTCAAATATATACAAAGATATGTCGTGTACTTTATACGTTTTTCACTTTTGGCCTAGTGTGAAGATCAATTCGAGTTCCAGTAAAAAGGAAAAATTAGTACAATTGCAATGTCGGAATGTTGCCTTGACTTAGTGTTCAGCATGCACTCCCAGTTTTCGAATTTCATAAATCGAGTATTAATTTTGTGTAATTAAGTGGATCACAATACTTTCTTTTAGAAATATTTACATAATTCAGCTCAAAACTGAGCCTCGTCATTTTTGGCAATCGAAAAAAGTGAATATTCCGCTCTCCATCGTAATACTTTTATCCGCTTTGAGATCATGTGATTGAGTAGATTCGTAAGGCCGGTTCAAATCTTAAGTTCCTACCTCATAGACATCGAGAGCATTCCACAGCTGTAGTGGTTTGTGTCCGTGCTAAGCTTCTAGAATTTTCTTGATAACGTTATCAAATTATATTGAGCGATTTTGTGGAACGAATTTTGCGTAAACAACCTCAAGGTTATTTATTACCTCAGTTAAGCATTTCAAGATTATATTTTGATTTGTCCTCGCATTTTCTACTGCGTAACATAGTTCATATGTAGAAAACAAGAATGATTTATTGCTTTCTTATAGGCAATATATTAAATAAAAAATTCCTGTCTTTATTTAATACGCATAAGCTGAAGAAGCTTAGCGCGGGCCCGAACCACTACAGCTTTGAAACGTTCTAAATGTCGGTAAGGTAGGAATTTATGATTTTAACCGGCCTTACTCATCCACATGATTGATTGAATCAATGATTATCGCATTCGTAATTCTATTTTCTTCTACAACCTTTGCTTCATCAGTTATTTTCGAAGGACAATTTTCCAATTGTATAAAGTACAATTCTTTTTTCTCATTTAACGAGGAAGCGATTATCTGATTTTGTGATTATTTGAATTGTGTGCAGTGAGAACATAATAGTTCTTGCGGAATATTCATTGTTTAATGTTTCCTTTGCGAACAGATTCCTAGAAGGACGCAAAAACTGTGGAGTTTGTGTGATGGGGAAAATGAATTTACATGGCTTCTTGATTACACTCAGCAAATGGGATCAGTTAGTGGTTGGGGTGGGCCGTATGGGGAGGCCCATTGTCCTACAGAATGAGATAATGGTGGTGGGGCCTGTTGACCATCTAGATTAGGGACATTATTATTGGCAGGATGAGGTGGTACTGATGTTGGGTATCCAACTTTTCCAAGAGCTTCTGCCTGCAACGAAAGCATCAAACGATTCGCTGCCTGCCTTTCTGCTTCTCTCTCCTCTGCTGTTTGTCTCCTGAAACATAAAAAAAATATATGAATTAGATATTTGTGCTTTCAGTAGTAGTTACTTTCGAATGTGCATGAAATGAGAAATCATCATCTTGAGAAATAAATTTCTTTGATCATTTCTTTTTAATGGACAAAGATCCATGTAAGGGGAGAGAATATTTCGACAATCGCGTTTTCTCTATTTTTGATTACCCGCATTGGGATTCGAACCCGAAACATCATTTGTAGAGCTGAAATATCATTCAAAAACGATACCACCTGAGCCAATCAATTAGCTATTATTTCACTTTAAAGCTTAAAGCCAGATTCCAAAGCTTAAAGCTTAAGAATGAGACTTTTAAATTGTAAGATGGATGGATGAAGAATGGTTTTTACATCCTAATACAAAAAGAGCATCTTTAATCACGGTTAATACTAACATAGCCAGAATTTATGGACTTCCTAAGGTACATAAACCAAATTGTCCTCTTAGACCAGTTGTAACCTCTATAGGTACTCCTAATTATTATATGGCGAAGATTTGTAGTAAAATTATAACAGATTCTTTACCACCATATATTTATAACATAAAAAATCCATTAGAGTTTAGAGAAAAAATTCAAAATATTTTAATTCCTGTTGGTTATATTATGGTATCTCTTGACATCACTTAACTATTTACAAATGTTCTTTTAGAGCTTATTCTTAAAAGTATTGATCATAGATGGAATCATATAAAGAAAAATAAAAAAATTCCTATTGAATGTTCAAAAAATGAATTTCTTTTTTAATGAATAATACTTTTTTAAAATTTGACAATAACTTTTATCAGCGGACTCATGGTACGCCAATGGGTTCACCAATATCAGCTATCATATCGCAAATAGTTATACAAGACTTAGAATTTGAAATATTAAACAAAATTGATTTTGACATTCCAATATATGTTCGTTACTTTGATGATACCTTTTTGATTATTCTTGAGAGCAAAATTGATCTAGTGGTTTCATTCAAGAGAAAAAAACAAATAATATTGATGTTAACAATAATACCAATTTAACTATACAAGAAAAAAAACATATAATTTCAATTCCTTATTTAGGCCAAATTTCACAAAATATAAAGAGACTTTTGAATGAAACCAATATTGTAACAACTGTATTTAAAGTAGATACTAAATTTAATAAATCTGTCAAATTAGGTAAAGACAAAATTGATGTTTTAGATCAACGTAATGTTTTTTACAGAATTTCTTGTTGTGGTAAAGCTTATATTAGCCAGACTAAGCGTCCGCTACGAATCAGAGTCAATGAACATAAAAATAACATCCGATTAAATGAAAAATATCATAAGGCTATAAGCCAACATTTAACTAATGAACATCGAAGTGACTATAACTTTATGAAATAAGATGAAATTGAAATTCTGCATGTTGAACCTAATGGATTTAAACGTTCTTTTGCTGAAATGGTTTTCATTTTTCATAAAATTACAGGTAAAATTTTATACTAATTTATTCACAATTTTGATTTTCTAATAAAAAATAATGGCAGGTGTTTATTCTAACCTAAAAATTTTTTTGTTTTATCTATAGATTACTAATGTTTCCAATTGAAACAACTAATAAAAATAATATATAATAGAAATTTGCACACACCTGGAAAGCTAATCCAATCAACAATAATATGTTTTCGTTGTATATATAATATATCAATCAGACTGGAACTTGTAGAATAATGCCAATGAGGTACAATTTTATGTAATTATTATCACTTATCCAATCTATTATTATAGTGCAAATAGTATAGTTTATGACTTTCTACAGATCTGATGAGGAAAACTGGTCCGGTTTTTGAAACGTCATCTTATATATGTTTTAAAATAGTGCAATAAAATTTTGTCTGGAAGAGGTTGGTTTGAGGTTATTTAAACCTTTAATTATGAACATAAGTTACCCCAGACGTGAAAATTACAATTTCTTCTACATTTAAAGCTTAAAGTCTGCTTTCAAAAATGAATTAATATTGACTGACACTAACAATTTATTGTGTGTCCAAAGGTATCATTGAACAACTTTAGTACAAAAAACAATGATTATACACACATTGTATTACCTATTAACTAAGCACCGGCATTTTTCGTAAAGACTTACGAAATTATTATAAGTTTCTTATTTCATTTCCCTTTCAATTTTACAGAGAAAAAATCAGAATACAATTTAATACCATAAGCGAATAATGATGACGAATTACTTTTCTTACATAAATTTCTGATATATATTTTTTATTTTTGAAAAATCGATCTAAAGTTATGATTGCTTCACAAATTACAGTATGAAAATTTATACGTACATTTTTTTCAGGTATTTAAACATTTTTAAAAACTATGGAACATTTTGGATGGTGAGTGATCACTAACTCAGAATAAATCAAAATTTAAATTCCTCGTTGGTAGATTTCTTGTAAATGTGTTTTGACTGTGATTTAAAAAAAAAATAAAAAAGGAGTGCTTAAAAATACAAAGGGATGTATATATTCGCTTATAGCAATTATGATAATTTTTCATTCATAATATTTAATATAATGTTAAAAAAATTTCAAACAGAAGAAAATGATACAAAGCTAAAAATGATTTAGGAATAGATAAGGGTACCGTTAACCGAGGCCAATATAGATCAAATAGGTTTTATTTTTTTTTGGCCGCTATATTGCAATTTTTCACATTTCGCGCTACGTGAAATTGTAGATGAAAATGTGGTTTACGACTCTAATTATGAAGTTTTTCTTATTTTATCAACAAATCAGAAAAAATTCAGTAAGTGGCGTATGCGAAATCAGTAAGCTAAATATCACAAAATTTATACACGTATCTTTTATAATCAAAAATAAATATAAAAAATATTCAAGGATTAAATAAAAAAATACAAATGAAATCGATTTGAGAAAACTTTTTTTCATTGAATATCGAGAACCCTCGTGATTTGTTGTTTTTCTTTTCTATAATATAGTGATATTTTTGTGTTAAGGAGTAAAACGAGCCAAAAAGTTGACCGCATTAAGTCCCAGTCATTTTCCACTTTTCCTTCAAATAATAAATTTTTTAAAATATCTGAGTAAAGTAATTATATCAAACTACAATTCACTCAGGTTTCACAATTTTAAATGAATTCGTTTAGAAATTAAAAATCAAAAAGTACGCACAATGTCTTGTCATGCAGCTGTCTCAAACTACAAATTTATAATGAAAAATTGCTAAATAATATTAACACCATTTTTTAAATATTTGAAATTCATGGATACCACTTGTGTTGAGTTGAAAAAGATAAAAAGCAAAAGTAGAGTTGAATATTTTAGAGTTGAGGATTTCAAAAATCACTTCAAAGTTTGTCCCACAAGTTTGTTGTCTGGTCACGCTGCATTGCTATTTTTGGATAAAATTCGAAAATAATTATTCAAAATATTCATAAAGCAGAATGAAATTGTTAATTCTATACTTACGAAGATTTAAGTGCATATAGTCAAACATTGACTTATCAAAGTTGATTGCAAATAACAGTAAATAATGGTCACTATTTTGACGTAAGGGACCATTCATAAATTACGTGACGAGTTTTTCTTTTGTTTAAATAAAGATGGCGATATAATTTCCGTGGAGAGGAAAAGAATATAACGATATAAACAAACGAAAAACGCGTCACGTAATTTATGAATGATCCCTAATATTTTTTATGAAATGCTCGTTAATGCTCCATATTAATTTATCATACTATACAATGAGAGGATATTTTGAAACGCTGAAGTTAGAATCAAATGAATCGTGAAAACAATAATTTGTTCTATTTTTTGAAATATTTTCATCTGTTCTGCATATATTCTAAAAATATTTTTGAATTTTTTTTGTTTTATTATAATTGCATGTCTCATCAGACTTCTTCTAAAATTTTTAAAAATCGATTTTCTCAAAAAACCCCACTTAAATTTTATTGTTGAGAAGTAGATGGTAATATCAAGTACATACATCCTGAGTTTAGTTTCTAGTAAACTTATGCTTCACATAGAAAAAAGTTATTTTTGAGAAATCAAATTTTTCATTTTTTCTCGGGAAGAACGGAAAATACAACAAACTGTTTACATAAAAGTTTCCACATCTAGAAAAGTTCTACAAAAAATACCTCTTGCTCTTTGGTGACATCTTACATTGTTTACGAGAAAAGACAAAAAATTATATTAAACAATAAAACTACCTGGTCTCTAAAATGATTAAGCTCCCATGAAGCTGACAAAATGCCTTCCTTATATAAGCAGAAACTGTAAACAGATATGGGAAAAAATAAAATGGTGAGACTTTCCAGAAAATCTTCTTTATTTTTTTATCGAATTTTGAGAAAATGAAAAGAAAATTTTCAGGAAAATCCTAACTTTTTTATTTTTTCCAATATTTGTAAAAAGTTTCTGATAATATAAAAAAAGGCATCCTATCAGTTTTATGCGGACTGAAGATTTTTAAGGTGGATAACATTTTTTTTCTTAAATATAATTTTTGACTTTTCTCGTAAACAATGCAAGATATCACAAACGAGCAAGAAATATTTTTTATAGAAATTTTCTAAATGTGTAAAATTTTATTTGAACAATTTTTTGTGCCTTTCGTTCTTTCCGAAAAAAGGCAAAAATTTGATTTTTCAAAAATAATCTGTTCCAATGTGAAGTAGAGGTTTACGAAAAACAAAACTCAGGAGCTATGTATTACATATTTCTGAAAAAGTCCACGTTTTTGAGAAAATTTACTTTCAAGAATATCAGAAAAGCAGTCGTCATTTTGTCATTCTAAATTTTTTTTGCGATCAACTGAAAGAGCAAGAATTCCCCCGTCGAATAAAAAAAAAGAGAATCTCGAATACTTACGCTCATTTGGAAAATACTGCATATTGAATAAAATATCTATCATTTTTCGAGAGTTCGCAAGGTTAACTTCAAATAATTATACACATTTTTTTCTAAATTTGGTCTAACAGTGAAATACGGGTTTCTTTATTTTTACTGTAGAATGATATATCCAAATAAAATATTATTTTGACACTATTATTCTGACCTAGACTTTTCTTGAAATTTTGCATGATTTGAAATGGAATTGTTCAATAGTAATAAATACAAATTTTATACAGTTTTCGAAAATAGCAAGTTTTACTTTTGCCTTCTGTGTGTTATAATCTTAAAAAAAATTTAACTATTTTTGTATTATCTCTATGCTGTCCATACAGAGATTTTTATATATGAACCGGCTCAAAGAAAAATTGCTAACGTCTTTTTATTAACGAATAAAAATATTGATCCGTAACTATCCCACGGAGTAATAGTTTCAAAAATTGTGAAAAAACTTTGCTTTTATCGATATTTCTACAGAATGATGGAAAAAAAATTAATTTGATTATATCAATATAAAGTCTTTATAACGTTATTACAATCTTTAATTGTAATTACTTTTTGGAATTCAACCTGGATTCTTATTAACTTATGCTTAATTTTTTTAATTCTTCAGAATTCTCTTAATTTTTAAAAATCCTTAGAAAGTTTTTTTGAATTCTTCTGAATCTTTACGAATTCTTCCAATTTTCCTTACATTCCTCTAAATTCACTAATACTATTCGCTCCCACTTATCTGAATTCATTGTTTTTTTTGGGGGATTCTAAGAATTTTATTGCATTCACTTCAATTAATTCAATTTTGTCTTGATCGTATTAATTTCATAGAATTTTGCTAAATTAACTCAAATTTTACTGAAATGAATTTAATATTTTGTATTTTTTTCAATTCATTTGAAATTCACCTTGAATTCTAATTACTTTATCCTGAACTCTTTTAAATTCTTGGGAATTCTCTTGATTTTTTTTCAATTCTCCCTGAATTCTTTTGAATTCATTCAAATTCTACTTAATTTAATGGATTTTTTGTACATTTTTTCAATTTACCCTGAAGTTTTTTGAACTCACCTTGAATTCTCAAGCATTTTATCAAAGTTTTTGAATTACCTTGAATTTTGCATTTACTTGAATTATTTTCAATTCATCTTGAATTTGTTTGAATTTCATCGAATTTTTTTGAATTTCTATGAGTAATTGGAATTCTTTTAATTTTTTTAATTATCCCCGAATTCTTTTTAATTCACTGTAATTTTTTTAATTAACCTTGAAATTTCATTCATTTCATCGAGTTCTTTTCATCTCCCATGAACTCTTCTGAATTTACTCCAATTTCACTGAAATTAATTAAATTTTTTGGATTTTCTTTCAAATAATTTGAATGAGTTTGGAATTCACCCTGAGCTCTCATTAATTTATCCTGAATTTTTCTAAATTCTTTGAATTCTCCAGATTTTTCTCAAATTCTCTCTGAATTATTTTCAATATATGTACTTGCATCTTTATGATTCCATCTAATGCTTCTCATTCAGTTAACCATTATTGAATTGAGGTCTACACTTCCCTAGCAAAAGTTCCAGATAGGAATTTCTTCCAAATCATGCCGAAGTATTCCGAAATCTGTATCCGAACCAATTAGAACCAATACGAAAAAGTTCTCAATTTCGTTCGACCCATATCAGTTAAAAATTAATCCGTATCAATCTGATTTAATCCGAACTTTCAATCCGAATCAATACGAGCCAATCCAAACCAAATTTTCAATCCGAATAAGCTCGAACCAATCCGAACTCGGATTCATATATACCGAATTTTTAATCCGAATGAATCCGAGAGCGAATTGAATCGAATTTATTCGGATTCAATATCGGATCAGATCAATCCGAGTTCGGATTGATTCAGATTTATTCAGATTTGAAATTTGGTTTGGATTAAATCGGACTGAGTGGGATTAAGTTTTACACGATTTGGATCGAACGAGATTGAGAGCTTTTTCGGATTGAACCGGATTGATTTGGACTGGTTCGGATAAAAATTTCGGAATAATTCTGATTGGATCCGAATGATTCAGAATGGTTCGGAATGATTCGGAAATAATTCCTATCTGAAACTTTCACCAGGGCTATTACTGACTTTTCTTAAATTGTTTGGAATTCTCTTGAAATCCACTGAATTAATGGATCTTTTTTGGATTTTCAATTTTTTTTAGTTCACCTCAAATTCTTATGGATTTTATCATCTCATTCACTAATTCTATTTTCTCCCATTTATATGAATTCAATGCAATTTTTTGGATTATTGGATTTTATTCAATTCATTTGAATTCATTTGGAATTCACCCTGGTTCCTTATTAACTTATACTCAGTTCTTTTGAATTCTCTTGATTTTTATTTGATTCTTCATGAAATCCTTTCTATTCACTTGAATTTTTTGAATATCCACCATGAATTTTTATGAATTCCGCCGAATTCGTCTCATTTTCCTTTCATTCCTCTAAATCACTTAAATTCTCTTAAATTCGTCCTGAATTCTGTTCACCCTCATTCTATTCAATTCAATGGAAATTTTTTAAATTAAAAATGTTGTTCAATTCACTCAAATTCTTATGAAATTCATCAAAGTCTCTTCAATTCCCTTGAACTCTTTTACATATACTGCAATTCTACTGAAATCAATGGAATTTTTTTGATTTTTCTTTCACTTCATTTGAATTCTTATGAATTTATCATGAATTTGTTAAAATTCACCTAGAATTCTTATAATTTTAATCGAATTCTTCTGAATTCAAAAGAACGTTACTCACATTATTAATGCACATTGGTAATTTCTAGTCAATTTTAGGGACTTTTGGGGTTAGAAACTAGGCACTCTTGGTCACTTTTACGGTTTAAATAGGTCACTTTTTTACTTTCATCAAGTATATTAGGCTGTGAAAGCCCTAGTTATACTATAATTTTGGATACACGGTTTTTCTGTAGATTTTTGAAAAATAGTACGTAACAGTATCTATTTTGGGGGG
>JAUMHM010000016.1:20431282-20445269 GCA_032362435.1 Melikaiella ostensackeni | reverse complement strand
ATTTACCAGTAAAACAACCAAAGTTTGAAGAGCGAACTAACATGCGACCGACTGCCATACTGGCTCAGTGGCAACTCAACATTTTTAAGTTTAAAATAGTCCCACAAGTGACCTTTATAGAACTCCAAGTTGTATTTCAAATCCCACTATAATATTCAGCAATTTTCAAAAACAACCCCTAGTACTTTACACGAAAATATTTACAAAGTGTCTGTATGTAAACCAGTCATAAGATTACTTAGATTACTTTTGTGACTATTTTTCATTTTAAAATAAGTTGGTCATTTTGCGTGGTGATTTTGCGTGGCGTTGGCTTCCAAAAGCAATAAAAGTAATATATAATCATAGTAAAGCATGTCTAAGAGTAAATGGACAACTGAGCGAACATTTTAGTATTAAGCAGGGCATTGGGAAAGGCTACGCTATGTCCTCCTGGATGTTCAATATATAAACGGACAAATGTCTAAAAATGGCTTTCTTCGATGAAGAAGTTGTTCTAGGAACGGTGAATGTGCGTGGAATGACGCTTGCAGATGATGAGACTGTGACTTCGGAATAGTATAAGTAGTAGTATATAAGTAAATAGTAGTAGTATAAGTATAATAGTATATATAATAGTATTAGGAGCAGACTGGATACCAGCATGAATAGTATGGGATCTAATATTCACATGAATGAGACAAAAATTATTGTGTTTCAGAGTAGGGGCGAGAAAACAGTATGCAGTGGTAGCTTAAACCAAGCGAGGATAGAACAAGTTGATGATTTTGTGTATCTTGGAAGTTTATCTACTGCTGACGAAAAGATAGATGCAGAGATATCCAGATTCCAGACGCATAAACGAGGGTAGAAAGGTTATCAGTAGTGTATGAGCCATTAGGAAAAGTGAACGCGATTGACATGCAATTCCTGCGGAATATGTACAGTAAAACGCTAATGGACAAAGTCAGTAGTGAGTGGGTTCTTGAAGAATGTGGCATAGAAGAAACATTGATTGACAAAAGGGAAACAAATTCGCTGAGATAGTTTGGACATATTGAGAGAATGAATGAAGGAGATTCAACGAAGCAAGTATATTTAGGTGAGTTAAATGGTAGCATACCCAGAGGTAGATGTAGTCGTAGAAACACAGGAGCTTGAATTAGAAGATATATGGATGTAAAGGAAGCAAAAAATGTATGCGAGGATAAGGTTGTTTAGAGGAAAATTGTTTATAAGAAGTATGTGACGAAACGAAAGATTTTGTTCACTTATGGGTCGTCGTGAAGAGCTTGGCTTAGTGGATGTGGTTGGGATGAAGTGTATGGATCTCCCTATGGTTTAATCACTCAGTTTGAGTGTTCGTGTGAATCGTGATCTATGATGGCTCTGTAAAGCTCTTCCTCTGGGATGAATGCTAGAGAGATTGGTCAGCGACCCGTATCGTAGGCGTGTTGTGGGAGGAGTGTATCGTATCAATGAGCAATACGCGACTTCTAGATTAGAAAAAATCTATCCCTTCTCCTGTACATCCCTCACTTACACTCTCCATTTAAGTTACTTGATCTCCAGTTGTATGAGAGGCTAGAACCGAACGAGTTACGCTTACCCTGAAAGGCATTTGGCTTAATGGTATAATAATAATAAAAAATAATATTGACAAAAAATCTTATAGGAAATGAATAATTTTAGACTTTAGTATGATACTTTTGATCAAAATGGATCGATATTCACTGCTATATTTTATTAACACTGCTATAATTACTTCGAGATACCTAACGGTTCACGTGTTAGTTGGCGCTGTTGTCAAGATCAAAGAGGTACCCTACAGACGCATATTTTGATTTCGTAAAGTATTTCAACTGAATTGTTCTCTCAGTTTTATTAGATAGATGATAAAATGAGACCCTTTAGTGAAATCGGCTTGCACGAAGTGTTTCAAAATTTGATACAGATTTTATGAACATGAAATGAACGACTCAATGATGGCAGGTGTGCTTTTGTGTTTAATCTAATTGCTTGGTTTTTTTGTAAGTTCATTTTATCCGTGAATAAAGTAAGGCACAATGTCAAGTGACACTCTGGCACATATCCTTCTGAAATTACTCTAAGATTTTTCAAATACGTTATGTTGGTGGATGCCGAGTAGCCTATTTACGTAGGTTTCACAATCTTGATAATACTGACTTTTATTATTTCAATAAAGTTGAAAATGTTACACAATCGCGTCCTTTGAATAAACTTTTTTATTTGTCACACTTCAATTCCTACTCCTTCAACATTCTTTCAGTTAATATATAAAGCCCTAAATAAATTCAAATATTAAAAAAAACAGTTTTCCACCAAAGAATCAGTTAATGACTCGAATAATTGAATTAGTAATTTTCCACTAATATTTAGTAGCTCGCTTTCCTCTAATTGAATTAGTGCTATTTCACTCGTAATGAGTAAAATTTCATCAAATTATAGATTCAGAGAGCATTGTACTTTGGAAAAGAAAGTGGTATTCTGATTTGAATTATTTCAAATAGGAAATAAATATACTGCAATTCAAAGTTTATTGAAATTAAAATTTAATCAATTCGAATTTTTTGGTTTTTTAAATTTGATTAGTGACATTGAAGAGAGTGTTGTTCAAATTCGATAGTTAGATGCTTGTTTTTTTTTAATTTTCAAGAATTTGGTATTTAAATTCAAAATGTACTTCAAATTGTAGTCGTTATTATCTTTTGCTACAGGATTAGTAAAAAAACACCAAGATGGAACGCAAAATACCAGTAACTGTCTTAATTTTCTCTTAATAAAGTAAACGCATTTGTGAAGAATTTTTTAAAGAGAGTAATTGATGAATGTTTTTCAAAATGTTTCATGATATATACTAGTCGCTATCTCATTAGTGATTCTAAAATGATTAACGCATCAAGCTTTCATATTGAATTCGTAAGACCATTTCAGATATATGACATTATTATGTATAATTTGGAGAAAACAAAATGTCTTATTACGTAGTGGAAAGATAAGTATTCGGTGGAAGACATGATAACATTTTATTTTTTGATGAAAAAAGGTACTCTCAGGTACTTAGTATGCTATATATTATTAGGGAAACTAAAATCTCTGGAATTTTATTTTTAAATAGAGTATAAGAGGTAATCGTCTATACGTATTTGTATTTATTTCGGAAAGTCTCTAGGGCCAATTATCCCTCTAACGAAAAAAAGTATACATGTGACATGACAGAAAATTACAAGCATAGGTTGGTATAATTTAGTAAGCATAATACGAAATATTATAAGTTTAATATTGAGCACTGCTATAAAAGTTGGTTCGGTTAGGTTATCGTTGCAAAGTACGAAGAAAAAATAATGTATTTGAGACAGCAAACCAAATATATTCACTTATTGCTAGAGGAAGGAGGGGAAAAATATGTAATTACAATAAATATTGACTAAATAAAATAATAATTGCAAGAAACTAATTTGGAAGGTGCAGAATTCATATATCGTTGAATAATATTGGATTTTAAAGATACAGCAGTAGTCAGTTAGTAAATTGTAAAGTAGGATTGCTTATTTCAAGCAAGTGGGTTAAGAAAGTTTGTAATGTGAAAAGAAAAGGGTGCACTTGTAAGGCCAACAGAGCAGCTTTCTTGTTCTGTGAATTTTGAATTTGAGGTTTGGATTTTGATTTTTAATTCAAACTTTGAGTTTGGATTCTGAATTCCGTCCCTTTCTGTTAGAACAGACCCTTTCTCCTTTGTATTCGAGAAAAAAACATTTACCTTAATTGAGTATAACTCTATAGGAAACAAACGACTGAATAATCTCTTTTTTCTTTACGGCAGCTTTGAATGATTGTAATCACATTTTTTTGTCAATAGCGTATTGATTAATTTTTCTCTAAATGTTTCAATTATTATTATATACAACATTTACAATACCTCGTGAATGAAAACTGCAAACTATTTAGATGAATAACACAGCCAGACAAAAAAAGTCTGGTACATTTGACGAGATACATGTATTTATATGTATTCTGAGTCACTGAATCCGAATCTGAGGTCAAAACAGTACCTTTCACGATTTGTTTTCAACATAACCTCGAAAAATCATATTTTTGAGTACATAATGGTGAAACCTGGTTTTATTATAGATTTCAAGCTGCTTCATTCATATATAGTATCAGTTCAGTGATATAACTAGAAAATCTGGAGCATAACCTCAAAACAAAAGTGTCTAAGCGGTGCTTTGCAGGACAAAATTAGATTTGTGTACTTCCAGGCATCGAAAGCGATACGTAAGTCAAGTTAGCGTTTGTTTTGCATAAATGTACTCCCTGAATCAAAATTCGTAGATTCTCACTTATATCTCAGTAGCACACTTTTCACTGATGAATCAGTGGAATTTCTAGCAGTTGACTAGATAGTCCCTACATGACGTGGCTTTTATATATAGTTCTGCATACCACTGACTTTCGACGGAAGAACAGCTATTTATCCTTATTATAAGGCACTCTTTTGAATTCGAAAGATCTTCGTAGCGGCATTTCTCTTTTGTTCTGAGACAAATCTCTTTTTAACATGCCCTGTTCTTTACTGTAGTCCCCAAGATTTTCAAGGAAGTATTCAACATGAGAATCCATAAAAGTTAGTTTGAAACTCAATAAACATTTCAATTTTTTGAAACTGCCGATCATTCTCGAGACCTGTTTTTGCCATTCTGAGTTTTAACGTTTCCCAAGAATTGTTAAACGATGTTTTTGTGATCAAGCCATACTTTATTCTCAGTCAAAGTAATTTTAGTAATAAAGACGTCGCCTTTAAACGGTTCTTGAATTAGAGGTCTATCGAATATTCCTTCTTTTAACTTAGCACCGGACAATTGGAGAAACTAGGACATTATGTACTGAAAAAATTGTCCTTCTTTATTAAGTTCTTTTACAAATTATTTCATTAGACCCAACTTGATGTGAAGAGGTGGGAGAAGAATTTTTGATGGCTCCACTAATGGGTCATTAATGACGTTTCTGCATCCTCGTTCCAGTGACATTCCTTTCGGCCAAATATTTTTCTTGTAATGATTACCACGATCTCGACTGTCCCGTAGGCACAAGAAACAAGGATACTTCGTATTTCCTGATTGTTGTCTCAGAAACATCGTAAGAACTTTGAAATCTCCACAAATTTTCCATTTATGTTGTTCGTACTTCATTTTTCCCAAGACGATTTTGATATCACTGTAATTTTCATTGAGTTTTGTTGAATGAGCTATTGGTATCGATGCACACTCGTTTGTGTTGTGCAATAAGACGGCCTTCAGGATTCGTTTGGAAGAGTCTATGAATAACCTCCACTCTCCATCTCTGTAAACTCCTAGTTTCAATTCGTTTATTAGTTCATTAACATTCGTGCAATAAACTAAAGACAGTTCTTGATCAAAATGAAAGTATTTCCGAAAATTCTGTTCTCTGTTTTGGTAAACACTAGAATTTGTCCTCTTTGTTAAATTTCCTTTTTCTTTCAAAGCTGAAGCAAGGTATTCAGCGCCATCTTGAGGTAATCCCAAATCTCGAATTAAGTCATTCAATTCCTTTTGGGACCACCTCTCTCAGTGTCTCGTTTTTGTGTCATATGTAGTCTACTCGTCATCAGATGTTTCACATTCAAGGTTGGAATTTTCACTGATGCTCGTAAAATAGTTTGTCTCATGTTCCAGACTGTCTACTTTTTTTTTAGTGCTTGAATAAGAAGTGCCTGCGTCTACTGGAATGTTTGCAGGTTTTTTTTATTCGTGATTCTATCAACGAAGAGACTGTGTTATGATTTGTTGATTTTTTTTTAAATTCCCCATTTTTCGCATCGTTCACGCAGAGGTGCCAAACCCATTCATTCTGCAGTTTTTCCCAAATTGCTGGTAGAATAAACTTCAAACTTGCATTGTTTTCACTTTCTTCGCATCTATACAACATTAAATTGCAAGCGGAGCACATTATGTGAGGAGCCGAGCTTTTAACTCGTTCTTGAAACTTAACGTTGAAGTATTTTGCATACATGTCCCGAATTTTCCCAGTAATGTTCTTCCGATATTTTGAGATTTCATATTTTGTACAAATGTAACAAAATTGATTCAGAATGTTTTCATAACCATGCGTTTTTTTAAGCTTCTTGTTTTGGGAGCTATGGGTATTTCAATCCCCGCACGTTAATGATCCTGGGCCGATCGCAGGCGAGTCCACTGTCCACACACACAAGAGGCTCAGAACTCATAGTTCAGAAGAAACGCAGTAAGCTTACTTACGATAAATGTGATGAGAAAGACTTCTCCAAGAGAAGATTGTTTTAACACAGTATGTTGTTGGAATAACGTAACAGATTTGTTCGTTATTATGCACATTTGACTTAAAAACTGGGTTCTACGGCTCAAAATCCATAAAAATGCAATGCTGGCTCACAAGTTGCTGCTAAAAAATTTTTTTTGAGGTTATGTCATAAATTTATCAGTCATATAACTAATCTGGCTCTATTTCTGAAATTAGCAGCTTGAACCTCGTGAAAAACATATTTTTCCATCACATACTCAAAAGTGCACTTTTTTGAGGTTTTGTCAAAAACTAATCATGAAAGGTGCTATTTTGACCTCAGATTCGAATTCAGACTCAAAATACATAGGAATACATGTGTCTCATCAAAAGTACAGACTTTTTCTTGTGTGGCTGTGTAATCTTTCTACCCTCATTCATACGTCTAGAATCTCTGCATCTATCTTTCCGTCAGCAGTAAATAAACTTCCAGGGTACACGAACTCATCATATTGTTTTATCCTCTCCTCCTTTAAGGCAATGGTGCATGCTGTTTTCTCACCCCTGCTTTCAAATACGATAATTTTTCTTCTATTCACGCTAATCTTAAGGCTCATACGCTCCATGCTGATATTCAGCCTGCACGTCATTCTCTGCAAATCATCGACTGATTCTGCCGTAGCAATCTTATCATACGCAAACGCCTGTCTACGCACTGTCACTGTCCTGAGATGAATAACTTCTTCTATTAAGAGAGCCATTCTTGAACATTTGTCCATGTCTATATTGAACATAAAGGAGGATATAACGCAGCTTTGCCTAACGCCCTGCTTAATATCAAATTAATCGCTCAGTTGTCCATTTACTCTCACACTCGCTTTACTACTATTATATATTGCTTTTACTGCTTTTAGAAGCCAACCATTTACTCCATACTCTTTCAGGACTTCCCAAAGCTTAGATCTATTCACCTTATCGAAAGCTTTTTCCAGATCAAGAAATGCACTGAAAACTCTTTCGTTTACTCTCAAACTTTTTTTCATGATCTGTCTCATGCTAAATATCTGATCCGCACATAAACTCTCTGGCATAAATCCACATTGGACTACTTAGATCCTTTCCTTAGTTCCTCCCATGATCTTCTTAGCAAGTATTTCGGTAAATACTTTGCCTATGGTACTTAGTAGACTAATCGCTCTATAATTAGTAGAGCCACCTTTATCACCCTTTCCCTTGTAGAGTGGGACAATAATCGCCTTTCTTCAATCAGTGGGAACTTCACCATTTACAGCACACATTCATAAATTCGCTCAGCCACACAAACAAATATCCGCCACCACTCTTAAGCATTTCAGCGGTGATATCCATAGCAGCAGTCTCACCATTCTTTAGTTTCTTCATCATGGATATGATGTCGTAGACATCGATTTTTCTTCCGCTACCTACAACGGGATTGTCTAAAGTTTCCTCTACAGTGTCACGGTTGTTATGCTTCATAGCTTAACCTATACAATTTCTTTAAAAAATCACTCATACAATCTTTCGCTTTGTTTGAATCCCATACCATTTCACCATCAGCATTCTTAATTCCAACTACCTCACTGCTAGTACTTCCTCTCCCAATCTTCTTAAGCCATTTCCAGAATAACTCCTTATTGCCTTCAAAATCATTTTGCATATTTTTATCTTGTTCCGCCTTGATTTTATCCTTGCTTTCTTTGACTAGTATCTTGGCTTTTCTGTAATTATCCCTATAGTCATTTAAATATAGAATACAGACTTTAAAATTCATACGATTATTTCCAGAGGTCGATTGCTATTAACTGAAACTGGTTTTGGAGGAGAGACAGTCGCTATAATATAATATGTAGTGGGTTGTATAGCACTACATAAAGACCGGTGGCTCTCGCGTTAATGTGTGTCTCTTTACGAATCGCGGCGATTTGAGTTCAGGCGATAATATCCCTCGTTGATTTAACGCTGTGGGTCTTACGAAATTTCGGTTAGGGACTTCCTGTAATTTTCTCGGATACCTCCCACCTCGAAAAACCATTTTTTGTGGCACTTTTTTCTACTTTGAACGCCTAATACCTCTATAACGAAACTCTTTCTTCCGCTTGTACAAAATGACTGAAATTTGAGGATCTTTATAGGAACCACAAAAATCCTACAAATAAATCATGAGGAAATATGTATTAAAAAATCTATCTAAATTTTATTTCAAACGCCCTGATTTTTCTATCACTTTTTTTTTTGTTTCACAACTCCCAAACCATTAGGTATAGCAAGTTAGGTGAAAATTAGAATTAAAATAATACAAAAAACCGCTGCAAAGTAGTTAGGTGGGCGCGTTCATTATATGGTGCATCTTTAATTGTGATTATGTCATGAACACCGTGCTACCTCAGGCGATTGTTTTGTTATAAAGAAATAATTCTTTGAACATTTCTGCATGGAGATAGCTATAAACATTCTATGGAATTATATCAACTGAATACCAAAACCTGTTTGAAAAAAATCAAGTTACAGAGCCTGGTATTGCTGCTAATACTGTGATAAAAAGTTTTTCAATTTCGAATTTTTAAATTTCATTTTTTGTAATTCTCACCATATTTAATGGATGAACCTCAAACATACTTTTATATGAAATTTAATTCCGTATCTTTTTCCTCTGAACAAAAAAGTTGTAGCTTTTTCTGTTCTCAAAGTAAACTCGAAAAACTCGTTTTTTAGAAAACAAACGTTTTTTCTATTTTTTGACTTCAACTCACCGTAATTCAGCCATTTCATGCAATTCTTCGATCAAATTTACAGGAAATGTTCTTTATAATATTCTATAACTAGTAGAAAAATTATTATGTAAGCATTTTTGTTTAAACAAAATTTATCAATTTTTATCTGAGACATTGGATAAATCATGTATTTTATTTTTTTGAGCTGATGGGGAGTCAAGCGAATTTCGGGCAATGAAAAACTTCCAGCAGGGAAGTTGTTCAGAAAGCTATAAATATGTTCTTATGGAAAATTTGTTTAAAATAAATTATCATTAAGAAATTATGAAGGTTTTATTTCTGCCGTGCGCGCAGTGGTGCAAATCTGGAATTTTTTCCTCAAAAAGGTCTACAACTCTGAATTTTTAACCGATTTGGATGTTTTTTTTTAGAATAGAAGAGCATTATATTTTTAACAAAGCACAAAGTGAAATTTTTTAATTCAATCATTTTTATCCTATTTTGTGGAAAACAAGGTTTGAAAAAAGTGCATATTTAAGAAATTTTTTTTTTAGCTTAGCTCTTAACCCTTATTCTTATATTTGCAACCAGCTTTAATAACAACCTAAACAAACCGAAAACTCGAACAACTTGTTCATTGTATAATTTTATTATTGTAAACAAATTTTAAGAACAAGTAAACAATTTTCCAACTTTTTTCTCGAAAAAAATTCTTTGCAATTTAATATGTATTGAAGTAGCTTCTCAGACTTATTAAACTCGAGAAAATCGTTAAAACTTAGCAATAACTGCGTTATAAATAATTTAAGTTAACAAAATTTTAACCTGTTCATCCAGTCTTCTCGGAAAAATATTAATTTCCATCTTTTATCTATCGAAACAATCTCGCAGACTTACTAAGCACCAGAAAATTGTTACTGATTAACATTTAGCTCTGTCATAAATTATTTAAGTTAACAAATAAAAAATTTGTATAATTTTTTGTGGAGAAAAATTCTTCGCTGTCTAATATGTATCGATGTTGGTTTTTGAACTTACTAAACTCCAGGATATTGTTAAGACTTAAAATTTAGCTTTGTTGAAAATAATTAAAGAAAAAAATAGAATATTTTTATCCATTTCTCAAGGAGAAAAGTGATTATGTGTCTAATATCTATCGAAACAGCATCAGGAACTGTTTTAATAACCTATTTTGACACATGTAAGATGGAAAAGAATTTCTCCTCTGAGAAAAAAGACGAAAATTTCATATTTTTTAACTTGAGTTATTTATAACAAACTTAAATTTTAAGATTTAACAATTTTCTGGAGTGTATTATGTTTGAGAAGCTACTTATATTTAAATATTAGACAACAAAGAATTTTTTCGCGGATAAAGGATAAAAATTGTCTATTCGTTAACTCTAATTATTTATAACAGAGTTAAATATCAAGCGTGAACAATAATTTGCAGTCTAGTAGGTCAAGTACATATACTGTAAATTCCGGACTTTTTCATTTCTTTCCCTACGAGTTATTCATCCACTAAAATGAATAAAGCCTCCAAAGTGTTGAATTTCAAAACGGAAATTTTCATACACTCGACTCTCGATTTATTTTGAGTCTCGGGCATTGCCTCGATGGCCGTGACTCCATTCCAAGAATTTCTACGATGTAAAGAGTCAGGGGAAACTGCGTAGCTCCCCTGAACTCACGCGGCTCTATTTAGGCTCCTTGGACCTCCTCATCAACGAATGTGAGGCTGGCGGAAATCCTCTCTCTCGGCGTCTGCTTCCCCTCACCCACTAGTGCGAGCTGGCAGACATTCTAGGAAGACAATAAAGCGAGGGCAAATAAAGCGAGGTTCCAGTGTATTTCACCAAAAATAAACCTTGCGAGGTAAGTTTTCTCTATTCTATAATGCACGCAATCAATGTGACATTATTCTATACCTTTGCATTTTGAAAATCAAATTTCTAAATTAAAATAAAGTATTTTAATACATTTATGTGATGAATCAGTTCAATAAACAATGAGTATTATTATAGTTGAATATCGACATTTTTTAAAAATTAGACCTCAACCGCACTATATCTGAAGGTATCGTTTTTACTGCAACGGTCTTCTATTGATACGAAAGTTTATATCAATATAAAGAAACAAAGGACTACACTGGAACTTCGATTCGGGAAGGGTCTCGGGCATTGCTTGCTATGACCGTGAGTCGATTCCAAGAATTTCTACGATGTGAAGGGTCAGAAGGAACTGCGTAACTCCGCTGAGCTCACGCGCCTCTCTCTCGGCTCCTTGGACCTCTTCATCGACGAATGCGAGGCCGGCGGAAATACCCTCTCTTGGCCCCTTGGACCCTTCATCAACGATTGTTAGCCGGCTGAAATTCTCGGAAGGCGGTAAATGGAAGGCACTTAAATAGAGGTTCCAGTGTATTACATTTTTGGATCATTTTGTTGCAGATAAAAATTATACCTTCACATTTAGCGTGATGCTTTGAAATAGAAAATAGAAAATAGAAAACTAGAAAATCATAAATTAAAATAATTTAAATTAAAATTTTTTTTAGATAAAGTCTAGAATGAGACGGAAAAGTGTGACTAAAGTGACCTTTTCCCCTTGAAAAGTGACTAAAAGTTAATTTTTCTTTAAAAAACGTCTAAAAAGCGACTTGAAAAAAAGTGACTAAAAGTGACTTGAGTGATTGTGTCGCAGCCCTGCAAGTTGAAGTCAAAAAAGAGAAAAAAAATTGTTTCCAAAAAACAGTTTTTCGGGCTTACTTCGAGAATGGCAACAGCTAAAAGTTTTTTGTTCAGAGAAAAAGGAGGCGCAATTGAATTTAATTTAAAAATATGTAGTTCAAGGTAAAAATTCGAAACTTGGTTGAAAAGTGTCCAGGGCACAGTGAGACAGAAGCCCGGAAATACTGACCAACTTATTTGTTAAAGACATCTTTTTTGTTGAAAATTCAATTTTTTCGTTGAAAATTCAACCGTTTAGTTGAAAATGCATCATTGAAGGTAAAAATTCAACTGTTTGGTTAAAAATTCAACCATTTTGTTGAAAATTTGTCTCTTTTGTTTTAAAGTTCAACTATTTGGTTGTTAATGCAAATGTAAGGTTAAAAATTAACTTTTTTTGGTTAAAAATTTGTCTTTTTGTGTTGAAAATTTATCTCTTTTGGTATTTTGGACTGTAAAGTTTGGTATTTCAATATTTTAAATTATTTTTGATTCATTACCGAAGGAATACTGGCAATTTAACTCACTAGAAACACGAAAAAATTCGAAAAAAAAGGTGAAATTTGTGTTTAGCCAACGGCTGCATTACTTACGGGAGGAGGGGGGGGATTAAAGACTAAACTATGGTTGTGAAAGAGGGGGGACCGGGGGTCAAAAATAACCCAAAATTGGTAACGTAGTTTATGGACAGCCCCTTATAGAATCCGGCCCCTCAATTTAATAAAATGGTCTAGCATTGAGCGAATGATATTGGATTTATACGTTGAATTGTGGTGCACCTTTGTAGGTGATAATAATATTATCCTACGCCACTGTGTCAGTGACAGGTGTGCCTACGCCGTTGGAAGTAATTAACGCGGTTAGCAATTAATAATTGAGGGCGCTGTGCCGATTACATTTTGCAGCCCCGACGGCAAGCTCCCCATTCACCAGGTCCTCTATAACCATATTCTCCCATCCTGGGACGCGTTACTCTTATCATTATGCGATTGCGATTTCACGCAAAATACCGACCATTATACAAAAGCGTGAATGCTGAATTGCATTCGCTGATACGAATTTTTGCAGACATTCCGATTCAAGAGTTGCATTCAAATCATCTAGAATTTCATTTTTTTTGCTTTTATTTTCAAATTATGGATGGTAATTTGTAAAGTTGAAACGAAATTTATTCATATAATAAACTGTTACGAAATTGAAAGAATGCAGTATCTTGCTCATTTATTGAAATAAAATACATTTAAAACAAAAGTTCACAGATTAAAAATTATATTTTTTTATTAGAAATATTGTTTTTGAATCTGAGGCGATTCATTTGTTCACTCATTTTAGCTTTAGAAACTAAAAAAAGCTAAGAATCGAAATTCTCCTAACTGAAATGTGAAAAGTTTGGCGGAATTAATATTGGAGTGTCTACCCGACGGATGGTTTTAAATTCCCGGTCATTTCCCGGTTTTCGTCCAGTCAATTATTAATTTTTCTCAGTCAATTTAAAATAGTTCAAAAGATTTGAGTGATTTCAAATGATTTCTAAAGATTTCAAAAATTTATAAACATTCTGAAAGATTTAAAAGATTTCTGATTTGGAACAAGGAATTCTGGAAAAGAATTATAATTCTGAGTTGGAACGTCAGATAATTTTTGGTCATAAAAATTACAATTCTGATTTGACACAGAGTATTTTGTAAAAGAATCATAATTTTGAAGTTAGACAGGGATTTCTTTTCATTCTCTTTTTCTAAATCAGCATTGAAAATGATTTTAAAAATTCCAGTTCCATATCAAAAATTACCCGTTCTAAGACAAAATTATAATTCTCTACGGAAATTCCCTGTTCCTTCTCAGAATTATAATTCCTCTAAAAAATTCTGTGACCCAAAGTTAAAATTTTAATTCTCTGAGGGAATTGCCTGACCTAAAGACAAAATTATATATCTTTACAAAATTACTTATTCCAAAGTCAAAATTATATTTCTTTACTGAAAGTCCTTGTCCCAAACTTAAAATTTTCATTCTCTGCTGAAATTCCCTGTCCCAAAGTAAAAATTATAATTCTTCACGGAAATTCCCTTTCCTAAGCTCACAGTTATATTTCTTTACTGAAACTCTATGTCGCAACTCAGAATTGTAATTCTTTTCGAAAATTCCCTGTTCCAAATCAGGATAATTGTAGGTATTTACGTGAATTTTTATATATATTTTTTTTATTCCCTGTTCCAACTTAAACTTATTAATGTTCTAGAAGAT
>JAUMHM010000016.1:20404392-20427913 GCA_032362435.1 Melikaiella ostensackeni | reverse complement strand
ACGGCCTGCCACTGCGTTCGTCATCCTCGACCGACTCACGACCACTTCTGAAGCGTTCGTGCCAGCGAAAAACGTTCGATCTCGTTAGAGTATCGTTGCCCAAACGTCTCGGTTGTTGTAGAAAGCCTTGCATTTCGAAAAAGATCGAGATGATATCGTCTTCGCCTAGCTTATTTTCCCAGTCTCGGCGAGTAACGAGATCCATTGCTGTAGCAGTCACGAATGTGAGTGGGGGATCCCAATCATCAATCAGGCAACCAATGAGGGGACTCAAAGATTCTCTTCGTGAAGCCAGCCTCCGCTGCAAGCATCGTATCCATAGCGCTCTTGGCCGCACCATGTAACGCTCCCTCTAGGTAGTACAACTTTTGCACTGAAGACAACGTTGTATTATCGTGTACCATGGAACAAAACAAGTCCCGAAAGTGCAACCAGTCCTCTCGTCGACTCGAGAATGCGGGAAGGTTTCTTCTGGGCAAATTGTTCCGCGAGCGAGCGACCGTCACTGCAGGAGCCGGATACCCCAGTTTTAAAGATGCCACCGGACGGTCGTCACGATCCCACTCGTCGCAGAGACGACCGGAAGCCCCGACGCAAACAGCCTGGGCAGAACTGAACCGATTCTCAGCGATGTATGGTTCACCGACAAGGGCATCCCGGCTCACAAGTTTAAGATGAGTGGATCTAAGAGTCCGAAAACAATCGTTCAATAACTGAACTTAACTACACAGTAATTCAGAAGTGATTGGCCGACGCCCAGCAGCAAACACAGCGCTCCTCACACTCGTAATCGAACTTTCCAACAGCAGACGGCCCTTTAAAAGGTCCATGACTCTCATGATGAGATGTGTCCCTAAATGTTCATGAAATTCGCGATGGTTGCCGCCCTGCAACCATTTTCGATGACAGAACGGAACCCCAATAAGGGATTTAATCCCGCGAACACAGAACTACGGAAAACGAGAAGGCAAGTAAGACAGATTATTGCACTCTCCATGCAATGCAGAGACCCAGGGGAACAAAGCCGGAGCCACTTTATCATACTCCGATTAAAACCCTAGGAAACTAAATTACAAAAGCAACAAGACAAAAAACTACACAGAATCTGCCATTGCAAATAAGCCGGTCATGACCGAGAGCCCATCCCATGGCACCCGCAGTGCTGCAAAGAATTCACAATCAATATATCTAATGCCTGAGAGCCCGTACCGAAGCGTTTGCAATGCTGCAAACAATCACACAGTCAGTAAGTTTGTCATTCCTGAGAGCCTGTCTCGAGGCGTTCACAGTGTTGCAAACAATCTATCAGCAGGATGGTTGTCATGCCTGACAGCCCGTCTCGAAGGGTTTGCAATATTGTAAACAATCACATGGTCAGTAAGTAAGTTTGTTCTGTTTGAGAGCCGGTCTCGAGGCGTTCGCAATGTTGCAAACAATCCATCAGCAGTACGGTTGTCATGCCTGAGAGCCTGTCTCGAGGCGTTTGCAATGTTGCAAACAATCCACCATCATTATGTCTGTCATACCTGAGAGTCCGTCTCGAGGCGATTGCAATGTTGAAAACAATCACATGGCCAGTAAGTAAGTTTGTCCTGTCTGAGAGCCCGTCTCGAGGCGTTAGCAATGTTGCAAACAATCAATCAGCAGCATGGTTGTTATACCTGAGAGCCTGTCTCGAGACGTTTGCAATGTTGAGAACAATCACACGGTCAGTGAGTAAGTTTGTCATGTCTGAGAGTTTGTATCGAGGCGTTCGCAATGTTGCAAACAATCCATCAGCAGTGTGGTTGTCATACGTGAGAGCCTGTCTCGAAACGTTTACAATGTTGTGAACAATCACACAGTAAGTAAGTTTGTCATGCCTAAGAGCCTGTTTCGAGGCGTTTGTAATGTTTCAAACAATCACATGCTCATTAGAACTTATAGTTACCTTATTTATTTAATGCGAGATACAAATACCTGATTGTCCAGATCAGAACCCAATCTTCATCACGATTTGATACTCCCAAGGCCAGACGAGCCTGCACACTGGTGAACATGGAATTGCTGCCGCGGATTCCCGTATTCAGACGTCCAGCTTCCTGTCCTTTAAGCTTGATTCAGCGTCCTGTGTCCAGAGCGCCATACGCTCCTCAAAACTTCGAACACTATCTCACCAACATCAAGAAACAAATCCCACACCCACACAACACTTCACAGCGCGAACGCAAACACCGGTTTCCGAAATCTCAAACACTTTGCTCGAAAGTTGAAACCGAACTCCCTGACGGTCCGAGCCGGCTCAGTGAAGAGACGACACACAACTACCTGAGTCCCCACTCCAACGAAAAGGTAACGCTCGAAAACTCAAAAACAGAAAGGAATTATCATTGGGCGAAAAGTATGATTATTATGAATGAAACCTGAAAGTCACTCAAAAGAAGAGTAACAACTTTGAATAAATTATTAACAAGCATTCTTAATTCCGAGTTCCACAGTGCTAGTTACTTCCTTCCCTAATCTTCTCAATCCATTCCCAAAATAATTTCTTATTGCTTTCAAAGTCATTTTGCATTTTTTAAACTTCTTCCGCTTTGATTTCATCCTTGCTTTCTTTGACTAGTATTTTGGCTTTTCTGTTTTTATACCTATAATCTTTTCCTAGTCTAGTTCTCTCCTTATCGCAAACACCTTTAGTATTCAGCATTCTAGAGTGTACTTGCTTTTTCTTGTTGACAGACATGCGGATTTTATCATTCTACTAAACATGTCGCTTGACAACCATTGTGAATTGTTTTTATTGCTCTCAGAAGCGAACCATTTACTCCATAATCTTTCAGGACTTCCCAAAGTTCAGATCTATTCACCTTATCGGAAGCTTTTACAAGATCAACAAATGTAGAGAAAACTCTTTTGTTTACTCTCAAACTCTTTTCTATGACCTGTCTCAAGCTAAATATCTGATCCGCACATGATCTTCCAGGCATAAATCCACATTGAATTTCCCAGATCCTTTCTTTAGTTATTCCCATGACCTTCTCAATCAGTATTTTGGTAAATATTTTGCCCATGGTACTAAATCTGATTTTTCTCGACAAAAACGCAAAATATGAATATCAGTTCATCGTCCAAAGCACTGTCCTACATGATTTTGTCTTCCGAATGTTTCTGATCATTTTTGATATACTTTTTGACGCTGATTATGAATCCGCAACAAAAATTCTTCATCGCGACAAGTTTTTGAGAAAAACGGGGTTAAAGGGTTGAAAAAGCGAGTTTTTGCTCATATTTGAGTGTCTGTAAAAATGAACGAGAGGTGACAGAACCTTCCTTTTGGGCTCCAAATGAAGCTTATACCTTCAATTATGACCTTTGATATACCTGTATAGTAACAAGCAGTAGACTTGAATGTAGAGTCGTTGGGCACGGTTTTTCAGTCGCGGGCCGTAACCCATGCATTTAAGTCACGCGACTGAAAAACTGTGCCTAATGGCTCTAAATTTAAGTCTCCTTCTTGCCATTATCTGAGATTATATTCAAAGGTTCAAGCTTCAATTTGAGCTCAAGTAGAATCTTCAATCATCTTTCGTTCATTTTTTACAAATACTCAAGTTGGCCCAAAAACGCGTTTTTTCGATCATTTAACCCCAATTTTCTCAACAACTTAACGCGATGGAGCATTTTTGATTCCAAGTTTGGCATCAGCGTCCAAAAATCTATAAAAAATGGCCAGGAATATTTGAGAGACAAAAAAAGGGTAATTTTTGTAGGACAGTGAAATTGTTACCCTTCCTAAAATATATAAAAATATACCCTCACTGAAGTTCCTTGAACTAAATACTATTTCAGTCGAATTTTACTGATTTTTTCTTTTTTTTAGAAAAATTTGTTAAAATACACAAAATTTAAACATCTAGTACTGTAGAATCACTTAACTTCGGATATTGGCCCAAACTTCGGACATCTAATTTTTTTGCTTCTACATAACCAAATAGTATAAATGCAATAAAGACCTTGAGTCCAAAGTCAGAAATGACGTAAGAAGCCAATTTCGTTTTCCGAAAATAAGTATAAATTCAAGAAAAATAGATGTCCGAAGTTTGGACCAATGTCCGAAGTTAGGTGATTCTACGGTAGGGTCTAAAATAACTGTCGGCATCTCCTAAACATGTATACAAGAGAAACTGGATGTGCAAGTACTTTTGGGTTAACTTAATTGAGGCTAGCCGTGCAATATCATGTAAAAATTAATTTACTGTTTCGCACTGCCTTGGTTTATTTGGATTTTTTGTTAATTCTAAGATTCATATTTTTTATTAAATTCAAAGAAGAATCTAAGATCGCTCTCATTCTTAATTCACTTTATTCAAAATCACCAAACTAATAAATACACAAAATCATCTGATCTCACTTGAAGACTAAATCGAATCTCTCCCTCAATCCCAAACTTATCTATTTTTTTGTTCCATTATCAAAGAAGGCCAAAATGGCTGGTATCCGTATCCGTGTAGATCGTGTTCCAGCATTTACGGGCGTGGTTGTACACAGGGGTCGATGAATGTTTAACGAGGCGAGGCGTTGGGGTCGGTTGGTAGGCAGATCGAAGCGATTCAAACGACGGATTCGAATGTTTGACAGTTTAAAAGCCAAGAAGCGGCAGCGAAAGAGCAAAAGGGATAGAGTGAATTGGGGAAGGGCGAGAGTGATAGGGGTGGAAGGAGTGAAAGAGATTGTAGAGTGTGTATAGATGGATCAAGAGAAAGCGAGACAAAGCAACCTGGGCGAGGGAGCGCGACTCCAGGGTTGGTGTACATTATGTACAGGACAGGGCTAAGCTGTTAGATGTCTGAATTATTAAGGCTCAGTTATCTCATCTGTACCTACAGTCGTCTCGTTACTTTAAACGGCAATATGTTGCAGCTGCTTCATGGACAAAAATTCACTTTCAATTTCTTTTTTCATCCCTGCTAATTGAATTTCTAATCAAGGCAATTTAATCTCTTAAATGAAGCTCTTAAATCATAGGTCAGGGGTCAAGAATCAAAATTTAGATGTAAAAGGTGAGTGGTCATAGGCCGGATGTTAACAGTAGAGCAGGCCTGTCCAGAGACGAGAAATTTACTCAAACTCCAGATGTTACACTTCCAAAACATTGAACAACAGTGTGGTTTAGTGGTGACACAACAACTCAAGGAATTTACTTCTACCGATAGATGTTTGGCTGAAGCTATCTCTCAACGACGATTTCTTTTGAGATGCAAGAGGTTTGACATTATTTCACAACACATTCAAAATCCTGATGAGGTTAGCGAACCAAGCTAACGAAACGTAGCACAATCAACCTATTGTGCTGAATTATTTTACCCCCAACGGACAGAAAGAAAAAAAGCGAAGAATTCTACGATAATTGATACATGGAGGAGAACACCATCATTTTTCCAAAACATTGAACAATAGTATGACTTCGTAGTGACCCAACAACTCAAGGAATTTACTTCTACTAATAGACGATTCTACTTAACGACGATTTCTTTTGATGATGAGATGCAAGAGGTGTAACATTATTCCACAACATATTCAAAATCCTGATGAGGTTAGCGAACCAAGCTAACGAAACGTTGCACAATCAATCTATTGTGCTCAATTATTTTACCCCCAACTGACTGAAAGGAAAAAAACGAAGAATTCTACAACAATTAATACATGGAGGGTGATCTAACCACATTTAATATTAATTTTAGTCTTGGATCTGATGTGGACTTTCCACCAACGAGAACAGCATAATTTTTTCAAAATATTGAACAACAGTGTGGCTTAGTAGTGACACAACAACTCAAGGAATTTACTTCGACTAATAGACGTTTGGCTGATGCAATCTATCAACGATGATTTCTTTTGAGAAGCAAGAGGTTAAACATTATTCCACAACACATTCAAAATCCTGATGAGGTTAGCGAACCAAGCTAACGAAACGTAGCACAATCAATCTATTGTGCTCAATTATTTTACCCCCAACTGGCTGAAAGGAAAAAAAGCGAAGAATTCCTATGAATTATTGAATTTAGAAGAATCGATTTTTGATTTAGTTTTGTGTATTGGAAGTAAAATTTGAAAGTTTAGGTTCGACAGTTCATTTGGTCCGCGTATTCAAAGCCTTTAACAGATATATCCTCAGAGAATGTCGCCATCGGTTGTCTCGCCCTCGAGTCGCTTTAGTACTATCGAAAGCCATGCTACGAAAGAACAGGGTCCTTTTTAATCTAAATGACGTGTTTTCGTCCTCTCTTATCTTGAAGAGTCTCCATACGCACGACTCCCAATACGTCTGCTGATAGCACTGTATGCCATGACGCGGCTAAACCACTATTAACATTCCAAGCGCGTTTTTTACCTTCATCAGTTTTTACTTTCCTTTTCAAAATAATACAATCAATTAATTTTAAAATGCGAAAAAAGACGAGGTTCAATTTCATGTTCCTGTATGAATATAATCAATGAAAGAATTCCAGCATCTTCAACTTAATGATTCAAGCAATCTTATTAATCTATTCTTGAAGATTCAGGATTTTTATCTTACCTCCATTTCGTCCGTCTGTTTTGAAACCAGGTTTTGACTTGGGCATCCGTCATTTTCAGAGATTTGGCGAGGGCCGCCCTTTCTGCCGAGGCTAAATATTTTTGCTTGTGAAAGCGCTTCTCTAGCTCAGCGATTTGTAACCTGGTGAAACTTGTTCTTGGCTTCTTCCGTTTTGGCGGTGTCCTGTTCTGATAAGGGTGACCGATCCGCCTTGGAAATGCTCCAGCCACTGCAATAAGAGAAAGGATTTTTGAAATCTCCCTTTTACACTTTTCTATAAATTTGATAAAAAATGTTTTCTAAATTTATTAACTTAAATTAGATTACTAATCTTGCAAACATAGATTTTCTGTTTAGGTTTTCTGAGAGAAAATTCATACACCCAAGGACATATAACAATAGTACAAAATACTCTGAAGAAATTGACGGAACAGTAAAAGATTGCAAATCATGGAAAAAAGGTTGCGTTTTATTTTATTATTCCAAACGCATCTAATTTTACTTGACCTTAATGTTCAAACGTTTCTGAACTCATTTGTTTGTACATTCTGAAAGAACTGAAAGAGTGCCAATATTGCGACCAAGTCTAATATAAAATGGAAGTGCAAATTGAAAAAAGTGAGGTCAAACGAAAAACCGTAAAGTGTTGAGTAAATACTAACCTACTTTTTTGCAGTAAAATCAATCCAAGAGATAGATATAATCTCTACAAATGGATCTTTTTCGACATGAAATATAATTAGAGTCAACCTAAAGCTTACATGTATTTTCTATGGGGTGATCAGAGTTAATTTTTATAATGTAGGACAACCTGAGTTCAAAAAAGAGGACAAAGTAGGATATGGGGATTGAAAAAAAGAGAAAAAAAGTAGGAATATAATTTTAATCCTACTTTTCTTAAAAACATTAAAATGGTAACGTCATTTTTTGAAATACATACAATGAAATGTTTTTGCGCTTTGTCATTTTACAACGCTATAAAAAGAAAATAAGGGTGAAAAAAAATTGGATGAATTGGAAAATAAGCTTAAGAAGAAAAATATATAAACCATCCACACATGTATTCCAAACTTTTAAGAGGAATATTTTATAGGGCCTAAAATGTTCCAAATTTCAGAATACACACCTTCTGTATGTTCCCACTCCCTACCATTTACAAGAAGAATCCTAAAATCCTGAAATTTCGAGTGAAAAAATTTAATTTATAACAAAATAGATACATTTTTAATCAAACAGCTAAATTTTATACAAAATATGATTTTCCAACCGAACAAGATGAATTCTTAACGCAAACTTTAATGGTTGATGTTTCAAACAAAACATTTTTTTTTTATTTTAAATCAAAAATAGTCCAATTCAAACACAAAAGACGAATTTTCATGAAAATCGTTAAATCCTCAATCAAAACAGATTCATTTTTAACTGAGCAGTTGCATTTTTGACCGGAAAAGGTGAAATTTCTACCAAAACAGATCATTTTCAATCTAAAAAGACAAATTTTGAACAATATATTTAAACTTTTAAATATATTTTAACGTTAACCAAAAAAATTACTTTTTAATAAAATACATAAACTCTCAACTAAATAGTTGAATTTTCAACTAAAAAAGATAAATTTTCATTCAAAAACAGAATAATTAATTTTCAGTAACAAAAAATTAATTTATAACACAAAAAATTAATTTTCAATGAATTAGTTAAATTTTAAACCCAAGAAATGATTTTTCAACCAAAGAAAATAATTTTTCAACAGAATACATCAATTTCAACCAAATAGTTCGATTTTCAACTGAAGAAGATGAATTCTCAACCAAAAATGGAGTAATTGAATTTTCAGTTAAAAAAAAAAATTTCAACCATAATAACGAATTTTTAAAAAGTGGTTGAATCCTTAATCTAAGCAGATTCGTCATCAACCAAACAGTTGCATTTTTAACTAAAAAGATGAAATTTCTACCAAAAGTGATCCATTTGCAATCCAAAAAGACGAATTCTCAACAAAACAGTTGAATTTGCAACCAAGAAAGATATTTCTGTAAAGAAGAAAAATTTTTTTAACCAATTTGTTGATTTTTCAATCCAAAAAGAGAAATTCTCTACAAAAACAATTGAATTTTGAACCCGTGAATAAGAATTTTTAACAAAAAAAAAAATAATTTTTAACCAAATAGTTCTACATTTAGCTAAATAGTTGAAATTTCTATCAAACTGTTGAAATTTCAAGCCAGAATACGAATTTTCTACAAAATAGTGGAATTTTTACACCTAAAATATGAATTTTCAACAAAATAATTGAATTTTCAACCAAAAAGTATGATTTTTTAACAAAAATGTTACATTTACAACTAAAAATAATCAATTTTTATCTAAAAAGGAAAAATTTAGTTTTCAGTTGAAAAAGTTAATTTTGAACGAAAAAAAACGAAGTATAAACAAAATCGTTAAATTTTCAACCCGAGAGATGAACCTTCAACAAAAAAAAATGAATTTATAACAAAATAGTTTAACCAAGTAATTGAATTTTAAACCAAAGAAGATGAATTCTTAATGAAAAATGTAATAGTTGATATTTAAACCAAAAAAAGTTTTTCATTTTAAATAAAAAACAGCTGAATTCAACAACAAAAGACAATTTCTCAAAAAAATGGTCAAATCCTAAACCAAAAAAGATTTTTCAGTGAAGAAGGAAAGAAACTTCAACCAAATTGTTGAATTTTCAAATCAGAGAGACGAATTTTCAACAGAACAATTTAATTTTTAACTAAAAAAGAAGACATTTTGAACAAATTGTTGAATTTCCAAAAAAGTAATTAAATCTTCAATCAAGTAATGAAATTTTTAACTAAAAATGACGAATTCTCAACCAAAAATATAACAGTAAACTTTTCAACCGAAAAGAATGAACTTTTAATAAAAAATAGTTGGATTTTCTTATTGGGCACTATTAATTCAGTTCGCATTTTAATGGAAAAATGAGAAAAAGTGGAAAATATGGGAATAGGGGAAAAACTGTGAAGGCTGCGATAAATAAATAGGAATTTTTATTATTTATAGATTGAAGAATAATAGTCTAAATAAACATTGATGTTCATTCTGAACACTTTAAAAATATTAGCTTAGAAAACTGGAAATTTTGTTTAGAAAATAAAGTTAAATTTTCCACTGCACAATTTTAAATCTAGATTACACAAAGCGTGTCAGACTACGCAACATTTTAGACCAGTTTTTTTTAATTTTTGTCATTTTGCATTTTGAAATTTGTAGATCTGATTCAAGCACGGAAAAGCTGCAAAAGTTCTACAAATTATCCTATTATCAATTTCTAGGAGTTTTTGAAGTTACAGATTCCAAATATTACATAAAAAGGTTATAATTCAAAATCTCTCATCCAAAATGGCGACCAAAATTTATAAGAAATCATCCGATTTTTATGAAGCTCATTATGTAGTGGGTTTACGTGACACAGATTACAAATTTTGGATCCAAAAGTTAAAATTCAAAATGGCGGATCTAATATGGTGATCAAAATTCATAAAAAATTATTCGATTTCTATAAAGCTCAATTTCTAGGGTTTTCTCCAATTACAGATCCCAAATATTCTATCAAAAATTCAAAATTCAAAATAGAGGGTACAAAATGACGAAGAAAATTTTGTTTAAATTATTCGATATTCATAAAATTCACTTTGCATCGGTTTTTTCAATTACATAGTTCAAGTTTTATATACAAATTTAAAATTGACTTTCAATGAGTTTTTTAAGACACGGAAGAAATGTTTCTCAAAACAAAAGTATCGTGCAATATTAAGATAAGTTTTAATCGAAATATTTTTTGTGTCAACTTGCAATTTCTCTGAGTGAAAGAATAGCAAACCCATCGTGACTTAAAAGTTATTTTGAATGTTAACTTTATGACACCAAATTCATAACCAGTGACTCGAAAAACCCCTAAAAAACAAATTTTATGCAAACTAGATAATTTGTTATAAATTTTGTTCGCCATATTGGATTGGACATTTTGGGTTTTAACTTTTTGACCCAGAATTCATAATCTGTGATTTGGAAACATAATATAAAATGAGTTTTATACGAATCGGATGATTTTTCATGAATTTTGGTCGCCATAATAGTTCGGCCTTTTTGAATTTTAACTTTTTGACACTAAATTCGTAATTTGTGACTCCAAAATCCTCTAAAAGATGAGTTTCATACAAATCGGATAATTTTTATAAATTTTGGTTACCATATTGGGTTGGCTATTTTGAATTCTCATTTTATGATCCAGAATTTGGAACCCGTGACTTGAAAAACCCTAGATAATGAGTTTTATACAAATTGGATGATTTTTCGACTTTTGGCCAGTTTTTCTGGGCTTCTGTTTCACTCTGCAATGTAGATACAGTTTCAAACTTGCGAGCGAAGCGCACAATGAAAATGCACCCGCGCAGTGGGCAGATTTTTTTATATTCAACAACAAAAAAATCAAATACTTCCAAAAACCCGAATGAAAACCCAGACAAAAAGAAAAACGCTGTAGGATGAAAGTCGCATGTTGCAAAACGGGGACATATCCGAGAAAATTCGGACGCATAGCCACTTTAGTTTTCTCCTATTTCTAGAAATTGTTAAACAACATTGAATATAATAAGGTATACAAATAATGAATAGGAAAGCATATTTTCTTCAACATCAGAAGGTGACATTAAAGTGCTATAATTTTGATAGTGAGTCACTTAGATTGACATATCACTCAAATTATAACATACGGTTCATTCTCATTTATAGAAGCAAATTTGTAATTTAGTTCAGGATTGCGGCTGAAAATAGCTGGAATGCAATTTAACGGATTTGGATAGTAGTTTGTGGATGTGAATTTCGAGGGAAGATTTCAGCGGAAGAAAATTTGACAGGTAACTGAACGAATTGTGCGTTCAAAACCGTGAAGGCCGTTAAAGTATTAAGGATGTTCTAGGTGTACAGTCAAGTTCAGAATTGCTTAATCCTTAGCTTCATTTATGAAATTGACAAAAAAAGGCCTATTGTTTATTGCAACAAGTTTTAGAAGAGAAACCTAGCCGTAAATAATAAAAAAATAGTTGACGTCATTATTGTTTATTTAAATGTAGTTTTTTGCATATTTGTATTTTTTCTTCCGCTTCAGAAAAAAGTCGTGATTTTCATTCAATTTTAATTTACAGAAGCTCATTTTTGTCCTTGAAAGGATCTTTACAATTCTATTCGTCACATTTTTATTGAATTCATTTTATTTAGAAATTAAACGTACAATTATTTTTAGTTAATCATTTTTTTAATTAAATAATTTGCTTAATAATATTAAATAAAAACGTGAAAATCGAAATGTAAAGAACCTTTCAAGGAATAGAATGAACATTTGTGAATTCAAATTTAATAAATATAACGACTTTTGCCTAAAGCGGAAGAAAATACACAAATATGCAAATATTTACATTTAAATCAACAATTATGACTTTAACTATTTTTATTATACACGCTTAGATTTCTATTTTTAAGATTAATGCAGTAATCAGTGAGCCTTTTTTGTTAACTTTCCGAATCAAGTTAAAGATTAAGTAATTTTGAACTTGACGGTACACCTAGAACATCTTTAAGGCTCACTGGGCAAATATTGTTCATATCCGTCTCTCTTACTCATTATCCCTGTTCTATCAACCTCCCTTTGCTCTTTTAGCCCCTTACCCACTTTTTGCAACCAGGCTCGCACTTTAACTATAGACGCATCTCTCTCTCTCTCTCTCTCTCTCTCTCTCTCTCTCTCTCTCTGTCTCTATTTCTCTCTCTCTCCCTTCCTTTAACCCTTTTAGACTGCGTAGCTTTTGCATCACTCTCTCTTATTAGGACGATAATCGTGTACCAGCTATTACATCCGTTAAATTATCATGCTCATGATGCCATTTTGTCGGGCCCTCTCTCTTCCTCTCATAATTTACTCGTAATGACTTTCGTATTTAGGAGCTGGTAAGCATCCGATAAAACGAAAGTGTTCAAATTAAGGTACAACTCAGATTAAAATTTTCAAGAAAAAATTGGATAGGGGAGAAGTGGGTAATGCGGCGCGCATAACATATATCAATCGGTAGAAAGAAAAATATAACCTATAATGTGATGGCAAAATTTCTAACACGCAGATCAATATCTTAACTTTGCTTTATTTATAAGGAAAATTTAATCTACACTCATCTCTCGTTACTGTGCCGACCGGCACAGTAATGGCACAGTAAATTTGCTGATTGGAACAGTGACGGGCGCTATTTAAATCTAGTTTCAATCGGATTTAAAACGACGAGTGAGGACTTTTATGTCAAATCTCAGGAACGCATATATATTCTCTGAACGTACAAAAGCATATGCCCAGAGAGTCGCGATGTAAACAACTTTTGATACGGCACTGACTGACCGAGCGAAGAGCTTCAGTATCGGGTGTCAGGGGACATTCAGGGGGGGAGGGACAGAAGCAGTCAGGCGTGAACAACTGTGAAGCCGGCACAAGAAGGGGCGGCCCAGTAACGCGAGATGAGTGTATATCAATTGAAACACACTATTAATTTCATCTGTTTGCAAATTAAAAATGATTTTCTAACAATCGAACGCACAATTTCAGTAAAATCAGATATCTGTATTCATTTGCAGTTAACAAAATATATCGCAGGTTATATTTTGGGAGTAATTAGCGTTCAAAGTCATGAACATACAATATTAAACATTTCGACATTTTACCATTAAAAAGGCCGTCCGCGCCGCATTACCCGGTTGTGTGGAGTGTTGGAATGAGACTTTTATTTGTAGATTTTAACTAAATTTACGTATTCATGGTACCTGAAATCCTTTGCAGAAATCAGAAGATCAATATTAACAAAGTTTTAATACATTTGGGGAATTATATTACATGCTTCAATAATTTTTGTCCAACACCCACGTCGAAAAGTACTTTTCTCAACGCTCACGTGATCACTTTTCCACACTAGTGGGTTTTTGCCTACTTTTCTCAACGCTCACGTCATCAATCGAGAAATCGATCGTTTTCGCTACTATTTTTAGTTGAAAAAAGTGGTATTTTCGACGTGGTATTTGGATAAAATAGTATGTGCAACTCGTGGAGAATGGTCGATTGTGAACCCGCATTCTTACCGCGCTCGCTTCGCTCGCGCATCAAACGAATGCTCATTCACAATCGACCATTTTCTCCACTCGTAGCACAATGTACTATTTCACAACTGTCATAATAGATGAAAAACATCCAAAACAAATTTTTTACTCTAAAATTTACTAGTAAATAATTGTCTTGATTAACCTCATTTTTCACTATTTGATATTACAATCATAAATGTAGATACTGAATCTAATCTCACTCCGGAAAGGAGGTATAGTTGGAAGTCTATTCTTGATTTGTCAGCCTTTTTGTATTCCGTTTTTGGTGCATGAGAGGTATCTTGCGTTGTTTTTCCAAAAATTTAAATTTCTTTTTTCCAATAAGCACAAAAGTTCAGCAAAAAAACTGCTTTTTCGAGTATGTATTTGTTAGAGTCAATGACGGAAATCAGTCACTGTCGACAAAGTCAGTCAATGTCGACAGTGCCCGCTGGCATCAGTTAATTTCAACAATGGCTGGGTAATGTCTATACCAGAAACTAAAATTCTGAAATTTCTAACATTGACCGGTCATTGTCGACAATATGTACTTTTGCTTCAATTCTCTAAAGTTAAGGGCAACTAGGGCAATCTGTTTTGAAGTCAAAAATTCATTCAATGACCTGTATAGTACGTTCAGGTCTTGTGAAGTGAAATTTAGCTGTTCTGAAGAAGAAGAAGAAAAAGGAACAAAACTTGCGCCTATACATTGAAAGATAGTAAAACTGTACATTTGTTGACAAAAATTGTTTGAAAAATTGACAAATGTTGTCAGTTTGCAAATTATCATAGTAAAGAGTCATCGGAAAGACTTTCTTGGTTGATTCCGTGAAAAATTGAGCCTATTAATTAAAAAATATCCGATTGGTGAATTTTTTTATGACAATTTTTTTAAACATTCAGGAATTGTTATTAATTTGTCATCGAGAAGACATTTGTAGTTAGTTTCCTGAGCAATAATAGAGCGCATTGACTGAAAAAGAGCCAAATACTGAAAAATAGTCAAATTCTGAATTTTTAAATTAAACTTGTTCACAAGATTGTCAAATAGTACCTATTTTCGACAGGTTGTAATGGAATATTGAATTTTTAAACATTTTACATTAAAACTATGGAGTTCAATGATCTAAACATTGCCAGTCCCGAGAAGTAATAGTTTTCAGAGAATTGACATTGGCCATGAAAATAGTTTCTCTATCAGTTAGGTTATGTGTCTCTAATTCTGAAAAAATCAAGCAAAGTGACATTGACCAATGTCAATGTTGTAAATTTTAGAATTCAGTTTCTGGGATAGACGTTATCGACAATGACCGGTCACTGTCGACAATGGCCGATGCCAGAAGGCATTGTCGACAATGACTGATTTCCAACATTGACTGCAGCATATACATACCTAATGTACGCGATAGACAGAGAGCACAAAGTTAAAATAATTTTACCTACATTCTATAAATTAACGGTAAAATTATGGTTGACTGAGAATCGCAGTGCACCGTTTTTCAAAATTTGAACCACTGACAATGATGATAAATAGAATTTTAATATTTTTCACAAATTTCCAGTGGATTTTTACTGACTGAAATATTAAAAAATGAGTCACTGATTCAAATTTAAAGTGCTGATTTCTCTGATTTACTAGAACTCAATAAGTGTACAGCTTTACAACTTCACAACTTTCGAGATTTGAGAAGTAAATAAAAAATGAGATATTAAAAATTTGTATAAATGGGAATCAGTAAAACTTCATTGAAATTCCAGTCACTATTCCCTAAATTGTTAGTAGGAATGTTACTAAATTTTTAGTGACGAAGTACTCAAAATTCCAGTCTTTTTGCTACTGTGGAATCAATGAAAAGCGACTGAAATTTCAGAGAATATTCTCTGATTCCCAGTGTATTTTCCCTAATTCACAGTGGATTTTCACTGATTGATATCTTGAAAATTAAGTAACTGATTTTCAGTGCAAATCTGATTTAACTAGATTTAGAAAGCTTTGTAACTTACGTTGATGCGAAGTAAAATTTTGTGTGAATTAAAAGAGATCTCTATTTTTGATTTGTACATCGTCTCATAACGTATCGAATGGAATCTAATTGTGAGAGATTTTTGATAAACAATTCCCACAAAGCATTGTAGAAAAAATTTTAATGTTCTCTTTATTCATGAAACAACTTCTGAACATAAATTTGTTCTTTTAAACTATACAGATATATAAATTTTTACCTTAAATTTCAGAAAAAATGTGACAATAATTACTTTCTTTCAAACACGAGGTAAGTTTATAAAAATTCACTTAAAGCTAATACAATTTTTATCTAAACAAAATGTAAGTTTCAGCTACCATTAATTGCAAATTTATTTTTTCTAGTAAAAAATTTAGTTAGAAAAATGATGAGATATTAATTTAATAATAAAATGCATACCAAGAAGTTTCATTAAAACAGATTGTCTAGTGATTTTTGACAATATTGAATTTTTGCGACTTTGGTTTGCCAAGTTTATATTTTGAAAAATGTTAAGAAAAAATAGATCAAATTTTACGTTAATTTTTCTCATTAATTATTCCGGGAAATTGAAAAGAAGCATAATTAATTCTTTCAGAAGTTATTTATGTATCTTGAAAATCAAACACTCTAGTGGGAAGAGGAAGAATAACAATTTTACCACAAAAAACGTTAGCACATACAAGAATAAATTCATTCACAATGGTGTCATTGTTTGAAAAATGTTTTGAACATCACATTTTAATTTTTTTCTCATGTAGACACATGAATCCTATTGATTTGGGTGTGGGAAATCAATAAAAACGGACATATTTAAGATATGAAAATTAAAAATCAAGTTCTTTTGATTAAAAATATTACGAATCTCGTGCATTCCTAAATCTGAATCAAGTGAAATTGTTGTAACTGTGTGTAAACGGTGAAAAGTTGAGCTAATATTTTTTTGGTGTTCTTCTAAAAGAATAATAAAGAATACCTTAAATTGATAAACCTTAAAATGGTTAGCATTAAATTCAGTAAAATTAATCTGAATTTAGGCAAAATTAATATGATTTGAATAAAATTTGTCTAAATTTAAGACTCACTTTTGAAATCCAGGTAATAATGTCTTTAATATAGACCAAATTCGCTTAAATACCTGCAGTCAAATTCCGCTGAATATAATCCAAACCGATTTCAAGTTGTAGAAAATTTAAGTATTTGTTTTTAATGTAAATAGTCAGGATTTTGTAAATTTTCTAAAATAAATTACAACAAATTTTAGTAATTTCTCTTCCCAACAAATCACCCTAAAATCAATTAAGGGGTTAAGCCACTGTGAAATTTTCAAAAAATAAAATTTTTTTTTTGCTTAAAAGGTGTTTTAGAATCTTTAAAATAATATACCAAAAGATGGAGGGCGGAAAAAATGTCTGAATGTCCAAATTTTCAATTCTGCCGCAACGCCTCTTAGGTATAAGTTGTATAAGTTTTGTAATACACTGGAACCCCCATATAAGTCCAACTTTGATTCTTGCCTGAAATGGCTGGCTCTAGAGTGCTTAACTTTAAAAACGTTTTTCTCGAAACCACTTTTTTTTAACTGGCCGGAAACATAACTCGAACAAATCCTCACCGATCGATCTGAAATTTTAAGAGTACAGGTATATTCAAAATTGCTTTCTCCAGCGAAGTACGTACGATTTTTTTTATATTGCATAGATTTTTTTTAATAAACAATTTTTTGACGATTTTTTACATTAAATGTTTAACTTTTTTCCAAAAGTACACAGTTTTTTGTTCCGATTCAAAAATTGCGGGAGTTAGGTTTCTGGCCGTGGTCACCTTAAAAAAAAGGGGCCGATGGAGAAATGCTGCGCAGCCGCCATTTTGTCATGAACGAACTTGAAAAAAATCTTTTCTGTACTATTACAGAATAAATTTTTTCAAACTACTTAAGTTTATCTATTTTGAAATATTTTTCTCATTCTGAGGCCAAAAACAGGCTATACTAACTCTCCTTTCAGAATTTTAATTTCAAAACTTTGAAATTACACAATTTAAAATTCAAATATTAGTTAACATTGAAATTATATAATTGTGTACGTCCATATTAAAACAGCTCACTTTGTCGCTTGTCAATAAGGGTCAACTTCAGGCGGAATTCAGATTGAAGTTAACCCTTATTGACAAACGACAAACTGGGCTGTTTTAATATGGATCACAATTAAATATAAACACATAATTACAAAATTGTGAAGCAGTCTCCAGAATGTTGCAAACAATTTTTTCATGAAAACATACTTCACATAAATTCTTCACTTCTCCCTTGCCGAAAGTCTTTCAAGTGTAAAATTATACAAAAATTTAACTGAGCTTGAGGTACCAAAGATTTTGGACTCATCAGGACTGATACTCGAACTGTGAAACCGAATGTCAAGCGAGATCGAAAGAATTTTGAAAAAAAATTCTATAGACATTTTTCAATATTGTTAATTTTAAAATTGACCTTGGAAAACCCATTTTGAAAATTCAAGCACTTGAAACGAATCCTTCGTTTGTTTTGAAGGAAGCTCCCTTACATTGTCTATCATGCTAAGCGAGATTGTAAAATATTATGTCTATAATTTCTTGACATTCTATCGATATTGTCTTTCGAAATTTCGCCGAGAAGTGCAAATATTTATTACCGGACAGTTAAACATCAGGAAACCAGAACAAACTTAGAACTTTTCTGTCCTTGGATAGCTGAGCCACGCCCGTCCTGAGCTAGACCAGACCTTCCAGACTAGACGGTCCAGATGAAGTTAGACCTAGACAAGACTAGTACTAGAGCTGAGCCACAACAGACTTTCCAGACTAAACAGTCTAGATAAAGCCAGATCTGGGCTAGACCTGATACCAGACTGTCATGAAATTTTTCCACACGGACGGGAGAGCCAAATTTCGTGTTAGCATGTTTAAAAAAAGTCACTGAAATTCGCGTTTTCGTGTTGCCTCTGGGAACCAGGCAACTAGGGGATGGTCGATTCTACTATGTGCGTGCCTGATGACAATAGGTTGAGCAAAACTTATGCAGCCTGGACAAAGTGATTCTCGGTTGGAGGGATCGTTATCTCGTTGCGTCGGTAAACGTCTTCGTAAAGTGGCAGAACCCGCCGTTCTTGCGGTTTAACATTTACCTTGGCACAGCCTCAAAACCTAAACACTAGGTGTTTCACCATCAGGATTATCAAGCACCAAGTGATTTATTCTAATGAATAATCCTCCTTCGAAATAAAGCATTTACGTAAGTCGCGATTTCATCACTCGCAAGTAATTTCACTAGCATGAAACAATTATTTCTTCCAGTTTGAAGATGATACCTAAGAATTATCTTTTAATATTTCAATCTTCTTGCATTGGTCTTCAATCTTTCTTCCATTATTATCTTATAATTATATTTTATGTTATTTTGAAGTACTCTTGCAAATTGGAGAATAGAAACTGGAGGTTTGTGCCTTTTGGTAATTTGTCTTCGGCTTGTTAAACCTGTCACTTCGAACGAAGTTTCGTTTCGGTCTTCGTATCATGATTTACATAAATTTGTAAGTTGAACAAGTTTACGGAGGTACTTATAATAAGCGTTCGGGAGGAGGCATCCTAAAAGCTTTCTTTACTTAAATTTAAATGAGCCGAATGATGGTGGCAGCCGTTTAAAACAACACTTAGCTTGTTAAGAAAATGAGACCAGTTTTTAAAATTTCCTCTAAAAGTTTCATTACCCAAAAATAGGGATGTTTAACCACATGAAGACATTTTTTCGGGAAGATGAATGCTCTATCAACATCAAAACCCTGATATTCTTCACCATGATGAAGTCTTCTTCCATTTAAATCCAACTTCTAATAAGGCAATCTACTTCCTAAAATAAATACTTCATTCCAAAATTGTTTAGCTTCCTAAAATTCGATCCATGCTCATTTTCAAAGAAACCATAAATTTGCTAAATAATTTAAACTAAACGACTAACAGTTTTGTCAAAACGATATCTTTCACACAGTCATCATGTAAACTGATCCGCTTTTGCTGTAATTATACCCTATCTACCCCTTTCGTGTCAAACAATCTTTCGCTTCAGGGCATCTTTAGAAGGAAACCAAAGATAGAAGTAGAACTGCGAATAAAACAGAAGACTTCAAAAGAGACTTGTCAGGAAAAAGGGGGAGATTATAGATCGGTTGGGAAGAGGTGTAGACGCTACACCCAATTCAACGAATGTCACCCTCAAGAAGAATAGAGATTCGTATTTACATGCGATTAAGTAACTATGTGAGGGTGCTCGTAAAAGCAAGATGGCGTTCATGGCCGCAAAATGGCTGACGTAAATAAACGAGCCGAGCCACGAGAGCCCTGGGCTTCAACCTTCAGACGCTAAAGTTTTGTCCAAAGTTTTGTTCTCTCTCTCTTTATTCTTCTCATGCTCCCATCTTTAAGATCAAAAACTTGTTTCAAGACAAACTTTGGCATCTCAATCTTGTTGCTAGGAAAGTTATGGAGAAGGTTTTTTGGAGAAGAGGATTGAAATGGTGTATAGAAAGATTTATTACCATGGTAGCACTTGGTACCACAATATGTTCTTTATGATTATGAATCAAGTAAACTTGAAAATTTGCTAAAAATAATATTTGCAACCATATCTTGGAACACGTGAGACTTCACAATGTTGCGTTCATGACCCAGTGAAGACGGTAGGTACATATTAAACCCTCTTTAATAACAGGGAAGCGAGGTTGACGCTTGACTTTCTTGGTGTCGCCTGATCTAGAAATGCAGTGATGATTATCAGCTTTCGTCATCTTTGACCCACTGAGCTTGAAACATAACCTTTGTCGGCTGTAGGCTCTGTTCTGAGACAAGTTAGAATCATTTGATGATGCAACACTGCAGCCGAGCTGTGACAGCATTAGAGAAAGTCATTATTTCGCTCTGAGCGTTTCGTCCAGTAATGGAGTTTGTGGCCTTCAAAGTAAATTGTTTTCTGCAAGGATTCCGCGACCAGCCAAAGAAGGGAGAACCTGGTCTGAACACTTTAAGCCCCTTCAGAAAGATACCTGAGACGTGATACCATGAGAGAAAACCGTTTTAGATGTGATTTGCATGATATGCATGAAAGCAAGATTTTTTCATATGCACAAAACAAAATACACATGAATAATTGTTCTATTTTTTGCCGTGATAATTATTACATGCATTTTTGTGGGTTTTGGCCTTAGGCATACGATGATTCCAAATTTTTAACTTCATACAGAGGAGCTCTGATCAACAGATATCTGTTGTATCGCCACTTATGATGAAGATAATTTTGTAAAACAAATTTCTTGTGAAACAAAAAATAGGTTCCAAAAATTTCAGCGCGAGCCGGATTTGAACCGATCCCTCCTCTAATCATGAGAGGTTCTTTAACCAATTCAGCTATTGCAGCAAGCTGGGAACATTTTGGAGCTTGCACTTGGTCAACCGGAAAAAAAGATTAACCTACCTTCGATGTTTCTGAAGGTGTTTTTGGCTGGTATATTTTGATCATTGTTCTATTACATGCCGTGATATTTATTTGATGCAATTCTTGCGGTTTTTGGTCTTATGTATACGATGGCTCCTCTGAGATAAGCAGATGATCAGATGATGATAATCCTCTTAGATCTCTTCTGTATGAAGTTAAAAAATTTAAGTCATCGTATACCTATGGCTAAAAACATCAGTTCGATGTATTGTTGATGAACTTAAAATGAAATACACAGTTTTTATACACGGTTTTTGCCTTTGAACAATGGTGACTGTGTCTTTAAAACTTTATCCTGTCAACTGTGTAATGCTTCGATTTTATCTGGGTGACAATTGCGTGTCAGTCAAGAACCGTATAGTTGCCTACAGGTTAATAGAGCACAACTGGGAACACTTTGTACTGAACCATTGTAATAATTGCCCAACTAGTTCAGAAAAAGCAATGCGATCATAAGCCAACTCCTATTCTTTTCATAAAGAAATGTTTCCTCAATCCATTTACAATCTTAATCAAGAATTATACATTTCAATTAATCAGCAATTAGATACATCTTTATGTGCGCATCACATACTAAGTGTACATGTCCACTATCTATAATTCATGAACTATTTATAGGGTGACCAACCGTCGGCTTTTCTCAGACATGTCCTCATTTTGAAGTATGCGACTTTTGTCCTATAAGGTTTCTCACTTTGGCCAGGTTTTTGGAAGTATAATTTTTTTTGTTTTTAATATAGAATAAATATTGCATGAGTGAAGTCTAGTGTTTTTTCTCAGAATTGCTGCTAAATGAAAGAAAAATTATAATTTTATGTTTTAATGATTTCATTTTATTTCTGTTAGTGGTAAGACGAATTTCGTGTTATACGAAGATAGATAAATTGTAGGTGAGAGATGCCTAAGAAAAGCCCCCTTGCATATTTTTGTATGAACATATTATTTTCATCAAATATGTACGTGTATTCTAGTTAGTTACCAAATGTTTTTTAAATAATGCAAGTGAAATAACAAAGGCAGAAAGTAAAAATGATTTTATCACTTTAGATTACGAATTCTCACCTATTTTGAGTATTTCAGATGTCCTAATTCAATAGTTTGTGGTGATTTAAGACTGTAATTACTTGTTATTACATGTGAATAATTTTCTGAGCCTTAAATCTGTTACGTGCTTTTTATTAATTTTTGTGTTGTTCAAAAAAATAATATAAAAAAAGTAGAAGATGCGGAATTCCTAAGACGGGCCCCGTTCTGGTTGGAAACTGTAGGTAAAAGCGTAACCTGTTTTACCTTTATAATAGCAGCTGAGTCAGCCGCCAAGAGCAGTAATTCCAATTTTCCACCATGCATAGACAACCTCACCTAACCTCTTTCTGCTTTTAGATCACCAACACGAATTTTTTGAAAATATTTTGCTTTTTCGCATTAAATCAATAACTTCTGTTTCTAAGGTAAATAATATATGTAATTGTTCAAGTTTTTATAAATATTTAGTTTCTTTTACGTTTTTCAATACTATTTTCATACTTGGCCTTATTTAACGCTTATTTAACGACTTATAATGTATTTTTCATGTATAATGCCTCATAAGGGTAAATAATTATTTAAACAATGTACGGCAAATACAGTTTTTCAATATCAAGTTCTGAATAAAATTATAATTCTATTATGGTCATAAGACGGGCCATTTGACATATTTTTTTTAACATCAGAATTTATTACCTTTTAAACATTTTCTGAACTTTCAGGCATATGCACTTGATAAAACAAACATCAAACTATAATGTTAAAATTTCGAATTTTCAATCAATAAAAAATGTAAAACAATAAATAATAAAAAACAAGCGAACAATCCTCTATGAGGAAATACAGTGTTCATGAAATGATCACAATTAAAGATACACCATACCACCTTGATCAAAAAGTTTTAGGACTCGTCACCGTGTGGCGCTCTCGTTCGGTCAATTTCAATTCTTCTTTTTTTTGTTGTGTTGGTAGAAGTGTCATTGACGTTCTGTCAGATTTTCAGTTTGATAGCTTGACATTTGTTCAAGTAACGCCGTATTGCGTACATCTATCTTTGTGTGTGGTTTCGATTTTTTACAAAAAAAATATCATCGGCTTTGCATCAACGAGTTTGCATTAAATTTTGTGTTGAAAATGGATTTAACGGCGCGCATACTTTGGAAATGTTGGCGAAGTGTTTCGGCAACGATACTCTAACGAGATCGAACGTTTTCCGCTGGCACGAACGCTTCAGAAGTGGTCGTGAGT
>JAUMHM010000016.1:20382465-20399095 GCA_032362435.1 Melikaiella ostensackeni | reverse complement strand
TGGCTGGCTAACGAACTTGACCTTCAGTTTTCGATACTCAAAGAGTGTACCAAAGGCCAATCCAATAGATTTATTCTATCGAAAGTTATCGTGCTCACATACAGACATACAGACATACAGACGGACAGACAGGCAGGCAGGCAGGCAGGCAGGCAGACAGAAACATTCGTAAAAACCTGTTTTTCGGGTTCAGGGGGTCTCAAAACGTGGACATTTAACAAAAACGGGGGGGGGGTCAAATTTTACACAAATCTAATACCTTCTCTGATGAGAATGTAAAACTAATCAATTGTAAATGATTTGTCTGCAAAAAGAGGAATGAATTTTTCCACTGATTCAAATCTCTGTTCTATCTTGTTTACTTTCAAACTCGTCAAAGTATTGATCGATTTATCTTCAATCTCTGAACTTTCCAGATCTGCATAATTTATAGTTCAGAAGTTGCATTAAATTAATTACACTGAATATCTAAGTCACGAAAGAAGCAGATTGTGAAATTACAGGAGAAAGACGCGGGATCATATTATTTACTGTAAATATTATTGCTTCTTATCTATAAAGAATTTCAAAAAATCTAATCAATAAATTACAATTTAAGATAAGTAAGCTCGAAAATCGTAAAGAAATTTAATGAAATTAATGATGACATTTTTATAAGTAATAAAAGTTACTCCCGAGTGAAGGGTATGCATACTTGTGGTTTCCGTATAGAGCGCAGTTATATGACACACCAGAAAATAAGTAAACATATGCAATTTAGCACTACTAGGAATTAAATTAAGCAACTTTCTTGCATATCTGCATGATTTCTGTACAGTTATGAGTTTGTGCGTAAAACGCAAATAAATTATGTAAAAACCACAGTAATGTAGCCGTAGGAACTAATTTCGCACCTTCCCTTATTTTCTCGCGAGAAGCGTAGAATACAGTGCTTGGCGAATTTCTAATTGGCTAATTACTTCTTCCTAACTACGGGCTAGGTCTTTAATTAATTGAAACATAATTGCCGATCTTTGCGATAAGGAGTCATTAACATTCATTTAGTCAGTTAATTCTGTAATTAGGGTTATTGTCCGTCATACATACAATTAGTAATAGAATAAACTATTATAAACCTACGTACTTCCTTCCGCACTAATTTTCTTTTTTTTATCACTCCCAGTAAAAAATAATCCTCACAATTGTTAACTCGAATTGAGAAAAGTTTTACTAGATTTAAGCAACATTTATGTGATTTTGAGCAAACTTTGAATTTGAGGCTCAATTCTAAACTTTAGGTAATGGGGTTTTAACTAGTGTTCTGAGACGAGAGAAATGCCTAACGCTAGTTTGAACTTTAGATCGAGTTTGCTTGAATCCAGCCAAATTTGGCTGATTTTAGGGCAAACTAATTTTAAGGTGTTACAATTTTAAGCATTTGTTTATACCATGTTGTTGGTAAAAAATTTAATGTATTATGCATAATGAAATTTGTAATCTTGTTTTTATTGATTAGAGGCAAAGACTTTGTACCTTTAGAGGTAAATAATACGACCAAGTGATATAATTTACGATTCCATCAACGCATAAAGTTAAATATGAGCAAATTTCTTCTATTATTCAAAGTATCACTCCCCTTGTGCAGGATCGTATATTTAAAATATATCGTAACCGCACCGCGCATATGGTGCCCACTGCGGCTTTAACCGCCCAACCTCAGGCGTATAAGAAAACGTTTCAGAATGGAGTGCACCATTAAGATATTTCCAGAAATCATTTATTTATCAGATAAATACCCCATTTTCAAAATTGCGAATATCCATAAAAGAAACCTATAACGGCTCAAAAATGTTATCTCAAAATTATATTAAAATATAGGTAGCCTAGAGGAGTCTGCCCTAACGTCACATAGTGTCACATAGGAGGGGGTTGCAAAAGTTTTGTAACACGTTACGCTCTTCTGTTCAAAAAATAAAATTTGAATCCGTGTCGATACATTAAAGACCAGTATTAAGATTAAATTACAAATGAAAAAAAATGTCTAACGAAATTAATTAAAAGTACTCTCGTACTAGTATCAAATAATTTTAATTCATTATTCAATTGTTTGATTGACGATTATTTAGAATTACATAACCAGGGTTCAAAGTGCTTTATAAAACCAAAAAAGGTATGAGAAAGTATACAAAAACAAACAAACAAAACAAACAAAAACAAACAAACAAAAACAAAAAAATTAATTTTTAGCAGAAAAGATGAATTTTTAACAAAATACATGAATTTGCAAAAACAAATTATTCAATTTTCAATTAGAAAAGATAAATTTGCCACCAAAAAAATGAATTTTTAACAAAGTAGTTCAACAATCAACTAAATAGTTGAATTTTCCACCGAAAAAAGTTTTCATTTTAAATAAAACAAAGTTCAATTCATTCAAAAAGACGAATTTTCAACCAAACAGTTGCAATTTCAGCCAAAAAAGATGATTAGAAGAAATTTCTACCAAAAGAGATGAAATTTCAAACCAAAAAGACAAAATTTTACAAAATAGTGAAATTTTCAACCAAGAAAGATTTTTTAGTCCAGAAAGAATAACAATTTCAACCAAATTTTTGCAGTTTCAAGACAAGAAGACTAATTTTCAACAAGACAGTTGAATTTTTAACCCGAAATTATGAATTTCAAAACAAAAAAGTTAATTTACAACCAAATAGTTCAATTTTCTACCAAAATAGTTTGAATTTTCAACCCATAAAGACAGATTATCATATAGCAGTTGAACTTTCAACCCACAAAGACGAATTTTCAACAAAAAAAAAACAGTTAATCTTTCAACCAAATGGCCGATTTTTCATCTAAAAAGTATGAATTTTTTACAAAATTGTTAAATTTTCAACAAAATAATTAAATTCTGAACTAAATAATAAGGTTTTTTAATTTTAGCCAGGAGAGATGAATTTATAAACCAAAAAGACAAAATTCAACTGAAATGATGAATTTCTAACCAAAAAATGAATTATTAACTATAGAAAATTGAAGAAAAAAATGGCGACCCGTTTTCGAAATAATCGATTTTTTCCAAATTTCAATTTTATGGATTGAAATATTTATTTAATCGATTCTCATGTGAAATACGCAAATATAACATTTTTGACACTCATTTTTAATATAAAATTCATTTTTTTCTTGAATTTTCAGCTGTTGAGGATTCAACTATTAAGAATCGAAGAAAATTAAAAATTGAATTTCAAACAATTGAATTTTCAATTGCTGAAAATCGAAGAAAATTTAAAATCAATTTGAAATCCAAAACAATTGAACAATAAACAAAAAAGACGAATTTTAAATCAAAAAGGATGCATTTTTTACAAAATTGTCAAAATTTCAACAAAATAATTAAATTCTCAACCAAATAAGATTTTTAAATTTTAACCAAAATAGACAAATCTTCGAATAAAAAAACGAGATTCAACTAAAGTGATAAATCTTTAACAAAAAACCATGAATTTTTAATTGTTGAAAATTCAAGAAGAAAACGGCGTCCCCTTCCGAACAAATCGACTTTTTCCAAATTTTTATTTTATTAATTGAACTTTTTATTTATTGAATTTTCACACAAAATTATGTAAATATTAAATTTTCAACACTTTTTTTAAATCTAAAATTCGCTTTCTTCACGAATTTTCTACTGTTGAAAATTCGAATACTAAAAACTGAGGAAAATTCAAAACTGAATTTTAAACAGTTGCAATTTGAATTTGAGAAGGATTTCAAAGAACTTCAAATATTACCCTAAAGTCTGTGTAATCCTATGAAATACCTTTGAACGATTGAAATCTATCAAAAATAAAATGTTACCCTAAAATACTTTGAATCATTCGAAATCTCCTCAAATGATTGAAAACTATTAACAGTTTCTTGTTTCTTTCTACTAATTTCTATTCTAATCCCTTTGAATTAAAATTCAACTGTTGAAAATTTAATTCTCAATTTTTGTTCAATTTTCAACAGTTGAATATTGTATTAAAAACAAGTGTCGAAAATTTTATATTTGCATAATTTTTCCTGAAAATTTAATGAATAAACACTTAAATTCATAAAAAAATGTTAGACGAAAGTCGATTTTTTTCGATAGCGGGTAGCTATTATCAAATAATATTCTATTTGATTGATTTCTTCCTTCATTTTAGGTAGGATAATTTCGTTAGGCATATCTTTCTTTCAATTTTTATTTTTTATTTTTAAATTGAAATTTGTTAGGTCCATCAATTTTTAACATCACTTTACTGGAAAAAGTAGCAATAAAGTAGCACTGCCTACGAAAGTATTAAAAAAACAAAAAAGTGTTGAATTTGAAGCCTGCACTTATATTTCATAATTCAAAAAAAGGGGATGAGCTTTAGTGCCACATGACCTTTTGAGGGGGGGGGGGAAGGGGGTTCACCAAAATGTCACAAATTGTCACAAGAGAAAGGGGTGAGTAAAAAATCACTCAAAATAGCGTCACGTAAATGCGGACGATCCAATAAGTATAAAATGAATCGTGATTTTAATCTTTTTCTAACAAATTGCAAATTGAAAAAAAGTGGATTATGTTATCAAAGTTTTGTTTTTCAAAATTAAAAAAATTAATCTAGATGAAGACAAAACTTTCTTAAATTAACTTTGGGTATGAATTCCTGACGACCTGCACTCAACTCTGAATTTATGTCGGTTTTCGGGTATAGCATGCGGTGGCCGTGAGGCTCTTCCAAAAATTTCTTCGACCTGAACAGTCAGGCCCGTATGAACCATTTCCAGTAGGAATACATAATATTAATTAACTGTGTTTTGTACGAATTTAGATTTTTGTTATCATACAGGATGGTGATTATGGTTGTGATGGTGATGATGATTGTGATTATAAAGGATTTGTTAATAATGAAGACTAACTAATGAAAGGACAATTTCAAGCGTGTACTTGAAAATGAATGCAAAATTTGCATGCTAGTGTTCGAACTGCCCGGTTTGTCGCTACGGAACTGGTCAACTCTGCTGCACTCACTCAACCTCTCTCTCGGTCCCTTGGACCCCCTCATCAGCAGCTGAAATTCTAGGAACGGCTTAAGTCCAGATGGTATAAATTCATAGTTGAGTGTATTTTGTATTTGGACAAAACTGAAATATATGTTTCAATTAATGTTGTGGTGAGTTGTGAAAAATAACGGATAGTAATTATTGAATTTTCTACCCACAAAGATCATTTTTGTGTACTCTGAATTTTCCTTTTTGGTATAATGAAGCTCAGTCAAATTGATATAAATTTAGGTAATGGGATGGATCTGACTGGGGGACAGGTTAAAAATTAAATGTATGATTCATGGGTTGTTCCAAATAAAGACTTTTGATATTAATAAGAGAATAGAAATATTGACCAAACAACATTTGATATTAATTTCTTCATTTTTATTTTCAGGTAATAACTGGATTCAATTAATATAGTTTTCATAATTCATAACATTATTTTTCCTATAAATTACCCCCTATGAGGAAGTCTAAATTGGCTACGAGACATGTTGGATCCCCAGTAGTATAAAAAAGACCGAGAAAGGAAAGAGTGAGAGGCTGGTTCGGTTGATTCTTTCTTTTTTCCCCTCTTTTTTCATTTTGTTGTAAATTTATTGTACATTTGTCTCTAATGAGCCGTAAAAGTGGGTAGTTTCGAAGTCTATTTTTGATTTGTGGAATTTTTTTTTCTATTTTAGTACATATAAACTTTCATGAGAAAGTAGATTTCATTTAGATCTTAAATAAAAAAAGATTTCTTAAAGATCGAAATAAGATCTACTTTCTTATGAAAATTTTTTGTGTAAAAAAAAGAACACCCAAAAAGTTCACAACTCAAAGATAGACTTTGATACTACCCGCTTTTCGGCTCATTAGAGACAAATGTGCAATAAATATACAATAAATGTACAAAAGGAGGGGGGAGAAAAAGAAAGAGTCATCAAAAACCAACCTCACACTCTTTATTTTCTCCGTATTTTTTATACTACTGGGGGCCAACATGCTTCGAAGCCAATTTAGACTTCCTCATCAGGGATAATTTATAGGAAAACAACAGGTATAGAAATGAAGAATTGTTAGATTTGAAAAGCATTATTACCTGAAAATAAAAGGAGGTAATTGATAGCATTTACTGTTTTGGTACACATTTCATTCATTGATCGAAAATTGGTTTTTGAAACAGGCTAACTATTCTGAATAAATCCCAAAACACAAAACTAAAGTCACTGTATCCAATTAATGATTCCATCCCAAATTCTGTTGTATGTTGCAAGATCTCTTTTTAAAATGATAACTTTGTTACCTTCTCTCTTTATAAATAGCATTTCCATGAACTCTCTCTTTTTCTATTTCTCTCATGTTACAAAATTTTAACATCATCCCAATTAAAATCACGCCCATGCGTAAGTCTATGTTTTGTAAGGACCGAGTAACATCTTGCCCTTCTTTGAAAATTATTTTTATGTTTATCTTTTTTTGTTCTAAGTGATCTCCTTGTTTGCCCTATATAAACAGCATCACTTTGTCTACATTTAAATTTGTAAATTACACATTGTTTTTCCAGTTTCTCATATTTGTCTTCACCCAATTTTACAATCAAGTTGCTCTTGAAAGGAACTCTATATATCGTATGTAAGCCCAATTTTTCTAACACCGATTGCAAGATACTTTAGATTTTTCTAAAATAAAGTAGAACAACTGTATTGAATCGATTGTAATCTTGTACATTGTTTCTGTTCTGATTATTGCTTTTACTCTTGATTTGAATAATCTAGTTATGTATATGTTTGTCAATAATTATAATAGAATAATGGTTGAGAAAAAGAATCTGTTTGCATAATTCAATATTCTTTTCATGGAATTTTGGATGAGATAATTTAAGATTTCTATCAATTAAATGCTTTACAACTCCTATTTTGTTTTGAACGGAATGATTAGAATTAAAATTAAGTGTCCTTCCTGAACAAAAAGTTTTTCTTTGCCAATCAGTAATAATATAATTTTCATTAGTTTTTATTAAGGTCAAATCGAAAAAATTCAATCTACCTTCTGTTTCAATTTCAACAGTAAACTGTGATCTTGGATGTATACTATTAAATACATTGAGTATGGTATCTACATTTTATGCATGTATTGAAAGTACAGAATCATCAACATATCTTGCATAAAAGTCCAATTCAAAATTAATTTTGTTGAAAACTTCATTTTCCGAATCTTCCATCACAATTTCAGCAATAACTGGGGACAAGACTGAGTCTTCCAAATTTTTGTTTATAGAAAGTACCATTGAATTTAAAATGAAGAGAAATGAAATCATATTTAATAGCATCAAGAAATTGTTTTTTTTGCAATCTTAGTATGAGGTTTAATCATATCCCATCTATTTTCAATAGCAAGTTTTACTCTTTCACATGGAATATTTGGAAACATGGCTATTAGATCAAAGGAGACAAAAATCTGATTTGTTGGTATTTTAACATTTTCAATTAATTTTAAAAGAGCAGCCCTGTTCTTAATTGATCTTGCTGAAAGAGTTACTGATTCTTTGATAATTTTACTGCGAAGTTCTTCTAATTTTCTCGAGGGTGAACCTATTGTAGAAATAACTGGTCGTAAAGGAAATTCTGCTTTATGAGCTTTTACTAGGCCATAGGCAAGAAATAGATTTGTATAAATTGCGTCAATGTCGCACCTTTCGATATTGTTTCCCAAACATTTTTAAAGCCTTAATCTCTCTAGAATTTCAAATGTACCTTTTTGGATTATTTTTGTCGGATCATTTGGAATAACTGCAAAACTATCTTTATCATTCAAAATATGCATCACTTTTTGATTATAAACATCTTTCAATATTGCAACCGTAATACTTCCTTTATCAGCCTTGGTAATAAGTAATTCAGGATGACATTTCAAACAAAAGGTTTTGTTTCAAATAATCCTTCGTTTAATTCTTTTCCTAAGAAGGTTTGTGTAGCACCCTTATTCAAAAAATCATTCGATAAACCCATCAATCTTGCTTTAAATTCTTGTATTTTGTTTTCTGGTAATTTTGAAATATTAGCTTCAATGTCTTCGATGATTTCAAGGAATTGAATATACTTTTTTTCACTATATTTGCTACTAAAGCCTTCACCCAACCTTAAAATGTTTACTACCTTTTGTGGAATCTCTACGCTTGAAATATTTTGAAAACCATGGGTCACATTGGTCTCGAAAAAGAGCTAAGTGAATATTCAGAGTCCATTTTTGTATATCACCTTGGATATTGAGAATATTTTCAGATTTTCGTTCATGTTTTTTATTATTATCAAAGGCTTTTTTAGTTAAATCAGTTTATATTTTCAGGTTTCAGCAAAGTTTTGACAGAACTTGAACTTCTTTACTAATTTTATTGACATTTTAACCGCCATTTTGGTTAGTCGATCATGATTCAGGCAAATTTACAGTGACGTTCGAAAGATCGGACGCAAATCCCGCGATTTCTCCAGGGAGCAGAAAAAATCGCAAATAATGCGACTAAACTCCAAAAGCTTTGCCGGAAAAATTGTGGTCCCTCTGGCTCTCGCGGTCTGAATCCATGTTATGCATTTTTCAATGGACGATAGTTTTTCCGGCTTACTTTTTCCGACCCGAGGGATCCCTGCCTGTTTCTCCTATCACTTATCGTTTTCTAGGGCGACAGTCAACTCATTTTCAGGTAAAACAATTTTTTGCGGAAAATCATAACTTGTGAAAACTGGATTGAGAAACTTAATATAAAATAATACTGCATAATTTTGAAGCACAAACTTTAAAATTCAAATAATATTAAAGTAGAAAGTCAACCAAATTGAAAAATGCAAGACTGAAGAGGAATGAATATGGAATAACAGGGTGGCTAGTAATTTTCGCTCCAAAATTTCCGGCTATTTCCCGGTTTTCAAGGATTTTTCCCGGTTGTGATATCAAATCTTCTCTCACCAAAAGCACGAATAAAACGCACCTAACATGAGGTTTTCCCAAGTGTAATTTCATATTTTGCGATATCTTATTATATTTAAACAAAATAATATTTTTATAATTTATAATGTCTAAAACTTACAAACAGATATAATACAATTTCGATGTCTTAATTAATTGCGCAGGTTCGGTTGACATGACAGTTGTTATTTTTTTGTAAATATGTCTTTGATAAATAATTCTTAGAAATATGGTAATTCTGAATTTCTTTGGTATGAGCACTCCAAAGAAGTTCACAAAGATTTCAAAAGATTTGAGAAGATTTACAAAATTTCTCAAAGATTTCAAAGATTAGTAAATAATTCTTCGATGTAATTCGGAAGATTTCAGAAGATTTTCAAGATTTCGCAGATTTTAGAAAGATTTCAAAGATTGCAAAATTTCACTAGGATTTCATAGATTTCAAAAGATTTCAAAGAATTCGCAAAGATTTCAGAGGATTTTAAAGATTTAGCAAATTCAAACATTTCGAACATTTCAAAGAAATTCACAAAAACTTCAAAGATTTCAAAAGATTTCAAAAGTTTTCAGGAAATTTCAGAGATTTCGCAGAATCAAACATTTCAAAAATTGCAAAGAAATTCACAAAGATTTCAGAAGATTGTGAAAGATTTCAAAATATTTCGGAAGATTTTCAATATTTCGAGAAGGTTTCAAAAATTTCAAATGTTTTCAAAGATTTCAGAAAGATTTCAAATATTTCAAAGAAATTCAGAAAAATTCCAAAAGAATGTAAATCATTTCACAAAAATTAAAAATATTCCAAAAGATTGCAATCATTTCACAAAGATTTCTGAAAATTTCAAAGATTTCAGAAGATTTTAAATAATTGTGCAAAGAATTCAAAAGATTTCAAAAGATTGTAGTTCATTTCACAAAAACTTCAAAAAATTTCAGAGATTTCAAAAAGATTTCAAAAGATTATAAATAATTTTAGAAAGACTTCTAAGGGTATCAAAGACTTCAAAAGGTTTTAAATAATTTCACAAACATTTCTAAAGATTTCTAAAGTTTCCAGAAGGTTCCCAAGATTGGCATTCTAATTGGTAAATCATTCTTAAATATAATTCAAGAGATTTCGCAAAAATTTCCAAGATTTCAGAGCGATTTCAATGATTCGAAAATTTCACTAGGATTTCGAAAATTTCAAAAGATTTCCGAAGATTTCAAACATTTTAGAGAATTTCACAAAGATTTCAAAGTCTTGATTTTAAAAGATTTCGCAAATATTTCAAAGAAATTCATAAGGATTCACAAATATTTCAATGATTTCACAAATATTACCAAAAGTTTGAAGAGATTTCAGAAGATTTTCAAGATTTTGCAAATATTTCAAGGATTGTAGAAAGATTTTAAAGATTTCGCAAAGATGGATAATAAATATTAGATATAATTTAATAGATTTCAGATTTCCACGATTTCACAAACATTTCAAAAAATTTCCAAGAATTTGCAAACTTTTCAAAAGATTACAAAGATTTCAAACATTTCAAAGAAATTGACAAAGATTCCAAATGATTTTAAATCATTCAACAAACATTTCAAAATAATTGAATCAGTCCACAAAGATTTCTAATGATTCTCAAAAATGCAAAAGAAATTCGAAGAATTTAAAATTCAAATATTTTAAAAAACATTCTGAAAATTATAAAAGGGCTCAAATTAAAAAGGTCTGCACAACAAAATAGAATTTTATAATTTATCATATTTTTATCATATTTATTACAATTCTTTAATTTATTTATCTTGTTAGAACGATTAATAAAAAAATGACATTTTCAAATTGATTGCGTTTAAATTGGTTTAAATTTAATTCCCGGTTAATTCCCGGTTAATTCCCGGCTATATCCCAGTTTTCCCGGTTTTCACAGTTAGTAGACACCCTGAATAATTACAGAATTTTAAACTTCAAAATGAATTGGCTTCCTCAATCGTAAAGATGAAACTTGAACAATAAATACGAAATTAAGGCATTTTAAATTTAAAATTGAAGCGGCATAGCACAAAGAATTTTAAACTGTGCGTGAAACTTTCACATTTGTACAATAATTACGAAATGAAAGCCTTTTAAACTTAAAATTGTAGCACCGATGCTTGAAGCATTTTAAATTATGCGTGAATCTTTCATGCTTGTAAACCAATAATTACGAAAAATTAACGTCTTTTAAATATAAAATTGCAGCCTTCGAAATTGAAAATTTTCAAATTTAAACAATTCAGAGGGAAGAGTTTCGAAATGGAAGCAAATTACAAATTTATAAGATTTCAGTTCAAAGTATGTATTATAAATCAGATTGCATTTGTTGAAAAATCTGTGATAAATAGGATTGCCGTGAATGAAAATGAATATACTTTCGCAATAAAAAGAATGTTTAAAGTTGACCGGCTTTCCCGGTCAATTTTTTATTTTTCCCGGTCGATTAATAATTTAATTATTCACAAACTGATGAAAGCGCAATGTTCATTTTCAAGACAACTTATACTTTCTAAAAGCAGTCCAAATTATACTTTTTATGAAAAAGAAAATGAAAATACACTACACAACATTTAATATGTGGACAACCATTTTCAAGTATTTGAAATTTGCTGATTTTATAAATTGTGAGTAAAAATTTTTTCTCTTGAATAGGTTGGAAAATTTCTAAATTCTGGACAAAATGATGGCAGGGTGAAATCAATTTGAAATTTTTTAAGAATCTATGAAAAAAATAGTTCAAATTGCAATATTTTAAAAAATTGTAAATAACACCCAAAATAATAAACATTTTTCGGTGACCTGCTCATTCAAAACGTAAATTTATGTGCAATCGCAGTAACTTGACAGAATAATTGTAAAAAAATCTTCTTGCATAGTGCAAACAATTCAAAATGGAACAAAAGATATAGACAAAATTTAATATTCTTTTCTGCTAAGAAGGAAATTTTGTTAAGTATATGAAATAAGTAACCATGAATTTTCTAGCAAATTTCTGTAAAATGTACATTCCTTTAATTTTTATTATTATTTTCCTACAAGTGAGAAGACTTCAAATTTTCCAAACTTTTTTATTTTAACTTTAACTTCTTGCACAGTGCAAAAAAATAACAATTACGTTGATGAGTTTCTGCGATTGCTTAAAAATTTAGCTTTAAAATGAGCCCTAGAACATTGAAAAATATTTATAATTTCAGATTTCATTTTAAATTCAGGCAATCACTAAACATTATAATTTGCCCTATTTTTGCAATAGCTTCTTAAAAAATTGACAAAATAACTTCAATCTGGTCTCACTTTATTTAGAATTTAAATAGCTTTCAACCCATTTAAGAGAAAAAAAATTTGAACTCAAATTAATGAAATTAATAAATTATTAAATGCTCCTAACAAATGGGTGTGTCCATTAACTAAGTGGAAGACAAAATTGTTTGTTTAAAAATAGTTATTTACATATTTGTTTCCTCTTCCACGTTAGGCAAGTCATAATTTTCATTCAATGCTAATTAACAAGAGCTAACTTCAATTCTTAAAAAATTCTTTACACCTCTATTCCTTAAGTTTTTATGTAAATTATTTTATTTATGTATAGACGTACAGTTATAGTTAGTTAATGGATATTCACTTTAAGAATGAAACAATTTCCTAAATAATATTCAATGACAACGTAACGAATAGAATTGTGCAGAATCTTTTAATGTTTCTTTTTTAAAATTCTCTAGTTATCAAACGATCATTTTTGCCTATTTTATAAGTCAGTTTAAAGATTAATTAATTTTAAGCTTGAATGTATGCTTAGAATATTATTGAAATATTGTTAAACGCTTAATTCTTCAATTTAAAAATGTGACAATTTTCACCATTTTCAAAACTCCTTTAATTTTCCAATATAAAAAACATTGCTTCGAATTCTAAATTCTCTACTTTTTAAGAATGAAAGCAAAAAAGAATTTTAATTAAGGGTTCATCCATATATTACGTGACGCATTTTTCTTTTGTTTAAATAAAGACCTGAATAAAGATGCCGTGACATCAAAAAGAACACAACGATATAAACAAAAGAAAAACGTGTCACGTAATATATGAACAATCCCTAAGATTCAAATTTAAGCGCTTCAATTTGAAATTAGGCATATTTAAGACCTTTCATTCACAATGGAATTTTGAAAGTACTAAAAATTTGTTACTATTTAACGTATAGTCTTGATATTCTTAAATTTGTAATAACTTTCTCTTTCTATATGCAACTATTAAATTTTCCAGAATTTCCAATTTGAAGCTTTTTTAAAAATTTGGAATATTTTTAAGTATCTTCTTGTTGAAATTGGTCATTTTTCATAAATTTTTTCAAAAACCACACTTCAAGTTTAATATTAATCAATTCCGATTAATTCTGAATGCTTCTAAGCTGAAATAGGCAAATATTAATCTATTTGTGTTTTTAATGTTTAAAACTTCTAAATTTCAAGTTCTTAAATTTTGAAAGCTGCCAAATGAAGATTGTTCAGTTTTAACTTCTTAAATTGAAAATTTGTGAAACAAAAAATGTTGGATCTTTCATTGAGTTATTTTTCAGTTTCAAATGTTTTTGATTGAAAATTGTCCAATTTTAAAGGTTCTCAGTTTTAAATGTCTGAATACTGAACAGTTTCATTTTCGAAAAAATGTGTGTGTTATGTTTTAAAACGTTTTTTTTTTATTTCACGTTGACAGATACAAGAAATTTAAAAAATCTTTTAAAACCTATTTTTTACTATTTGGATGAACCACTTCGACGCTTCGAGATCTCTTGTGACCGAAAAAACTGATACCTATCAAAATATTTTTAATATGCAGTTTAGTATATTTCAGAAAAAAATTTCGGTCACTCAATCAAATTCTCGGTTTTCCTGGTTTCCCGGTCAAGTAGACACCCTGCAAACACTTTACGGTGTAATCACTTCAAGTATGATTGTTTACTCGATTTTTAGCAAAGAATATTATATGATCAAAATTGCTGTAAATATCACAAATTCTTTTCAGGAAAACCAATTCAATAAAAACAATAATTACCATTTGAAAGTTGAAGAAGATATTAAATGATTGTTTCGAAAATACTTCAACAATTACATACAACAATTCGGATGAATATTCGACCTCGGTAATCTCACTCATCTTCTTTAATTGCTCTGAAAACAATTTTTTGTACCTGAACCTTTTTTTAAGTACCACATACGGTTTGCTGTACATAATGAGTACTTTCAAAGTATTTTGTGTGATTACGCTACTTTTTGTTGGGGGCAGATCGTTTGAAGTAAAAACGGAAATCGGTTAAGTGTTTCTTCGTAGGAAGGTTTAATAGTGATTTGGGAAGTTGGCAATAGGTACGTGTAGCCCGACAGGTAAGGGAATGTGAGATAATTGTCTACGGGAAAATTAAACTGAAGTCACGTTAATTATGTAACTCTCCACTCTGGTACCGCGTATGGCTTACACCATAACCAGCGGGGTGATGATGGACGAGCGCACTCGACCTTACGGCTGCCAACCTCCGCCAACGAAATCCCTAACTTGGTGTTAACTCGATCAGTCAACACCCACCTAGCCGTCGCCCGACGCTAATCTGCTTCCGGATTAATTACTGTGTAATTTTGGATTGAATAATTAGTATTTCAGGAACAATTGCGTATTCTCGAATGAACTTCGAAAATTTATCGAATCTGTGCTAAATTTAAGTAAATCGGAAATTAAATTGAAGATTTTATGTATAATTTAAACATTTCTTCACATTCTGTATGGATGAGAAGAAATGCTTACAAGGGGAGTGCCGGAGTACCGGTCGAATTGCAGACTGCTCGAGCAACTGCGATAGTGCAATGGTCTAGGTTTTAGGCTATAGAGTATGCCGTCATGCGTTCGCATCCTCGTACTTTTTTTGAAAAAATTTACTTTTATAATTCTTTTTTTTCAGTAATTTGTTTATCAATAAGTTGATGTTTGTCATATATTATAAATTATTTTTGACCGAAAAACATTATTTTTCAATTGTTCGACGTTTTTACCAGCGCAAAATTAATTTTTTTTAAATTATATGCGCGCAAGAAATTGAAAATACATACAAATATGAAAGCGGGAGTATTGACATTCAAAATGAAGAATACGATATTATGTATCGAAACTATTATTCCATTATTAGGAACATCGCATTATTTTTATAATATTTATGCACGCTTACGGTTGAATTATTGAAAAAAATGTCAAAGAAATGTACGAAGACGCGAACGCGAACCCATGACGGCAGACTCTCTTAGCCTAGAATCTAGAGTCCTAGACCACTGCTCTATCGCAGTTGCTCAAGCATTCTGTAATTCGACCGATTTGAGCTTCTCTTATTTCATATCAGGCCATCTTCGCCAACAAAAGATTATAACGATCCGTATCCTCCGTTACGCACACTCCCCTTGTCAGACTTTTTTTTTGTTATAAAATTAAGAAAAAAAACATAAAAGTATGCCCAAAATACACCAATAAATGGCTGGCATTAAATTCAGTAAAATTTGTCTGGATTTAAGGTGGTTGTCATGCCAAAAATCAGGCCTCTGGAAAAAAAGTTTCCTATGATTTTAAGAATTTAAGTGATATTATCAGTCATGCCTTATAAAGAAAAAAAAAATATTTTTTATGGAAAAAGTTCAAAACTTATGGAAAATAATTCCTTCAACAACATTTTTTATAACTGAATTTTAATTAATCATGGCTCATTTTTTTCGGGAAAAATATTCCCAACAACTCTGTTTCCAATTTTGAAAAAAATAAATACATAATCTTCAAATATAGTTATTTGTTTAAGAGATATTTTGTTTTGAAAAAATTTATTTAACGATTTCAGCCATAGAAAGATTTACTTTCAAAGTTGGAAACAGTAAAATTGTAGAGAATGTTTTCCTATTTGTTAAAATAAATATTTTTCGTGAGTCTAAATATTTTTTCATTAAAAATAATGTTTTTTTTATTTTAAACATCATCACTTATATTATATTCATTCTTAAAATCGTAGAAAAACTATTTTCTGAGACAACTTATTTTCGGCACGACAACTTGTAACATTACGGAATTTAATAAGAAATGCGATCTTCTGAGTAGTTCATTTGAAAATTCTGTCCGTTTTTTCCACGCGCTCACTTTTCAATATTTTTCAGTGTTTTTGAATATTTTTCATGTGTAGTGGGCCTCTCCTACTGAAAATGCAATTTACGATAAGTATGTATTCTGCTTGTAGCATTTCATCTTATGTAAAATATAAATTTTTCAAATGCCGCAGACTTGTAAAAAAATATAAAAAAATAATATAAATTCATGATTTTTGATAAGTTACCGGAAATTTTACGAAAGCTTGAGAAATTTACGAAAATTTTGACAACTTATGGAAATTCAGGGAAACTCACGGAAATTTACGGACTTTCGAGAATTTGCGGAAATGTACGGAATCTTGCAAAAATTCATGGAAATTTATGGAAACTTTTGGAATCATTGAATGGTCTTTGCCCATATTAGAAATCAAACTGCAGAAGACTGGTGCCCCCCTCAGTGCACAACATAAAACGATCATAACTCCTTTGGTTCTGGCTTGGTTTTCATACTTTCCTTTGCATG
>JAUMHM010000016.1:20354510-20382365 GCA_032362435.1 Melikaiella ostensackeni | reverse complement strand
CATACATACATACATACATACATACATACATACATACATACATACATACATACATACATACATATATACATACATACGTACATACATACATAATAGTGTTAAAATATACAATAATAGGTAAGCAATATTTTTTTCAAATTTTAACTAAATAAAAAGAACAGTGATATTTAACTGGTAATGAAGATTTGAAGCAGATCGACCGTTTTCAAGGAAAGATAATCGACATCAAAGTCGGCAAGTTTTGTACGTATCACTCATGTCAGATTATTGTAAGCACTTCTTTTTTAATTCTGGCGATTGAACGCGTTGATAGATTTTGATAAAAAACTAGAAGACAGAATATGGTTATTAGCTCGATGTGATGAAAATGAACCAGAATTATTGACCGTTTCGTTTTGTAAATATAACCATGGAAAGTATTGTATTTTAGCAAAATCCGACGCGTACATGAGCAGTGTTCCGTGATATGACTGCTTCTGTGTGAGCGCTTCAATGTGTCATGCTGCTAGGAGTACAGACCCCATCAGGAGTTCTCCCGACATAACCCGAACGTTCCCGATTTCCAGCCACGTACTATAAGCGAAAATTTTCGTTGCCGAGGGCAGCGCGAGAACACCTCAAGTCTTAGTTGGGTGTATACTTTCAACAATGAATAATACGAATAATAATGTAGCCTCGGATAGAATTGACACTTCTGTTGACGAAAGGCATGTCCTCGGAAAAGTTTCACGCGATGAATGGAGATTGGGTGTTTGGAATACTAGAGGTGTAAATGCTCTTAAGGAAAAGGAATTGCGGAATACAATGCGCGGAAGGAAGCTTGATATTCTGTGTGCACCGAAAACAAAGAAGAAAAGATGTGAAGTAAGAAACAGAGAGAACGGACTCGAACTTTGGTCAGGAGTAGATAATAAATCATATGGTACCCAAGGAGTCGGTCTGATTATGAATGAGAGAGTGAAACAACATGTCAAAAAGTATGATGTGTATCGTCTAGATTACTATGGTTTAAAATGAAAGTGAAAATCAGGAGGCTATTTATTTTTAGCGTGCTACGCTCCAGTTGATGGTGACAAGAGGGATGTAAACGAAACCTTCTGGGACTCGTTCAATGATACATTAGGGACTTGCGATCCTGGCGAAAGAATAATTTTACTTGAAAATACGAGGGATGCCAGAAAGTAAAAGTACTCAATTTTTTTAATTAAAAAAAATTTATTTGAAAAAAAATTACAAGGTTTTGTTCGTATACATGTCAACCATTTTTCCACGTAGTCTCCATCCCGTTCTATGCAAATAGTGAGCCGTGGCACAAGTTTTTTGATGCTAGGGTAGGCTGGTGTGCAACGCCAAGGTAACAACAGGGTACTGGGCTATTTCAGAGACCCAAAAACGAACACTAACGGGGATAAATTGATCAGCTTATGCTTAGAAAAAGGCTGCTGGTATGGATGGTATCACCGCTGAAATGCTTAAGAGCGGGGGCGAATATTTGTTTGTGTGGTTGTTCGAATTTATAAATACATGTGCTGCGCATGGTGATGTTCCAAATGATTGGAGAAAGGCGATTATCGTCCCAATATACAAGGGAAAGGGTGAAAAAGGCGACTGTACTAATTATAGAGTGATTAGCCTACTAAGCACTAAGTGCCGTGGACAAAATTTTTACCAAAATTATTGCATGGAGCACAGTCGATACAATTATTTTTAAAAAAATTCTATTAATAAACGCATTTTAATTTGGAAAGAATACTTTGAAATGAAAACTACTGAGTTAGATGCAATTTTAATCCCCGTTTTTGTAAAAGTTAAAAAAACTCATCAAATATTTTGGAAACCTTCTGAACCTTCCAGCACCAACCTTCCTTACTTAATTGCATGAAATTTCGAAATGCATTTACCAACATCCCTGAAACTCGTCTTGCATTATAGAAACCGAGAATCTATCGGGAATTTCTGAGATTATTAATATTTACTCACCCAGTGAAGCAAATCAAATGAAATCTTGGTTCAAACCAAACAGCGATCACTGATTGCATTTCAGTTTTTACGAATGTTCTTTCTACTTTTTCCCACGTCAATTTTCAACCCAGTAATAGTTAATTCCTGAAATCAATTTCATATACTTATCTTGTAGATTGAGTTGAAAAATGAAGCTCGGCAAGTTAATAATGCTAAAATATAAGAGTAGAGTAGCAAATGGTAGAAAACGGATTCTAGTTCGGAATGATCGAGTCTCTGCTGGGTAATCTTTAACGATTGCGCGAATCGATGCAAAAAAATTCAAATCGTGACGCTACCGTTCTCAGCCATATTGACTAAGGCAAAAAGTCTGCACGAGCATTGCAACTGCTTGTAACATTATTTTAAATTCTAGTGTTCCTTGGTTCTACTTCCATTTCTTGCTTCAATATCGACACGCATTTGAGTCTATCTATGTATATCTAACAAGGATTTCCTGCTTTAAAAATAATTGGGTTTATTAAGTCATTTCAAACACAGAAGAAAAATTGGAACTAAATTTATTTGATCGTTATTGTTCTTTTTTCAATTATAGGCAAAAGACTCTTTAATTTTATTTGTTTAATTTGAAGGCTTTTGTTTTACAGCGCCATTGACAACCGTTTTCCAATTTTTAGATTTTCGATACTTCACTACCTGTTGTAGATTAATAATACTATTTCACGATTTATTTTTGATTCCAATTTATTCGCCAAAGATTTTTTAAATTGTTACATCTTAAAATAGTTGGCATTAAATTCAGCAAAATTGGTTTGGATTCAAACAAATTTCACCTCATTTTAAGTAAAATTTAACTGAACTTGGGCCTAATTGTGGAATTCATCTAATGAGGGCTTAATCTTGCTGAATTGATTGTAAACTAATTTTCGAGGATACAAATTCCAAGTATTTTTTTTACTGCGAATAGAATCTTTTGGATATTTCAAATCGCAACGCTCTAGAGTTTCACAAATATTTTTTAATGCACACTGAAAAGGGTTATAAAAAAAAATGATGAAAAATCAGGAATACATCAAACTTTAGCCATGCTTTAGAGTAAAAAAGAATTACGTATATAAAAAAAATACTTAAGAAATGTTACACCTTAAATTGATGAATCATCGTTAGTTCAGAGATGAACTTAAATTCAGCAAAAAGCTCTATATCAGAATTTCAAAATATAGTCATACGTTTCCTTAAATTCAGATTCACTTTATTTGAATCCAGATAATTTTTCGCTGAATTTAAGTTCATCTCGGAATTTCATTTCATTTCATTTAATCAGTACGGAAAAAGTCCCGTTTTGCCCTCCTTGGAATGTTGGCTCCCGTCAGGGGCCCATGTGGACCACCCGTAAGGGAAAACCCACGAGGGCCCCAACAGAGAGCCTTGCTCGTTTGCCCTCATGGTCGATCGGTTGAAATTGCTAAGTCCAAAGGATAATATTTTTTCGACACTACAAGTTCTGATGATCAGGCTTACAAAAACTGCATTTTTGTTAAGAATTTGACTGAATTTTTTTGGAAGTTCAACTTCGAATTCGCAGATGTTCCACGAGGGCCCGCGCAAGGGGCCCTACTTGTTGCCCTCATGCCTCAATTTACAAAAATCAAACGATTTTATCGTTCTAATCAATTGTCTTTTGTGTCAAATAGTAACAATATCTCATTTAAATGTCTACCGAGTGTCTACCTGAAAACAAGTTATAAACAATGTGGTAAGTTGGTCAAAAGGAAAAACGGAAGTCTGATGAGATGCTGGCCATGATTTCAAGTCCCCGTCGAGGTGCTAATATTTGTATTTTTATTTTCTATTTTTTATACATATTAACAATAAATTTATATATATTTCAAAATAATCACAAAAATGATAAGACAATTACTAAAGGTATTTTTAGAAAATAAAAATTTTCCGCCAGGGCAACTGTGAGGGGCTCACGAGGGAAGATCATGTTGGATCCTTACGGATTAGCATGTCGTATACATGAGGGACCACGCCTGGATTGCCCACATGGGCCCTTTATGGCCTGCCGGCAATCCATGTGGGCCACCTACGGGGGCCCACTGCATTTTTCCACACGGGAAGGTCTAACATTTATTAGTATTCTTCTTAACTGTGATACTTGAAATTCTTAGCAGAAAAATGCTACTGAAAGGAAGGCAAACCAATTTCAAGATGTAACAACTTCAAGCATTTGTTTTTACTGATGCGTTATTAAAGTTTTTTTTGCAGACTTAAGATTCTTTGCATAATAAAAAAGAATACTTAAAAACGTTACACTTTAAGGGCATGTAACAGTCTGTCACGTGACCAATTATTATATGTTATTATATTCGGTGGCTTTATAATTAGAAAAATGATTGTATTGTGCTGAAATTTTAGGGAATGGTTCAGAATATATAAGAGCAGGCCTTTCTGGCCCATTTAAGTTTTTATTTTGTTTAAATAATGCCATTTTACTAATTCTATTCCAGCTAGGGCTCTAATGCCCTGTTCTCACTGGCATTACAAATTAAAAATTAATAAAATTACAATATTAAAACAAAATAAAAAACTCAAATGAGCCAAAGAGACATGCCTTTATACATTTTGAATCATTCTCCAAAATTTCAACACCACATTTACATTTTTGAAATTACAAAGTCGCTGAATATAAACCACGTAATTGGACACGTGACAGGCTGTCACATGCCCCTAAATGCAGAAATGTACTTAAATTCAGAGATAAACTTAAATTTGGTAGAAATTTATTTGGATTCAGGTAAAGTTGATTTGAACTTAATGAAGCGTATGATTAAATTCTGAAATTCAAATATTGACCTTCGTAAATTTAGACAAATATTTGCTGAATTTAGATTCATCCCTGAATTTTATGAAATTTCAAAATTTCAGGTGTAACATTTCTAAGTTTTCTTTTCTCAAAGGTTGAAATGAAATTTATGTTCTTCTGAAAAAAGTTTTGTGTACTAAAAAAGTACACTTAAAAAGTTCACAAATCAAAAATAGACTTCGAGACTTCCCACTTTCCCAGCTCATTAGAGACAAATGTACAATAAATGTACAACAAAAAAGAAAAAAGAGGGACTACTGGGGACCAACATGTTTCGAAGCCAAATTAGACTTTCTCATCAGGGGTAATTTATAGACAAACTACAGTTATTAATTATGAAAAAAATTTCAAAAATTACCTGAAAATAAAAAAAAAATTGTTATCAATTGTTGTTTGGTCAATCTTTCCATTTCCTTATTAAAACCAAAAATCTTTAATATAAAATGAAATTCACTTTTTTATGAAAACCATATTACATATTTTCTTGTTAATATTAAATATCTTATTTTGGAAAAGCCCACGAATCTTGCATTTTATCAGTAAATCTCTCTGTAATGCATCCAATCTAAGTTTTTGCTAATTGAATGAATTCTTTAATACTTTTCACCAATCCTCCAATCCCATCCATCATAAATCATATTTTCCACAATTTTCATTAATTTCACTGAAAACCATAATATAAAATACAGTAAAAACAGAATAGATAAGAAAATTTTTTCCACTTCTTGCGTAGAAAATCCAATAATGATAATCCAACGTTTCGTAACCTATAACATAAATAAATTTTATTGAAAATCAAGGATTTTATGATCATTTATAATATTTCAAAAATCGGTTTCATAGTGAATCTTTTTTCATTAACATAATTAAAAGTTGATGTAAGAATGAAAAAGACTCCTTGATTAGAGATGAATCGATTTACCCATAGTATAAAAGTTAAAAAATTACTTTTCAACAAAAAAAAAACAACAAATTTTAAGCAAAATAGTTAAATGCTAAATTAAAGAGATGAATTATCAATATTTATGATGAATCTTTAACCAAAAAAATGTGGCCCGGTCTGTAAAAAGAAACCTAAACATCGTTTCGAGAAAAACGCGTTTAAAGTCTGTCGCCTCATAGCGCTGAAAATGTGAAAAAAATTTATCCTGAGCTTAATTTTCATCTTAGAAAAGAAGTTTCAACAAAATTGTTGAATCAAGCCGATAAACGAATTTTCTACAAAACAATTCAATTTTCAAGCTGCAAATATGAATTTTCGGCAAAAATTTTTATTTTTAACGTCATAGCTGAAGTTTCTACCAAAATAGTTAAATTTTTCATCCAAGAACACGATTTTTCAACAAAACAGTAGACTTTTCAACCAAAAAGAATTGACTTTCAAACAAAAATAGTTGGATTTTCAACCAAAAAGATCAATTTCAACCAAGAAAATCAATTTGGAACAAAGTACATGAATTTTTAACCGAATAGATAAATTTTTAGTTTGGGAAATTAATTTTCAACTAAATAGAAAAAAACGAATTTTTCAACAAATTAATTAAATTTGCAACCAAAGAGATGAATCTTTAACAAAAAAAAACGAACTTTCAACAAAGAAGTTCAGCTTTCAAGCAAGAAGTTGAATTTTCAATAAAAAATATGAATTTTTAGCGAAAAGTGTAATAGTTTAAGTTAATATTTTAATCAAAAAAGATTTTGATTTTAAATCGAAAACAGTTAGATTATACCAAAAAAGGCGAATTTTCGAAAAAGTAGTTGAATCCTCAACCAAAACGAATAAATTTTTACCCAATGAGATTAATTTTCAAACAAGAAGAATAGTTTTTTACCAAAAATACTAATATTCAACAAAATACATACATTTTCAATCAAAAAGATGAATTTGTAACTAAAATTATGAATCTTTCATTCAAACAGTTAAATTTAAAGTTAAAAAAATTGATTTAAAACCAAAAAAAAAACGAATTTTCAACAAAATAGTCGAATTTCAACGAAAATACTTGAATTTCAATTCAATTTTGAACCAAAGAGATAAATTTTTAACTAAAATGGTCAATCTTCAACTTAAAAAAATGAATTTTTAACAAAGTACTTCAACTTTATACCAAGTAGTTGAATTTTGAACCAAAAAAGATAAATTCTAAAAGAAGATAATAATATTTGATATTCCAACCAAAAAAGATTTTAATTTAAATTTAGAGATAGTTGAATTCAACCAAAAAAGATGAATTCTCAACGAAAAACATAATAGTTGATATTTAAACCAAAAAAGATTTTAATTTGTAATCAAAACAAATGTATTCCGCCAAGAAAAATGAATTTAAAACAAAATAATTAAAATCTCAATCAAAAGAGATTAATTTTCAACCAAACAGTTGCAATTTTAACCGAAAAGATAAAATTTCTAACAAAACAGATGAATTTTAAAACCAAAACTACGCATTTTCAATACAAGAGTTGAATTTTCAACCAAGAAAGATGTTGCACTCAAGATTGAAAAAAATTCATACAAACTGTTGAATTTTTGAGCTAAAAAGGCGAATTTTCTACAAATAGTTGAATGTTTAATCGAAAAAGAATGACTTTATAACATAATTGTTGAATTTTCGTCCAAATAATTAAATTTTTAACTGAATAATAAAATTTTCAACCAAAAAAGATGAATTTTCAACTGAAATGGTTACATTTTCATTTAAAAAAATTAATTTTGAACAAGAGAAAAAAAACGAATATTCAACGGTAGTCTCGAAGACTATTTTTGATTTGTGAACTTCTTGGGTGTTCTTTTTTAGCACACAAAAAATTTTCCATGAGAGAATAGATTTCATTTTGAACTTCAAAGAAAAAAAATCAAATTTTTCTATCTTGGTCTATAAATCTCTACGTCTCTAGAAATTATCTTTTTACCTTCTAAATGTGTTGTAATCCAATGTTTTCCAAACACTTCACCACATTACTAATTGAACAAACATTTCAATTATTTGTCAAATTTTTTGTTGATTTTCTTTTTCTTTTTGAAGACAGAAACATTATTCCACTTTTTCAATATAAATTTTTTAAATTATGAGAAAAATTCTTCACCGGGAAGAAAATTTAGAAAAAAAAAAACAAAGTGTAGCAAACGAAAGATGATTGACGACTGACCGCCTGTATAGACCCTTAGACAAATGATCATTTTACCATTTTTTTTTGAGAGAGAATAACCAGTCTCAAACCCTCATAAAAATCATTATAATTTTTCGGATTTTATACGCAGGAAGTTATATAACAAATAATTTCATCTATACAAAAAATATAGGAAATTCTTTCGAACGCTGAGATCTTAATGTGCATGTAGACGGTCATGACTTGGTAGTGGCATAACAACTGATACTCGAAAATCCATGAAAATTCATGACAGGCAATTGATCTTGATAATCGGATCATTGTGTTGCTCAATTTGCTGATCAAATAGAAAATCCAAAATCTGTATAAAAGCGTTGCATATAATTTTGATCCAATTACGGGATCAAATTGATCAACTGGCATTTACATAGTAAAAAAAATGATAGTTTTTGTTGCACAGCATTTTGCTCCAGCAATCACTTGACTCTCGAGATCATAATGATTTGTCCATTCGGATCATTTTGATCTGCTTTCAGGGTCATCTGTCAGACTAAGCAAAATAACTGCCAGTTTTTAGCGCGGATGTCATAACTTAAATATTTTGTCTAACCGTGCGCAAGTGACAACTACACTTAACAGGAGACATATTTTGTTATCAAGTTTCTTTTTTTCAATTTTCAAGTACACTGCACGATGAAGAATCATAAATGCTTTTATATGAACTGAAGTACGTCGGCCAACTTGGCTTGAATTGATACAAGACCCAGAATCAGATTATCATGATCTCAAATATCGATCATTCATTCCGGGCGAACAAAATGCTCTGGATTTTGGTATCATTTTGGTTGCATATCAAAATGATATTGATTTCAGTATAATTTTCAACGTTATTTTCTACTGTGTACTGTGTTATCAAAAGCTTGGAGAACAATGAGTTGAGAAAATTCACATAAAATTTCGCGTTTTATTTTTTGTCTCCCGAGAAGCCTGCGAAAACGCAGAATTCGTCATAAAGAAATACATTTCCGCGTATTCATAGAGCGCGCGTGCTTTATGGTCGACTATTATACCCAGAAATGGTCGATTATATGCGAAAAACGAAAGTTTCGCGGTAGTTATCGTGGGAAAAGTTAAATAAGGTATAGGTGTTTTACCACTTCCCCAGTACCGCACGTACGTTTCGAAACATGTCCCATCGTGAGATAATTATAGACCGGCGACTGGGTAAAACGTAAACGCGTTTTCAGGCAATTGGTTCGAGTTTGTCTGAGTTTTACGATCGAAAAAAAATTCAAGTCGATTTCATAATTAATGCGAACCTTGTTTACGATATTTGCTCTTCCCTTCGAGGATAGCTTTATCTCCTAGACGATATGCGCAATCCGAGTTCGCAACTTTATTATCCCATGCTATTTTAATCTTTACTATTTATTTAAAGACAGGGAAACTTGCAAGTATAAATTGTATTATAGTAGGTATATAATTATGCAAGTATATTAAAATTTAATTTGCATCATTAGTTACAATTTTCATTGCGATTTAGTTAAGGTAGAATATATTATTTGTATATATAATCATATAATTACACATATTTTGCAAGCAGTGATGAGTAAGTTACTTTTCAAAAGGAATGAGTTATCGTTAACGTAACCGATTCAAAATGTAATTTTTTCTTAGTTACCTTTTAAAAAAAAAGTAACTATCGTTACTTTTTCAGTTACTTTTGTATTTTAGAAATATATATAACCAAATTTAATTTTCACGCAAGTTCATTCATATCTGTCAAGTGACAGCTGTTATACTTTTTATTGATAGTCGTAGGTTACACATGAACGACATAATATTTTTAAAACATTACAAGAAAAAATTTCAACCAAAAATGGAATAACTAAGTTTTCAGTTAAAAAACGAATTTTCAACAAAAAAAAAACGTATTTCCAACGCGGTAGATACATTTTAAACCAAAGAGATAATTTTCATCTAAAATTATGAATCATTGAATAACAAAATGAATTTTTACCAAAGGAGTTCAATTTTCAATGACTTCGTTGAATTTGCAGCCTAAAAGAATAATTTTTTACCAAAAAAAAAAAAAAATTCAACAAAATACATGAATTCTCAACTAAAAAAGATGAATTTGCAACGAAAAATGTAATAGTTGATATTTCTACCAAAACAGTTAAATTTTCATCCCAAAAAGATGAATTTTCAACAAAACAGTTGAATTCTGAAGCGAATAGAATGATTATCAAAAATTTTCGAATTTTGAAAAAAAAAATTTCAGAGGTAATAAAACTTTGAGAAAAAGATGAATTCTCAACCAATAACAGATGGACACTCAATTAAAGTGATGAATTTAAAAAAAAGTGAATCTACAAATCGTAAAAATAAATTTTTAATGCAGTAGTTTAACTTTCGAACAATTAGTTGAATTTTAAACAAAATAGTTGAATCTTCAAGTAAACCAGATTAATTTTTAACCAAGCAGTTGCATTTTGAACCAAAAAGATGAATTTTCAACAAAACAGTTGAATTTTAAACCGAATAGAATGATTATATAAAAATGTTTCAATTTTGAAAAAAGGAATTAACTTTTCAAAGAAGTAATGAAACTTTTTCAAAAAGGATGAATTCTCAACCAATAACAGATGAATTTTCAACCAAAGTGATGAATTATTTAACGCAGTAGTTCAACTTTCAACCAATTAGTTGAATTTTAAACAAAATAGTTGAATCTTTAACTAAACCAGATTAATTTTTAACCAAATAGTGGCATCTTTAACCAAAGAAATAAATTTACAACCAAGGAAATGAATTTTCTGCAAAAAAGACAAGTTTTCAACAAAATACATGAGTTATCAACCAAAAATGGAATAGCTAAATTTATAGTTGAAAACTTAATTTTGAACCCCCAAATGGACGAATTTAAATTTTCAATTTAATAGATGAACTTTTAACTTAAATGAATAACCTACAAGCAAAAAAAAAGAATTTTTAACAAAGTAGTTTAACTTTCAACCAAGCATCTGACTTTAAGAAAAAAGTTTAATCCTCAACAAGAACAGATTAATTTTAAACAAGAAAGTTCATTTTCAACGCAAAAAGACAAATTTTCAATAAACTTGTTGAATTTTTAACCAAGAAGATTAATTTTCTACAAAAATAGAGCAGTTAAATTTTCAGTAAAAAAAATTTTTTGAACAAAAGAAGATGAATTCTCAACAAAAAAATAATAATTGATATTTCAAACAAGAAAGATTTTAAGTTTCAAATCAAAAACAGTTGAATTCAACCAAGAAAGGAATTTTTAAATAAGAGTTGAATTTTAGTCAAAAGATAAAAGAAATCAACTAGTTTGTTGAAATTTGAAGTCAAAAAGGCGATTTTTTACAAAACAGTTGATATTTTCACCCGCAATTATAAATTTTCAACAGAAGCAAGAATTCTCAGCCAAATAATTCAATTTTGTACCAAAATTTTCAAATTTTCAACTAAAATGATGAATCCATAACAAAAAAAAAAAAAATTTTTAACATAGTAGTTCAACTTTCAACCAAGTAGTTGAATTTTTTATCTAAAATCTGAATTTTCAACAAAGAAGATTAATTTTCTGAAAAGGAGCCGAGTTTTCAACAAAATAAGTGAATTTTCAACTAAAGGAGATGAATTTTCAACAAAAAAACGGAATAGTCAAATTTTTAGTTAATAAAATAATTTCTAACCAAAAAAAAAGAATGTTAAACTCTGAAATTAACTGTTTTTCCTTCCTAAAAGTGCCACAATTTAAATAGCGAAAATGAAAAAATAGTTGTAAAGCCAAAACAATTTATCCGTTGCCGTTAAAAGAAATTGTGAACTACATTTCAAAAGTAACTAAAAAAGTAACGATTTTCATAGTTATCATAACTGAAGAAAATGTAAGTAGTTACTGATTCGTTACTTACTTACAAAAGTAAGTTCGTTACCACTACCGTTACCAAAAAAAGTAACTAGTTACAGTAACTTGATAAAAGGAAGTAGTTCCTTCCCATCACTGTTTGCAAGGCAGTTTCCTTTTAATACTTTGCATCATGGCTCATTGTCTTATTTCCCGAATTAAAGTTTATGAGTATTATGCATGAAAGTAATGTAAGTAGTTATCATAATTGAGATTTGCAGTCACTATAAGGTTATATTTTTTGTTTTTTGTGTTTTAACATAAGATAGTTGAAAATATTTTATCTAAGAATTGAAACAAACTTTATTAAATGAATAAGAATCCTTTTTCCTTTGGAACAATTCAACCTTCTTGAGGGGTAGACCTTTTTAATACTGAAACTTTATTGCATTCACGTTGGCTTCAATCGTTGAAGGCTCCACGTAAATAACGATAAAACTATAAATTAATTAATAATCAAGTTTAACGACGATATGTTTTTTAATCTTGAATTTATCATGAAGTTTGCTATAAAAAATTCTTTATTAGTGGTATCATGAGATTGGATAATGCCAATAGTACTTTGTTGAATCGGTCCTTGAATTTGTCTTCTTGCTTTTTACAACTCCGGACTGCGATAATGTGATAAACAATACTTATCAAATAAAATGATACCTTCAAGGAGCTTTTATTTCTTACAGCGAAGTACAATCGTTAGATATAAGAAAAAAATCCATAGTCTGGAAATAAAAGGCTGTAATCAATTTTCAAATAAAAGAACATCCTACATATTTAGATATTTTAAAACTCATCATGCTCACTTTCAGTCTTGGATATTATTATGTAAAATTACAAGATTTTGTGACCTATCATGATTTATGAAGAATAAATTATATTGCGAGTTTACAGCACAATAGTAGACGCAAAAGAATATAAATATATTATACAGAGAGAGCAGATTGCAGATCGATTCTTGCAAGCAATTCGCTCACGATTTTCATTGTGGGTCACTGAATTCAAATCGATTTTAAACCACATTGCAGATATAAGTGATTTTCTTTAAACACCTAGTAAGAATGACTACGTAAACTTCACAAAAAAAATTTGATGTATCTGTTTAAAAAGGTCTTAGCATTTTTTTTAAATAATTATTTCCAACAAGAGCGTGTTACAAATACTGTTGAGGGCATTTTTTGTGCGAGCATGTTAACAAGTATAATTTCGAGGACTCTGTTAATTACTTTCTAGAAACGATTAATAGACATATCTCTTATTTAAAAAGCAATAAATCGTCATGGTAGCTAATCACAACATAAACCACCATCTGTGTCAATAAAGAATCAAATCACCAATAGCGTTAATAGCTAATTAATTTTAATTATTGCATATGCATGTAATTTAGCAACGCTGCTGAATCACATGCACATGCTAACTCAAAAACGTCAAAAATGAAGTCACGTTCTTACTGACGAGAATAACGAATAACGTGAATATTAACGCTAATGATTTTTATTGACGATCATGTACATGTAATACAGTAACGGTTGCTGAATTACATGCACAAGATAACTCGAAAATGTCAAGAATGAAGTTACGTTCTTATTGACGAGAATAACGAATAACGTGAATATTAACGCTAATGGTGAGTTGCGTTTTTATTGGCGTAGATGGTTGTTTCTGTTGTTACATTGGCAGCCATGACGATTGATTGCTTTTTAAATAGGAGTAGTCGTAATTTGTTTTCCCGGCCATAGTTTCCTGGTTTCAGCTGGCAATTATGATATAGCCATAATTAGTTGAATATTATCTAAATTATATCATAAAGTTAAACATTTTCCCTTGTATTTCATATTTGCACCGATAAGGTTTGAACAAAAGGAAGTTCATCATCTTCTCTGAGCTCTATATGAATATATGCATCTCTTCCCTACAGCTCTATTGTAATTTTGTTCCTTTAAATGATCGTAAAACTAAAGGTTCTTATTACTGTGCGGCAGTTTGAAGTTTAACAATAGAATCGATTTAGCGAGTGCTTTTCTTAACGTGATATAGCAGGTGGTACGATAGTTTCGTTTTCTGAATGCACCGTGGGTACGTAATAAGGTTCGAATTATTTTTTTTGTCTATGACCATAAACTAGACGGGTTAAACGGAACTATATAGCTTAAACTGCATCCATCAGCTGTAATGGCATTCTATAATGTATGGTTTTGCATATAAGTAGCACAATTGATGTTAGTCAAGAGCTATTTACTACCATAGTTAGAAAGAGTTTATTATCTTATGCAACTGTGCAATATATGGTAGCAAACCTTATGCTGAAGTCAGAGTCAAAATGGTCTAAGTTCAATTAATGTTTGATGTTTACGAGTTTGTTCCGAGTGAATGATACCCATCAATCAAAAAGTTCCTGAATAACAAAAATGTCGGTTATGTCATGTGAAAAATTTGAATGCATAACTTGAAGCAAGTAAAAAATTACTTAGAGTGATTCCATCAAACTGGGTAGAGTACACTCCGCAAGAATTCTGGCTGCTTTCAAGTTGGCAATTCAATTTTTAATGACATAACTGCTATTTCCGTTGTATAAGAATTTTTTGATAGGTTGGTATCATTTACTCCGAGAAAAATTGGAGTGCGATGTCGTAAGCACTCATTAACGCGAAACAGCAATTTGTTAAGCTATATTATGAGGAATTAGTGTTTATATAAAACTTTGTATTTTTCACGACTTTATTTCATTCTTATTTATTTATACGATTACATTGTATTCTATTCAATAAAATGAAAAATGATGGTACAATTTGTACAGACAAATTATTAAAAAATGCAAATATAAAGGACTTTTCAACGCTTATTAAATACTCAACAATGGTTATTGATGTTAATAAATGAATAATAATAGTACAAAAAATATTAGCTAATATGCATCACTGTTGATTTGAATTGTTAAAACATATAAATTGATAAGTACTAAAACAATGATTAAAACTTTGAAAGAGGGAACAATAAAAAAATTCCAGACACATTTCCAAAATTTAATGACATTTCAACATTTTTCAGACATTTCAAAAAATTTGTACCTTTTCCGGGCTTTGTGCAACCCTATTCAAAGGAATTTTTTTGGATTTAAACAAATATAATTTAAAGTCGCACGAAGTTAAACATATTCTACATTTTTTGGAATTTACGCATTATCTTGTTATATCTTGCATGCTCACAGGGGAAGATTTGTAGTAATGACAATTGACATTAAAATACGTATATTTAAATCTACTTCAGGTCATATATATCTAATATGAATCAAAATTTTGTTTCATGTTTGAAAAGAATAAAACAACTAGGAACTAATTTTTAGCTACTGAACCTTTAAATTTTGAAAGTGATTAAAACTAAAAGAGTAGGGAAGTTGAAAACGAAATTCTAAACTAATTATTATATTTGAAAAGACTCAAATCTGTCAGAAATACAAATCTGAAAGTCTTTTTTTTGCCCAGAAAATACGCTATATTTTGAAGGATGTACTTCACGTACAGTCAGTCTGAAAATTGATCAAATCTTCATAATAATTAAAAAAATCAAGGAGAATAGGCTTGCTGTATACGTATTCGAAAATGAAAATCTAAGCGCACTTTAGTAACATATAGTATTGCTGAAATAATGAATAGAAAAAGTGAATAGTGGGTGCAAATATTTTCTTTAACAATAGTTATTTGAATTTTATGTTTTTGCTTCCGTTATAAATAATAGCTACAGTTCGTATCCAATTTCAGAATCCTAATGATCACTGTCTGATTTGAATGCTGTAGAAATTGTAAACAACTCTGTTTGGTTAGTCTTTGTTTAAATAAATTAATTTTAGAACTCTGTAGTTATTATTCATGTGAAAAAGTTGTCTTAAATCTTATTATTTCTCATAAAAACGAACAAGTGCGAGTTTCCGATTTATTTAGTTATAACTATATCTAATTTTCAGTCAAAATTCATTGATCTTCACAGTAAAAACGAATGCTTAAAATTGTTACACCTTGAAGTTCATTTTTTTTTTAAATGGAAATTGGTCTTAAATTCAGACAAATCTTACTTAAAATCAGATTAATTTTGCTTAAAACCGGAAAAATGTTATTGAATTTAATGCCAACAATTTAAGGGGAGAACAATTTTAGATATCAGTTTTTACATTGAATTTGACTAAAAATTATTTCTAATCAATTGTTAGTCAAATTTAACTAATTGAGATTTTGAGTTTCAAATCACACTGGGATCCCCATTATCGGCCCTCCATTTACCGTGTTCGTAGAATTTCCGCCGGCTCGCATTCGTTGATGATGGAGTCCAAGGAGCCACAAACTCAGCATTTCGAACACTCGCGTGCATATTTCGCATTTATTTTTAAATATACGCAGAAAATTCTCTTTTTATTAATTAATATTTATCATTAGAAAAGGTCCATCCTTTATGATAACAAAAATCTACATTTGTGCAAAATACAGTTAATTAGTATTATATATTACTACTGGATATGGTTCACATGGCCCTGACTGTTTACATCGAAGAAACTCTTGGAAGGGCCTCACGGTCACAGCGAGCCATAACCGAGACCGCCGTTAAACGGAAGTTCCAGCGTATTACAAAAATTGATCAATCTTGAGGTGGAGTGTACATATTGAGTACATCCTTAAACCTGTTCCCTATGTCTTCTACTATTTTCTGCAATATAGTGATTGTCAAAATTGCGTTAAATCTAGAAAAAAAGTACTACATAAATGACGATAATAATTATCATATAAAGAAAAATACGAGAGAGATACAGTAATTTACAAATATTCAAGCCTTTTCAATTAACTTAATGGTCTGAATTAATTGACCACCATACGCTCTCTTTCTGTGCATTTTTTTCGTCAGTTTGTGAAGCACGCAAAATAACATTAAATTGCCGCATATACATAATTCAGAGCAGAAACACTCAAAATAAATATAAAATCGCTGCACGCATGAATTGGCAATTATTATGCATTCAGCATAATTTCTAAATTGCAGGAAAGTGATCGCAAACTCGAGAACGGTAATGTAAGTCAGATGGACAATTAATAGTTTAAAAGTTGTGTTGCTAAGCTGTTAAGACGTGTCAGTGACAACGGTTACCGACTTGTTTGACCACATATGGAATGACCACTTATAGTGTTACAAGAGATTCTTGCTGCCATTACTGCCGTATCTGATTTCTTCATAACACGGGTTCCTCACTTCCACTCAAATTGACTCATCGGAATTCGATTAGAATATTCTTTGCCAAACAAAATTTAAATCGAATTTAATTATTTGATTAGTTCCTCGTTATAGGTTCCTTGAAAGAATTAAGTAATCGAGTTAAAAAAATGTTCAAAATGATACGGAAATCAATATCATTTTTATTTGCAACAAAAATGATACCGAAATCAAGAGCATTCTGATCAGCTGGAATGAATGATCGATTTTTGAGATAATAATTATCTGATTCGGGGTCATATATCAAATCAAACCAAGTTCACCGACGTTTTTTGAGTACTTATAAGAGGATACCGCTAATCGCGAACTTTAGTTTTTGTTCATAATTTTTTTAATAAAAGCTCATTCCTTCAGTATTATTTTGCCGAAGCACACAGTGAAAAAAAATGTTCAAAATGATACGAAAATTTTGATCGGGCAGAATGAATGATCGACTTTGGATTCATAATGATCTGATTCGGAGTCATGTATCAAGTCAAGCCTTTCGTGATTTCTGATCGTGCAGTGTACTCAAAAAGTTAAAAAAGAACAAAACTCGATAACAGAATATATCTCCTGTTAAGTGTAGTTGGCACTTGCGCGCGTTTAGCCAAAATATGCAGGTTGTGAGATCCGCGCCAGAAGTTGGCGGCCATTTTGTTTACTTCGACAGATGAACCTGCAAGCAGATCAAAATGATCCGAATGAACAGATGATTATGATCTCGAGAGTCAAATGATCGCTGGAGCAAAATGCTCTCCAACAAACATGATCTTTTGTTTTTACTGTGCTTTGATTCTTTATGTCGAAACGACTAATTTGCATTTGTGTTCGCTTAAAAAAGACAATTTAATTATATATTCAGCTCATACTGTATTTTTATTTATATTTCCTATGGTTTATCTGGCATACAAATCCTTTCTGTAAATGCAAAGTAAATGAAGAGATACGAATACTTAAATCATGTTATTTCTTTCTAAAATTATCATCTTTTAATGTTTGAATGTAATTTTTATTCTTGAAATTTCACAACAATCAAAATGGTTTCGACGATACGACTCTTAAATCGAAAGGAAGAACGGAAAAGAACACCGGAAATTAATACCGCGCAATTTAAACAAGTACTCACCTCAGCCAAACGCCAACAGGCTTCTGAAAGGCCATGCGATTACTTTAATAGCAGAGCAGGGATGCAATTAGAACTTACGGGCCCCTCAAAACAACAGAGAAACTTTTTCATTCCTGATTTATTACCAGGCCAGAAATTTGTTTCAAATAAAAGACGCGCTAATAACAGCTTACATGGACATAAAAACTTAAATCAGTATTTTAAAATTCAGATGATTTCGGCTATAGACCTATGAAAATTCGGAACACAAGTGAATCTGCATTAGTGTAAAAATGAAATTGATGGTTGAATTGAAAATTTGTAGAGACAAAATCAAAGGTGAAGTGTACACACTGCTCTTCAAGCAAGGATAAGTATGATCAAAATGTCAACAAAATCTGACTACTGTATGCATTTCGGGCTTCAAAAAATAAGAGCATGAAAAAAGCAGCTGTGTTCTCGATATATCTTCAAATGACATTTTCAGTTTTTCAATTACATATAATACGGTGATGATACGATTATTCGATTCAAAATGACACATATGCACCTCAAACTCAAGAATAGCTTAAATACTATCCACTGATAACATTATTGATAGTTTCAGATAACGCCTCATATGGCGCTCACATGCTTTTACATGATGCCTTTACGTGAAAAAGACATTTCGGTCAAAGATCGATCAAGTTCGATTTTCTGATGCTTCAGGTGATTTACATACATTTTGTGCGGGGTTATGCAAATAACAAAAGAGGTTCCATGTGGAAGCAACAGAAATCTATTGAAATCTCCTTGACATCGGATGCTGTTAATAAAAACGTAAAGAAACCAGTTCTTAAACTTATTTCAACATTTTACTATGGTATTAATCAACATCATTATTCCATTCAAAATTACATATACATGCATTTCGAACTCAAGAATAGCTTGAATACCATCCATTCATACGATTACTCACAGCTGAAAAATATCATAGTAAAATCTGGAAATGATTTTAAAAATGGCCTTCTTTACGTTTTTGATAAACAGCATTCGTTGTCAAGGCGATTTTGATAGTTTCCTGATGCTTTCACATGACGCTTCGTATAGCGCTTCACATGCCTTCACATGATGCCTTCACATGGAAAAGGCCTCTCTGCCAAAGTACAATCAAGTTCGATTTTCTGATGCTTCAGGTGATGCTTATCAAATGTTGTAATGAGACAATTTAACCGAAAGGATGATCCCATACATTTGTGGGGGGTTATACAAATAACAAAACAGGTTCCATGTGGAGGCAACAGAAAATTATCGAAATCTCCTTGACAACAAATGCTGTTTATTAAAAATGTAACGAATGTAGTTCTTAAACTCATTTTGACATTTGACTATGATATAGGTATTTTTCAGCTATCCATAATTGTCTCATTTTGAAATTTGATAAGCATCACCTATCTGCAAACCGAACTTGATCAAGCTTTGACCGAAAGGCCTTTTCCATGTGTAGGCATGTAAAGCGCCATGTGAAGCACCATTTGAAGGCATCAGAAAACTATCGAAATCACCTTGACAATGAATGCTGTTTATTAAAAACATAAAGAAGGCAGACTTTAAACTCATTTTAACAATTCACAGCGATATAATTATTTTTTCATCTATCAATAACGGTATCAGTGGATAGTGTTTAAGCTACTCTTAAGTTTGAGGTGCATGTATGTGTCATTTCAAATCGAATAATGATCATTTTACGTGTATGGTCACCATACTAAATATAATTAAAAAACTGAAAACTTGATTTCAAGATACTATGGGAAGAGAATCAGCTGCGATTTTTATGCTTTCATTTTTTGAAGTCTAAGATGCATACAAATGAAGTACCGAAGCCAGACTTTGTTGATATTTTCATCATACCTATGATTGGTTGAAGTGAACTGTGTGTAACGAAGATCAAGTTCATATACTCGGCTAATTGGAATTCACATGTAAACACTTTTGTAGCATGAGTATATACTATACATGCATGGTTTCTATAGATTAAATGGGATTTGCAGAGTAGTATTGGGATCTGAACACTTGAAAGAGAGTAAAAGAGTAAAAGAGTAAAGCCGAGCGAGAGGGAGATAGAGAGTTGGTTCGAGCAGAACTGAATGCCTGGGGCCAAAGATAACCGGGTACCGGGAACAGAGAAAAAAGGCATCGCGTGACCAAAACCTGAAACAAAATCCGCTGCAACTAACCCTATGCTTCGTATGAAATGCTCTCCTAACTATACGTCCTCCAACTCGTCTTCTCTTATATGTATAGATGTTGTGTATCGTGCCAGCCGACAGACCTCGGATTGCGAAGACCAATCGCTAAATTGTTAAAACTACCTTCCAATGTTAGAGTTAGACCATCACAGTTACCAGAATCTCAATTATACAAAAGCTGTTGCCACCGCGGGAAAGGAACTACAATGTTTTCTCACATACACCAATTTCAAGGATGTAGTCAATGTTCTGATATTTCTGATTAATATTAGAGCTAATTTAATTATGTTATAGGAATGTAATAGACATAAGTCTTAGAAATTTTATATTTGAAAAGCTTTTTTGAAATTTGGTCCAGATGTTCTTGCTTGTTCAAAAAGATTAAGATAGTTCATAAAATAATTGATTTTTAGTCTTGTTGAACAATTTTATTTTATAGTTCTGTCCACTATATTCGCTTTTACCTGAATATGCAGTAAAACGCTAATGGAAAAAGTCAAATAATGAGAAGGTTCTCAAAGAATGTGATCTAGAAGAAACGAAGCGAAGAGGTGTAAAGAGTCATAGAAACGCAAGAGCTTGCATGAGAAGATTTATGGATGTGAAGGAAGCAAAAGATGTATGCAGATGTGTGGAGGACAACTGTTCATAAGAAGAAGAGTGAGGCCTGGGATGAAAGATTTTTGATACTCAATGGCCCTAGTGGAGAGCTTTGCTTAGTGGATGTGGTTGTGGTAAAGCGTATGGATCTTCCTATGGGTTTATTAGTCAGTTTGAGTGTTTATGTCGATGGGTCCTAAAAGAAAATACGCAACTCACAGCGACAGATAGAAAGTACGTAACTCGCGGTGACAGATAGAAACTACGCAACTCTAAAAGTACCACGTTTTCAGAAGATAATTACGAACGTTTAATAAAAGTTCACAATTCGAATTAGATAATTTACGAAAAGAATAGTCTTTTTTCTTTTGTAAATTATCAAATTTGAATTGTGAACTTCTATCAAACGTTCGTAATCATCTTCTGAAGAGGTGATACTTTTGGAGCAGCGTAGATTCTATCCGTCACTGCGAGTTACGTACTTTCTGTCCATCGCCGTGAGTTGCGTATTTTCTTTTAGGACCCATTGATGGGTGAACCGTGATGTACGATGACTTTGTGAAACCCTTCACATGGGCTGATTACTAGAGAGTTTAGAGAAGTAACAAGCGACTTCTAGAATGACCTAAAATCCATCCCTTCTCCTACACATCCCTTGCTTACCCTTACAATATAAATTCCTTGATCCAGATAGTATAACGAGGCTGAACCGCACGAACTACGCTTATCCCGAAAGCAATTTGGCTTAATGGTATAGTAATACACGCGAAAAATAATCTGCTATAAATGCAGAGAAGAAAATAGAAGAAATTTTTCAAAAACGACTTGGATCCACTGTGGGTAGTTTTTTTTTAGTGGTGGGTTCTTTCTTTAATATTTGATGTTAATGGATGACCTACTCCCTAAATTTATATCAGTGGAATTCTACTAAGAATCAGGGACACAAATTATGTAAAATTTTAATCAGATATTTATTAATTTCTCAGTAGCATAAAGATTAAGTGTAAATTATTTGTATTAGATTTAGTATTAGCTCTAGAGTCGACGACCTCTATCCGAGTATAACCGAGCCAAACGCTGCTTAACTTTAGTGATCGAATAAGAAGCCCTAAACAATTCCATGTGTCCAAAAGGATACCGATAGAAATAAACCTAATGGTCCCTAACAATATTGGGGCTTTTTTAGGGGCCCCAACAGTTTTCTCTCATTAGGGCGGCCCTTATCAGGACCTACTGTGGTCCGAATATGGCAAATATTTTCATTAAGATAACTTCCATAATAAGGCCCCGTATTGTCGCCATCTACAGTATCGCTTCAGGACCTGGGTAAGTTACGTGATCAATAATATTTTCTTGCAATGGGGAAAAAATAATTTTAAAATCTGACATTCTGAATTTGCACGTGAAAAAATTTGAAGTACGAAATGCTCGATTATGCCAGATTGATATGGGGTGAGAAACTTTTTGAACCACTATAATGTCTTCTTGAATTTATTTTAAGAACATATAAAAAGTTTCTGCTCAGAAAAACTAATAGAGCCCGAAAGAATTTGCTTAATGCGGACCCTAAAAACAAAAGGAAAGAACAATCTGGGCACCAGCAATACCCTATCAACATTTCTACGCGGGAAAATCAAATACACATCCTGTTAAAACGATTTGTCCGAAATCGCATTTTTTATCAGTTTTAGCATTTCTTAGCATAATTTTTTTTCGAAAAAATAGAAGGTCTTTGTGATATACCTATTTTTATTATTATTTAGCAACAAAGTTTATTGCAATTAATGCCTAATTTAATATGAAAATATTCACATTTAATTACTTTTCAGAGCCTAAAAGAGTTTGTCTGTTACTCCACGTAACTGTTACACAAAACTTCATTTCCACGGAATTAAATAACTTTTTTGAACCAAACATTTTCAATTCTCGTTCAGCATTCTCATGTCTCGGGAGCAAGATTTTAGTTTTGTAAGAAATTGAAAATTCTATTTTAATCGCTACCGAAAGCTGATTTTCAAAACCTGTGAAATTCGAGTCTCAAAATTCTTGGACGATTTACTTGGAATTGATCAACTTTTTTATATCAAAAATTTTTTACCCATATTTAGCAACCCAGTACCTCGGGAGTAAATTTTTTTTTTTCATTTATACACATCTATTTCCTCTAAACTGGAAAACTTCTTTTAATGAAACTTTTTTGGCCTCAATACAGTAACACTTTATCTCGGGGAGGACATTTGTTTTATCTCTGAACGCAGATTTCGATTTTATAAAATATTTTTTCGCTCTCTTGTGGAATTGCAAAAATGTCCTTTAATATCTTTCGAACTGGCCACTCTTCTTTACGTTCCTAAATCTCGAACGTTTATACTCCGTTTCAGACTGAACGTCGAATTATTCTTGAATATTACAAGTAAATTTGTGAAAAAAATATGAGTGGTGAAAGGGTAAAGCGTGTTTTTCAAAGCTATATGAGAAGAAGGAGCGAGAAGATAAAGAGGATAAGAGTTAAATGTTGATGGTTTAAAAAGCAAAGTGAAGGAGGTTTACACACAATTTGAGAGGTTTCAGGTTAAAATAAGTACTTGTCACACTTGTGTTGTTATAATTTCCTGGCTTGAAAGGAGCCGCTTTCTTACGCTCAAATACTGCCAATTTAATATAGTCGATATATGTTCAGTGTTGGTCGCCGGCAAATGACAGAAAATAACACGAATCCACTGAAACGAAGCGGTACTTTCCCTTTCCATCGTTTCAAAGCCCTGGGCTCCTAATTGGCTGGCAGTGTCAGCTATATATATGTATTCGTATATGTATATATGTATATTAACACGTACGCTGTACACTAATAGTATTATACACTTTGTCCTATACTTCGAGTTGGCGTGTCAATAGTTCTCAGTCTTTTTTTTCCATTCTATTATTTTGCTGTAACATTACTCCTGGGGAAAATGATCAAGTACGAATATCGTTATACGCCGTTACGAAGAAAAGTTTTACTCACGCCATAGTCAATAATTGCGGGTTACTTTACCAGCTCGAAAAAAAACTCGACGCCGAGAATTCGCCTACAAGTAGACGCTAATTATGCATTTTGCACGTACCTACGTTTTAAGGTTTCTTTGAAATAAAGAAAGTTGCCCACGAGCTACTCGATCGCATTTTTAACTGCTTCCCAATTTTGACCCCTCGTCGCGCTTTTACCGTTATGTGTAATTTTCTTTGCCATAAAAATAATGCACTGAGTTATTTACAACAACTTTTAAACTGTCGGGAGGTGTCGTAAAGTAAACATTCATACTGGGAGTAAGAAATTGTTTTTCGAAGAAAACTAGTGGCTCGAGAAAGGTATCATTATGCGGGTCCATTCATAAGAAAAAATTTCTGAGGTTACTTTTAATATGATAAATTAATGATAAGTCTAAGAACTGCTCAAGAAAAGATAATGGAGAAGATGTGAAAATTATGTTGTCATTATACATTTTTAATTAAAAGCATATTTTATGGACAAGTGCCGATTGCAGCTGCGTATATATCTATCGAATAATTTTACACTGGCTGCTGTAAAATTTATTGAAAGCGAAGCATGTTGAAATGTGAAATCACATTATTTCGAGATAGCATAATTTCTCGCGCTCCGATTTCCCTCTCACCGATTGTGACGAGCGAGTAACTAAATAATTCACAAGTCCTGCTTAATTGATATACCTGTATCAACATGAGCAAGATATGACGTATAAGCTTCCTTATCTAAGGAACTTCGAGTCGATACCAATTATGAAACCTGCCAATCCTTGCCTACGCTCGCTTCATCGTTCCGTGTACTATTTCCGCAAAATTATTATTCAAGCAGGATGTATATTCAGGCAATTAGGTATAATGTCACTTTTTGCCATACAAATGAAGCATGCTCTAAAATAGTGCATTATGCGCCATTTGTCATAACGATCATCTAATGTGTGAATGTAGGTACAAAATCAGACTTGGCGTATAATGCTCTGTTGTAGAGCACACTTTAAATATTGATCCATTTTGTGTCGTTTAAATATTAATGGTTAACTAAAGTTTAATTCTTAAATAAAGATTCGCTTCATCTTATATTTATAAAGGCTTATATGAACGAAACAATGTGAATTGCAATTGAGATTTTTAAGTGCTATCTTTTTTTAACTTTGTAGCTTCAATAAAAGTGAGATATCATTTAGAGGAGAAGTTAAATGCAATTAAATGTTGCACCTGCGCCGCTTCTGGATACACGGTAATATTAGAGAACAAAAATGGGAGTAGCAGTAACACTCCTCTAGAGTTCTACAATGTGGGTTATCATCGCGCAGGTGCATTGTGCATGGATTTTTTGTCAACTAGGACGAACGACGGAGGAGGGACATTATTATCGGTTGACATTAGTTCCAACAGCTAAAGGGTCTAATTACTAATAATTTGAATCCCGCTGAATCTCAGATAAAAAAGTAACTATAATTTATAAACACCAATACAAAAATGAGCTCGTACAAATTTAATGAAAGTTAGACTGTTAAAAATTTGTGTAATTTTACATTCTTGGAAAAGTAATCTTTTATCACAACATAGTATATCCAGATATACAAAATCTGCTGCAGCTCAATTCAATCTTCCATTTAATATCAAAATCATGCAATCTACTGAATCAAAAAATCTACTAGCCCAACTTCACGATCCTAGCAACCGACAGTCGCGTTGTTTTTTTTTTGAAAATAAACGAAAAGAAGAAATTTATGCAGAAACAAAAGGTGCTATAAGTGCTACGAGGTCACAGTAAATTCCAGAAATATTTTTTATCTGAAGTTGGTTAAAACCGCTGCAAACAATTAACAACTACATATAGAGTCGTGAATGTGGTTGTGAATCTGCCTCGAAATGAAAACTATCCGACATCGGATAATTATAGTTGTCAATTGTTTGCAACCTTGAAAGATTAGATAACAGAGATAACCTATTATTTATTATTATACTATCTGAAGATGTGTGGGTGGTGTTATAAGCTGATGATCTGTGATTGATGATATTATCTGAAGATGGTGTTATGTGTTGGTGATGGAAGGATATTATGATGGTGATCTATGAATGATAATACTACTGACGACAGGTGATGTTATGTAGATGGTGTCATAAGTTAATGATGATATGATAACGAGATCTAATTGATGAGGATATTATGTGAAAATGTTGATATGTGATGATGATAATGCTGCTGACTTATTACTGATGATAATTATATCTGAAGATGTGTAGATAGTGTTGTAACATGATGATCTATGATTGATGATGATATTTACTGAAGATGATGTTACGCGTTGATGAACACGATGTGATGAAACATGATGATCTATGATTCATGGTCAGAACGATGAAAAAACACTGAGAATTTTATGTTTTGAAAATGGAAATGAGACTCGATTGAATTAGGTGAATTATGTATATGTAAATTTGACATTTGATGCATGTATCAAATGTCAATGTTCACTTGTCAATTGAAATTTTGATACCAAATCTGAATCATTTTAATCAACTGAGTATCAGTCTTCTGCAAATCACTTTGATCCAACTCTAAGATGAAAATCAAACCCTAGGATTCTATGTGAAGACATGTGTAGGAAAATTTGTAGTAATCGTTTATAGAATTCCATTTGCAATTTTTGTGATTTATGGATCAAGTATCTATATTATATAATAATCTATATCATTTTCTTTACTGAATTTATTATTAGTTTCCTTGCTGAATTTATTATTGATACCACAATTGTTAAATGAATGAAAGGATGACAAACCTAACATAGTAGCTATATTTCGTCGCTGCCATTTTCACGTTGAGCTTGATTATTCAAAAAATAGTTCATTTATATGTCAAACTTTAATCTTGACTGACATATTACCAAACGTTTTGAAAGCAGATATTTTGAAATCAAATAAGCTATAATGATTAAGCGTAATCAAAAGAAATTATCATTTGCTCATGATTCAGAAGACTGAAAATGTGTATAGTAAATCTAACAACATAAATATTGTATAGTTTTACTATATAATTGTCTTACAATGTAAGTTAAAAATATTTGTCTGTAGTCACGAGAAATATAATTGAAGTTTATATAATTTTGACAAGCTCATTTTTATATAGTATTTGAATTATATTTTTGTTACACATAGAACGGTGCGAAAAAATAATCAAACTAAGAAGTTATGTATCAAGTTTGTAAACATTTAAAATATTTACTCAAGTTCTTGGTCGAACATTGTTATAATAATTATTAAACACAGTAACAACTTATAGAATACCTTAACATCCCTATAACATATCCCTAAGATTTTTATGTTGGTTATACTGTAGTCTAAACTACAGCAAAACTTAATAGATTCTGAAATGAATATAGTCTTCCACAAAAATTAATTGATCTTTCAGTCCATTTGAAAATTTTCAGAACAATAACAAAAATACTAATGGGCCAAGACTGGCTATCATTAGAATAATTCCAATGTACTTCCTAAACTGCACTGTTAGAAAAATCTGACTGAATTTTAATGCACATGTATTGGAAGTAATAATTAATTTCGGCTTAAAAAATTGGCCAACTCTTCTTGGATTTTCCTTTAATCAATTCTTTTGACTTATTGGTTAGATTGAGATTTTTAATTCTATCTGCATTATCCTGTCGAATTTATATTTTCAAAAATCTGTGGATTATAATATGATAAAAACTACCCTCTTTTTTATGAAAGTAAATTAAAAATACTAGTTTAACATATAAAAAATAGGATAAAAAGGATTTTCATAAATGAATTT
>JAUMHM010000016.1:20318229-20349010 GCA_032362435.1 Melikaiella ostensackeni | reverse complement strand
AATACTAGTTTAACATATAAAAAATAGGATAAAAAGGATTTTCATAAATGAATTTCATGTATGAAAATCACTTTCATTTATCAGTACCTGAAATTGACATTACAATTGTGATTTAAAAGTGCTTGCATTTTCCAGAATTTTCTAACAGTGTAGAACAAATCAAATATTGACAAAATGGTTTCTAATACAACTGAAAAATGATAATTGTAACCCAATAATTGTTACCCGAGAATCATCCAACAAATTCTGTTAGAGACCCTTCTCTATAAGAAGGTCTACAAGGATTTGGAACAATATGATAATCAATTTCGGGCGCTGAAACTAAAAGTGGTGCTATCGTATCTCAATAACGTATCACCGATTCCTTAGATCTCCTAAATTTAGCTAAACTTTTTGGATTGCATATATCTCATAACAATGCACAAGAAAACAGGTTAGACAGAAAAGCTCTGCTCAAATCAGAACATGATTGTTTTTCGTGAAGATCAATTTTAAATTAAAAGAAAATTAACTAACCCGCTAATCGATCCTTCAGATGTGGGTGACCTTGTAGAGGATGAGGGGCCAGATTAGCAAAGAAACTAGCTCTGAGCCCAGCGGCTGCAGCTTGTTGTTGACTATGTTGAAGAGCCTGGAGGTTCCAATGAGGTATCAATGCCTGATTAGGCATCCCCGCGGCTGGTGCACCATTCGAACCCGGTGGTCTATGAGCCGGTACCCTAATGACTCCTCCACCGGTGTAAATAAGTCCTGACCCACCAGGGAAGAGTCTAAAAGGGGCTAACAAGTCGTTCGAGTGAAGGGAGTGACTCGTAGGTATCTCGGGCGTGCTTCCAGTATCATCATCATCGTCTTTCTCCGAAGTCTTCTCTTCAGCTTCCGGCTCCCAGGATCGTCTTCCATCCTCCAAGGCCGACGTTCGGTTGTTGCTCTCCTCCCATGCCCAGGAAGACCTTCTATCCTTATCACTGTCCAGTTCTTCTGACGATGGACTCTTCAGATTTTGACTCCTGTTCTCACCCAGGAGTCGACTTATGCTAAAGGGATGGCTTCTCGGCGGTTCAGTTTGCAGAGTCTTTGTACTCGTCTGATTCGGAGGTGGGGAATTCGAACACTCGGACGGTGCATCACGATTCCTGTTGGAATCATGATGCATGTAGTTCCGCGGGCTACAACTTCGGGAATCGGAATCATCGACATTTATCTCCTCCGTGGCGTCCATATCGCTCTCCGCGTGATCCGACATGATTGCTTCTGATCGGACCTAACTTTTACGATTCACGCTCTTGTGCACTTAGGAAGCAATCATTTTGCGGGGCCCGTTAGAGCTTTCTTGCTACATCTTACGCAGCCGCGCTGGATCATTGTTCTGCAAGATTGCTAAGAAAGATTAAGATGATGGGTTAGAGTCGAGAACTTTTTTATGGAAAGGTACTCCAAACTCAGACTTTAAGACCTTGTGAAACTTGCTTTAAGTTAAGTCTTGTCTTAAGGAGGTTTAATGGATTGAAAATTAAAGATTACAGACTGCAAATCTAGAAAGGAGAATACATCTGTCTGAGATCATCCGTGACTGTATTCATCGGACGTTGTCTGGTTATTTCATGCGCTGTTGAGCTTCAAAGATGCCCCTCAGATTTATTTCCCTTGAACGAAATGGGAAAGTGATCGGTTTCGCGGTATCCTTCGAGTAACGATAATTTGTGGTATCCTTGAAAACTACAAGAAAACTCACTCCTGGAGAATGCAGAATCAGGACTCCTGGTCGCTGGTCCGTTACCCACGCACACAAAGCTAAACGATCAAGCACTCTCGCAGAAGTAGAATCCATTCCTTATCTCTTGTCACCATATTTCAGCAATAGGAGGTTCACTCTTGTCGGCACATCCACCAAGTTCACTTTCGCGCCTTTCACTCTTGAAATTCAGAAATCGCGAATCGACACGCGGTCACGTGACAAAATCACGGTCGGAATCGTGACTTGCAGGCCCGATGTCACTGCTTGGTCGTGGTGGAGTGAATCAGACCGGTCTCAGGACATAGACGGCGAGACCAGACCAGGAGAGGAGAACCAGGTGGTTAAGCCCCACCACCAAAAGAGAGAGGGGCGCGCGCACAAATGCTGAATATATCCTTAGGCGCCTATGGGGCATCGCCTATCGGCGGCCACGCGGCCAATCCCATCCCTACCCGGCACGCCCTGCTGCTCTCTTATTGGCTCTGGGCAAATTGATACCTATTTAACATTTGAGTAGAATGTTGCAGGCGATCGCCTCTTTTCCCCCTCTGTATTATTTATTGCGATCGCCTTTTTTTCCGCTTGCTTGCTCGCTGGCATCCTAACCTCCTCCACCGCGGGCCTCGAAGAAGCGGAGGGACTTAATTACAGCGAATATTGTACGACTCCTCCTTACCACCCTAAACTTATCTCTCGCTCTTGAACTATGTGCTTCTCTTTTGGACTGCATGCTATAGGGTAAAACTCCACCTCTACCACCATACACCCTTAAACGTGTCTGCCGCGTTTTACGGCTTTTATATTACTGGATGCTGTTGTTGCATACCACTGTTGGTACTTTAAGTTGGGTTTAAACGAGCATGTTTGCGGTTACCACTCATTTTATGGCTATTTTTGTTGAATCCTTGACATAGGATAACTGAATAGGTACAAGCCACTAAGACCCTCATGTGATCGATTGTGAATGATGTTGTCTAATCGGATTACGGGAGATGCAGAAGGGGAAACCAGAATGAGACTTCATTAAGGGTGGTTTCCTAGCTCAAGGTGTTCCAAGTAGTCTTTTCATGTGGCTCGTTGATTTGTTGGGTTATTTCTCATACGAGGAAGGCGGTGAAGTGAAAAAATGTAAAAAGAACGTTCTTAGCCTAATTCATTATGAATTAGGGTGATATTTTGGGTTCTAATCAAAATAGGCTTAATACGTGTTATTGCAAATTATGAACTGAATAAGAACTAGGACTTATACCTTAAAGGATACTTTTAACCACACCAAAATGTTAACATTGCAGTTCTCATTGAGCGAAATGTTTGGGAGAACCAAAAGATTTGATTGCTACAAAATACGTTTGTTGTCCCAAAAAAATGTTGGTTGTTTCAATGAAATTTGTATTGATTGAACAAAACTTGGTTGATTCAACAAAAGTTTTGTCGAGATAACCAAAATATCTTGTTGCTTCTATAGCATCCAAATATTTTGTTGTTTTAACTAAACATTTTTCTCAGTCTATCGACACTACTTTAGAAAACGAAAGTGACATAAAAATGCAAATAATAAAACAATCACATGCATAATAATAATTGTTACGAATTTTGACAATGTTTCTAATTTACAAAGCAAGCAATACAAAATATCGTTTATTTGAATGCTCATAACTTTAAGTACAAATAAAATATTCTTGATAACAAATTGAATTAAAATATCCAGTTTCGGTAGGCATTTGGAAAATATAGACCATTTGTTTTCAAATAAAACATAGAATTCTCACATTCTTGTTTATTTTATGGATATTTTGAATGTGGAAATCAAAATATTCCAAATATAAAATGTGAAAATGGTGTAGTGTTTAGATATTGCAATGCCATGTCGTAACGCACTTTTTCTACTAGAAGTCTTCATAATTATTAATCGGTTTTCACATCTATATGTTCTTAAATTATATTTTTTGAAGATAATTTCACATATTATTATTTTCGAGCCGCGGATGAGTTTTTAATAACGTAAAAAATCAGCAGTATGCGTTACTAACGAGACTGAAAAAAATACTCTATACACTGTCAAAAATTTCTGTTGTAATTTTACAATAAATATATTGGAAATTTATTACCAAAACGTAATGTAATTTTATAATATATGTTTTGTACACCGAATTATGAGAGAAATGAAAGTTTCCTGCATATATGGTTTGCATTAAATTTTTATTAAAAATAAAAAATTACTAGTCTCGGAGTTTGATTATACATGAATCAAAAATAAAGTATGATGTATAGATGAACAATACTCAGAAACGCATTCTAAAGGTGAAAATTTCGTACATGATAAATTGTTTTTAGGTTAGGTATATCATTTACTTAATTTCTGAATGATTTGTCCACTAACGAAAATTCTTGTTACAATCAGCATGTTGAGCAAATGGTATTTCACGATTTTTTTATTCAAGTTACTGCAGTAGTAATTCACAAAATGCTTAGGCTATATTTTAAAAAAATATATATTTGAAATTACAATACTTGTATTGTAATTTTAAAATAAAGTTATTCCAATTTACTCTACAATACGATGCTTACAATTTTACATTACAATTTGTATTGTAAAGTATTGTAAAATCACAAACATTTTTAACAGTGTACCTTCCCCTAATTATCTCTATTTTCCTAGAATAAAAAATGGCATTTAATTAAATTTATCGATAATTAATAACATTAATTAATAATTATTACATAGTAGATTTTCAGTCAAGAGAAAGGATGTACCAATTTTCACAGTAGAAAAGATAAATATTGATAAGTCATTGTAATCCGACTAAGTATACAAAACATTTTCAGATAAAAATTATTGTCCCTAACAATATTGCGGCTTTCTTAGGGGCCCAACAGTTTTCCCTTATTAGGGTGGCCCTCTCCAGGACCTACTGTGGTTCGAATATGGCAACCCTTTTCATCAAAATGACTTTCATAATAATCCCCCTATTGTGGCCCGGATAGGATCGCGTTAGGCCCTGAGTAAGTTACATGATCAAAAACATTTTTTTTGCAATGTGGACAAAATAATTGAAAAATCTGACATACTGAATTTGCACGTGAAAAAATTTGAGGTAAGAAATACTCGAATTATGCTAGTTTGATATGGCGTGAGAAATTTACTGAACCACTAAAATATCTTCTCGAATATATGTATTTTGAGAACATATAAGAAGTTTCTGTTCAGAAAAAAAAATTTTCCTCAAAATTATAAATGCTTAAAGTTGTTCCAAAATGACTTCGGGATCCGAAGTAACTCTGGGACGCGTAATATTTGTTCCAATTATTATTATTATAAATATTTCCGAAATCATTGCAAAAATTGTATGCAATCATAACATAAGGAAAACAATTTTCTCAATGTTAACTTTTATGTGTTTTCAAAAGAAACTTTAGAAGATGGTTTAATGTTTTAAAAATTTCTCACGCTATATCGGACTTATTTTGTCGGCGTACAAAACAAGAACGGCATTTATTTAGAAAATGGCCCTATTGGGGCCCCAGCGAAGGCCCTTTGACATTAATTGGAAATTAAAAAGATTCCTTGTTGAAGGGCCTCATTAAATTCCCTTTGATGACCCCCAACAATTGTGTGTAAGCAAACTGGTAGGGCCAGTAACAATTTTCCCAATGCGGACTCTAAAAATCATAGGAAAACCCTAACTGGGCCCCAACAATACCCTACGAACATTTCTATATGGGTTAGTGTGAAATTTAATAAAACAGCACTTTGTCAAGCGTAACCTAAAATTCCTTGTCCTTCCGTTATTGACTAGCAAAAGTTTAATTTTAAGTTCCCTAGCTTTCCATAATTTTTCTTATTCGCTAAGATTAAGAAAAAGCTATTTTGTGTAGTGAGACTAATTACTACTAGTGAATTATATTATTTATTATTATTGTTAATTATTAATAATAAATATTTACTGCAGGTTTTCAGTCAAATGGTGACATGCCTATTTTTCAGTAGAAAAGGTATGTTTTGCCAAGGCATGCAATTTAACCAGATTATGTAAAGCTGGAAAAAAGAAAAACCAAAATTTGAAAAACAATGTATGGCCCAGCGAGACAAAAATTGAACATTTCCTGCCTGCATCATTTTCCTCATTGTTGAAGCATGAATAAAAAGTATTTTTTTGTGATTAGGTTTATGTATACCTACTGATTATTATCAATTTTCAGACAAGAAGAGCCATGCTAATTTCAACAGTGGAATAGGTAAGTTTTTATAAGCTATAATACTTCGACTCTTCCTAAAACCGATTTAAATAAAAAAATAAATCAACCAAAAATGATCATTCGCGTATGAAAATAAAAGTTAAAACTGACAATATGAAGAACGCATGAAATTAATATACGAAACAATATACTTAAAATATCCTAAAATTTAACTAAACTTTTAACCATGAATTATATTTGTGTGACATCAACTAACCTATGGACAGAACACCAATATCCTCCTGATAGTATAGGAAAAGAGATAATTATAGGCAGAAAACTTTTTTTAGAAAAGAGAACAAGACTTTTTTTCGTATGGACTCTAAGAATAAAATTCATCGAAGTGATTTAAATCTTCGCTGAAAAAAGCAACAATAAACGAAGAAATGAATAACTTTTCCAGAAACTCTCGCACTGAAGGTTAGTTTTCTTTTTCTCCAATTCTACGAACATTCAGAGAGAAGATAAAACAAGCCGTGAAAAGATAAATGAGAAAGCTTACAGGAAAATTGAACATTCCAATATGCTACGAATGAGCAGCAGTAAAATGTGCGCAACATTAGAAATGTGTATCTTTCATTGATAATAAGTATAGTTGTAACGGGTACTTTCAGTTGTAAACCTAAATAGGCGTGAATGGTGCACAATAGTAGCGGTTAACGTAAATTATAGCAACGTTTTACTGCACCAAGTGCTATCTCATTCATATATTGAGGAAAGAATTCAGTAAAGATCTTTACAATTTTTGTTTCTCTTGATGATGGTTCACCATTGAAAGCTTTTTCTACTGAATTATGGGCATCAAAATAAATTCTGGGAAGAATTTATCATTTTAGACATTGAAGACCCAAAATATTACTTGGAATTGCGAATCGATTTTCGGAAAAAACCGAAACAATCTAAACTGAAAAGGAACCTTTATTAAAACTGAATCTGAGGGAACTAATTGTCAGTGGAAATCTACTGAAATTTCAGTCAATGATACTCTCCAAGTTTGAATCAGTGAAGGTTTTCATCCCTGATTCGAATTTAAAGAGCAGTAAATTATAAAATCATATTTCAAATTTTATTCTGCTCACCAAAGGAACTCATATTTATTAAGTAAACTTTAAAAAAGTCATGTTTCAAGTAAAAAAAAAACCTAATTTAAAGTCTAAGAAAATTAAGCTGTAACTTCAGAACAGTAATTTTACCTCACTTTCAAAGGCTGCAATTTTCAACGGAACATAAATTTTCGTTCTGACTCAAAAATTATAAAATGACTACACAGTACAATTTTTCAGTTTGTTGTATTTTTCTCCACATATAGAACTTAGTCTGCTTTTTAAAAGTTTATCTGTCTATTCTGGCTCAATTTTATTTGATACATGCATATAAACAATCACGGACAAAGTCTGAGAATAAAACTTTGTTTTCATATTACAATTTTCACTGTGTATTAAAATTTGACATTTTTCTTTCCTTTTTCATGTTTATCATCTTTGTATCTCAAAAACTATGTATGCATAATTTTTCTTTAGAAAATGTGTATTAAAAAATAGTTTTCCTCATTTATGATCCTTATGATTCATTTTTCTTTTTGTAATAAGACTTCCTGAACATTTTATAAAATATTTTCTTAAGCTATACAGAGAAATCCCTTCCAAAAAATCTTCTACGGAATGAATGGTTTGATTTTGCACGTTGACAAAATGTGTATAAAAAAGTGCTTATTTTCATGAAATTTATTGACAGTAGTCATTTTTCTGTATTTTAAAATTTTATATCATGGATCCCAAATTTTTGATAATATTTTTATAGGCCCGAAAAGTTTCTTCAAATTTTGACTGATTTTTGAATACTATAAGAGATAAGAGATAATTTCAGACATACATGGCAGACCACTGTTTTTAACCAAAAATTTGAAGAAACCTTTTGAAATGCCTAGAGAATCTTTTCCTTTATTTGAGGCTCTTCTACGTATGAAAATACCCCACAGAACAATTATCAAGTGCTGAGGAAACCAAAACCAAATAGCAGCAGATTTTCCAAACAATCATTTTTGTATAAAAGAAAATTAGACTAATTGGAAAAATCTTTTATATACGTCAGAACGTGCTACTGGCAAAATTAAAACGAAAAAATTTACATTCTTTCGTGTATTTAAAAATTATCTTTTTCTACCTATGTCTACAAAATCTGAAAATTCCAAAATCCTTGATCCATAATTACCCACCGTGGTCCATAATTACCTCGGTTGATGGGAGTAATTTTACTGTATTTTAAAATAATTTTTTAGCTAGCTTTGAAAAACCTTTTAAGCAGCTCAAGACTTCTTACTGATGAAAATACATTCACAAAATTTTGAAAAGCTGAAGGAAGGAAAAATAGGTAGAAAGAATAATTTGAAAATGATCACCTTTGAGTTTATCTACTTTTGATAATTATTTCAGCCTTTCTTCATTTTTGTATGCCAATTTTTTTTTTATACAAAAATGACTGTTTGAAAAATCTTCTACTATTTTGTTTTTGTTTTCTCAGCACTTGACAAGTGTTCTGTGGGGTATTTTTATAGACAGAAGAGTCTCAAATAAAGGAGAAAATTCTTTAGGCATTTTATAAGGTTTTTTCAAATTTTTGGTTAAAAACAGTGGTCTGCCATGTATGTATGTATGAAATTATCTCTCATAGATTGGTATACGAAAATCTTTCAAAATTTGAAGAGACTTGTCATGCCTACAAAAATATTATCAAAAATTGGAATCAATAGTATAAAACTTGGAAATACAGAAAAATGACTACCATCAACAAATATTATGAAAATAAGCACTTTTTTATACACATTTTGCTAGAGTGCAAAATTAAGCCATTCATCAATATATTAATTCTGATTTTACACGTGATTTTTGCATTTATTTGAAAACCTACACTACTTCTTATCTGTAATTTCAATTTTGAGAGTTTCCATTTAAATCTTCTAAAGTTTGAATGACTTCATTTTAAATTTGCTTATGAAGGTCGAAAATTTAGATCTAAAATTATTCAATTCCTAATGTTTCTAAATAAAAATTGTTAAATTTCAAACGCCTTAAATTTCGAATTATGTCTTGGCCGGCTCAAGTTTCAAATTGACAAAAAATTAAGACTCAATTTTCAGCGATAGATACCATTTTGAGCGATTTAAATTTGAAATCTCATTTTGTTATTTGAATTTGTTTCAGCATTAAGACTTTAGCATTAAAATTGTTCAATCTCAAACGATTTAAACTGAAATCTAAAGAATTTTATATACTTACATTTTTTAAATATGAAACTATCCTATTTTGAAAAATTGAATCTGCGACTGTTCAATTCTGAATAATTTCAAATTGAAATTTAGGCTATCGACTGAACATAGGGTACTACAGCGAGCAAATCTTGAAAATAGGGTACTTTAGGGACCGGAGCTGAATATATGGTACAAGAGGAGATATAGGGACCGGTCTGTGAGGCATGCATGTCAAATGTCAATTTCTTGACTGCCCTCAGAAAGAAATTTTTTTCATTCAACAAAATCGTTGGCTGACGCATATTTGGTTAATTTAAAAAAAAGTGTGGCTAAGTGAACAAAATTTGTATAAAGTAGACCAAACTCGTTCGCTTAAATCAAATGGGACTTATATGATGAAGTAAACCAAATTTTATACTATAAAACCAAAAATTTTCTTGAGTCAACCATGATTTTGTTCTCCAAATAAGTAAGCATTTTATATGCCCAGACAAACAAAAATTTGGTTGAGTTTATGAAATATATATATGGGAGTGCCTTATGAACCGATTAGGGGCAAAATATTATACTACTATTCAGTGTAACTACTTTTAAATCTGCAAAAAGGAATGAAAAGCATAAAAATCATTTCTGCGAAGAAAATTATTGAAACATTACATTTTCAATAGATATAACCATAAAAAAGTATTTCAGCTCAGCAAACAGGATATTTTGAACTTTCTTAAAGATTGAAAGAACCGCCCATTTCACGTTTTCAAAATGAATTGAAACCTTTGCAAGAAGAGCGAAGGGAGACCATAATTACTGATCGATCGTTGTTCGCGAAAAAAGGGTTAAATAGTTGCTGGTTCTCACTTATTGTTAGTAAGTGCGCTGTGTCGAGGAAACCCCTGATTTTGTAGAAGTACGTATTTGAGAAAGTATAGCATTGGTCGGTCGATCGTAAGAGAACGGGTTAGGCTTCACATGTACCGTGTCTGTGCACCAAGGTGCCTACGGGCTGAACCAAAATGGTGACCGGTGCGCGTTAATCTGCCGCCATCTTCTTACCTTCAGTCTGAAATGTTCTGGATTATATCTATGTGCCGAAAGACCATATTACCAGTTTCAAATTCCTCATTTTGAAAATACTACGTTTCGCGAAAGGATTTCGCCCATGATGCCTCACACGCACCTTTTTCGATTGTTACTTTTACTTCGGGTACTTTACGAGGTTTAACTTCGTCCCTTTCTGAGCGTACCTAATAATCACTTGCACGAGTTTTTAAGTCCCCCCTATACTATTTCGAGGATTTTTCAGCAAATTTCTGGGAGAAGAATTACACAAAGTACCATTGGGCCGAACCGAGCCAAGTGGTTATGTTTTCATTGCGAATCTTTCGCAGTAATGGTTCATGAAATGCGAAAATCGAAAAGACGTTTGCCGCGTGCATTGTTAAATCTTAGTTGTTTAATTGAATTGTATTATCTATCACGAGGGAAAAAAGGATTTAATATCTAAAAACACAGAAAAACCTAAAGATAAAGTTTACATCGATTCCAGGTGAAAGATTCGCTGCAATAAAAGTTAACCTTGCCGATTAAACTTGACATGAAACGAAGATAATTTTGTGTTTATAAACTTGCTTCGGTGAACTTTCGCTTCATAATGTCTCATTTTTATTCGAAAAGTAGCGAGAGTTACGACGCCAGCGCTATCTACTGTTGTTAGAGTTAATTAAACTGGAGCAAAATGGCGAGTCCACGCCTGACAGTTGCTTTTTATTAAGTGGTGTAAAATAAGTTGAAATTCGTTTACAATAGTCTAAGCTATTTCAAAGAAGATTTATAAGAAAGAACAATGTTTATTTATGTTTTTTGTAACTGATTCTACGTTCTACTTCCATTTTCTCACTAATATTTTACTTGGCACAGCTGATAACATGACGTAGGAGGTTACGTCAGAATTATTCTCCTGATCGCGTTGAAACTTTCACCGAAATACGATCGATTTTTAATCGTTCCAAAATTTATCTGAAACACATTTTATCTTTGGTTTTTTCTGTGAAAGTAATGAATACAACTGCCGATCGTCTATTGTAATTACCAAAGAAAAGACTTATGATCTCTGGTCTATCAACAAGTCAGTCACGTATTATTTTCTGATTATGTACAATATTGTCGAGCGTAGGTAGACATTAGATTGAACAATGAAAATGGCTGGATGATTGAAGCATTTCGTAATCCAATCATTGATTATCTACTTATTTAAGAGTTATGACTCGGAGCATATATAGGGGTAATTGAAATGGCAAGATCGATCTTGAGAAATGCGACTTAACGCCCGATTTTAAGTTAATAATAACCGTACAGTGTATATGCACTCGTGCATGAAAAGGCAAATCTTAAATTTCGATTACCAATCCACTTAAGACTTAACTACGGAAAATTTGCGAAGACTCTAGAGTCGGCAGATATATATATATGTACATATGTGTGCAATTGCGTATCGTATGACTTGCACGTTGTGGTAATAGAACAATTTGCTGCTATAAGAAAATTGCTTACCTATTCCGGAACGCCGTGAAGCCGCGATTACATTTACTCTTGCCTCGATTTCAGTGAGTCAGAAAGACCTTTTTAATGGCATTCGTGTCTATTACGAAAGATCTTGAAGAGCAGTGTATATAATCCAGCATCTGTAAAGGAAAGGATATATCTTATGTTTTCTTCAAACAGAAATCTGTATAGGATTTTTAGATGATTTACAAATTGATAAGTTATATGTGTTTAAGTGCTGTCTGCTTCAACCAAATAAACGGTAAATAAACGATCAATAAACGATCAAAATAAATAATTGGCCAAAAGATGAATCGGTAGCCTAGGTCATTTATAAAAACAAAATGTGCTATGACAAAATAGAAAATACGGTATTCTAGGTCACCAATTAATCGTTTGGCTGATTACACAGGCCATACTTGAAACAATATAACACGAGCAGCGAATTTTTTTTTCTTAAACCGCTTACGCCATTCTTTAGTACTCCTTTTGACCTTTCATTTTCATTTTGGGTCATCCGGAACTGATTTTTTTTTATCTGAGATATGGCACATTAACCATTTCTTCGCATTCTTTACCTTCTATGCTCATTTTTCAGTGCGAAACTGAAATGTGTATGTGCCATATCTCGAAGATGAAAAATTGGATCGGAATGATCTAAAATGTAAATAAAAGGTGAAAAGAAGTACTAAATGACGCCGTAAACGGTTCAAGGTGAAAAAATTCGTTGCTCATGCTACATTATTTCAAATATGGCTGATAATGGCAAAGAATGCGAAGGAGGGCGAAGAAATGATTAATGTGCCATGTATCGGAAAAAATAAATCAGTTCGAGGTCATACTAAATGGAAATGAAAGGTAAAAAGGAGAAGAAACGATGGCGTAAGCGGTTTGAGGAAAAAATTCGTTGTTTTTGTTGTATTGTTTCAAGCATGGCTGAAAATGGCAAAGAAGGCGAAAAAAGGCGAAGAAATGGTTAATGTATCATATCTCGGAGAAAATAAATCAGTTCGAGATCATACTAAATGGAAATGCAAGGTGAAAAGGAGTACAAAATGATGGCGTAAGCGGATTGAGAAAAAAATTCGTTGGTCATGTTACATTGTTTCAAATATGGCTGAAAATGGCAAGGAAGTCGAGGAAAGCGAAGAAATGGTTAATGTACCATATCTCGGGGAAAATAAATCTGTTTGTAATGATCCAGAATGAAAATGAAAGGTAAAAAGGAGTCCTGAATGATGGCTGAAGCGGTCCGAAGAAAAAAATCACTGCTCATGATCGAAAATGACCGAAAATGGCCATTTTTGCACTCTTAGATTAGGATATCTCGAAATCCTGGTATAGGAGAAATCTGGACAACGGATTCATTTTTAGGACATCAAAATCCTCCTGGCTTACCCTGTCCGTTCTTTGGTTTCACAGAAAAAACTCAGGGTAAATCTTGTTTCAGGTAAATTTGTATTTTCACCTACTCGTATGGGTAAAACACAAATATTACCATCGGTAGGGAGGAAACTCTCTTTTGTTCCCATAAAAATCGTCATGACAGTCTTGAAAATTGGAAGCCACTAGCTTTGATCGCTAAAGTGAAGTTAGCTGATGGTTAATAAAACAGTCGCATCGAATAAGGGCAACTTCATAAAGACAGTCATGCTGAATTGTAAGAGCTGTCAAAAGTTGCTTACACGCGTGGGTAGAAGCAGAAAAATACCGAGGTGTCAGGGTGATCATTACCCACATGGGGTAAATTTTGGTGCAGGTAATCTTTACTCCCAAATTAGGGTAAAGATTACTCTGAATTTTTTCTGTGTACAAAAAAGTGCATTTTTTCGGCCTGTGTTATTCATACACATAGCACTAATGTGTTTTACACTTTAGGTACTACATGGAATTTTCTATAATTATGATACAAGTTCCAATTTCGATAATCGATATGTAAAATCGAATGCTCCGAAAATGTTCGCACGAATAAAATTGTTTATAGGTTTCTGGGTTGCTAATATTGCGATGGGGCGTGATAAGCATTTACGATTTGAGAAGAATGGAGAATTATATTTGTGAAAAATTGGCCCTTAAGGTAAATAAGTCTTTAAATTATGTGATAATTCTTCATGAAATAAGCGGAAACATTAAAGAGGTCTCTGGATTCTCTTCTTTGTCTTGTTGAAAATCGTCGAGCGTGAAGTCAAGAGTGTCTTCCTGTGTTTGTGGCTTGCGGTCGTTGCTCGCGACGACTGACAAAGATACACGTGTTACTTTATTATATGGCGTTTATCATGGCACAATAGATGTATATGGGAACATGTGGTTCTTTTCATCACATCGTTTTCTCGAAATTATTGTTTTCAGCAAAGTGGTCAATGTAGACAATTGTCAACCACAGTAAATTAGGATATCAGATTTTTGACTTGATTTTATAAAATTCCATTTACTGCATTTGTATATAATTCATATTAAATTATATTACGTAAATTCTTCGTAATTTTGAGTATTCTTCAACATCAGATTGCAAAATTTTAAATCTCCATGCAAATTAATATTTTTTCATTCAAAACATTCAAGAATGGCAAATTCTACTTGAAACATCTTATAGCTTTAATGTGTTCAGAGTGGAAAAATTTTAACATTTAAGTCATGAGGACCAATTGCAGGCATAAACTTAAAAAATGTTCAGCCTCATCAATTGCATTTTCCATAGTCCTCTAAGTCACGCTTATTATTTAATAAAAAAGGCAATGCAATAAAATGTTAAAAAATAAACAATAAGCCACACAATAATTATATAATACAAAAAAAACACATTTTTCTTCAATGTAAACAAAAATTTCTGAATGAAATTAATATTATTACATTAAAATATTATATTATATTTGTCGATTTTGATATCTTCGTATATAAACTAGAATTATTTATCTAAAAACCCTACTCTGTCTTACCTTTTTGCAAAAAATTTTTGGGAGGGTATCTGTTTAATACAGGTTTTCCCCGAGGAGACGCGAAAAGTAAGGCTACGTCGATGGACGCTACATCATTGGAAAATTACACAAAAGTCTTCGTAAAGTTGTAAAATACAAGGGATCCCTTCATCCAAGGAAATCCTTCGAAAAATTGTTTTATCCCGCTCTGATTCATATTTTCATTATTCATTCATGTATTTTTATCCCGAAATATGAAAGTTATTACCAGTTATGATAGCCATTTATGTATCGATGTAGCACGAAAAGATTTTCGTGGACACTCATATTTCTGTACATATTGTCGTCTATATTATACTTGAATTAAAACATACGTGATGAAAATTCTACCTCACGAGATAAATTTTATGGCTATTAAGCATACATTTTTGAATGGTTCATTATATATTTCCTATTGAGCTGTAAGTTATGCCTCAGGAATGTAAGGATATGCTTCAGAATCATTTTTTGGCAACTTAATGTTATTTTATTGGAATTCGTGATAATAATATCAAGTTTTTTATCATAGATCTTGTTATGAGGCACTAAAAGGAAGATTAGCGTGCCGATTTTGTTTACAATACAAGCAATAGTTTTGATAATTTATCCATTGGACAGGAAAATGCCCTGTTTGTGGAGAATTATCAATATACATATAATGTAACACAAATTTGGTAATTGGATATCTGAAGTATTCTTCATTACAGAATTGAAATTTAACTTACTTTTTACTATTAAAACTGATAAATTCCTATTTAAAGTATTAAAGTTTATTAACGTTTTAAGTATTTAGGATTCAGAAATTAACCATTTTTAAATTTGAATCGAGAAAATGTGTACAATCTCAAATTCAGATACTTAAAATTGAATAATTTCAAATTTGAACAAAGAAAGTAAATCAAGATTAAATGAAAACTGAGATTGCTCCTAAAAGTTCAAAATTTAACTCTAATGACAAATTTCGTGCACTGAGATTTTTCTTATAACAAATTTTAAAAATTGAGTAAGAATTAATTCAAGTGTCTAGGGCAAGGGCTGATTCACATTGCCTTACTGATGAGTCCGGTGAGTCAGCCTAGGACGAAACGCTTATTTTTCAAAAAATAAAAAAAAAAAGCTTAATAATAATAAATAACATTTAAATAATTAACATTTAAACATTAAAACAATGCATGCATCGTCTATGACACACATGTTGCTGCACCGACAATAGAAATTAATTAAATTAAAACATTTAACATTTAAATAATTAATAACAATAAATAACAATAAAATTTTTTTCTTATAACAAAAATGATTTCTTCATTTGAAAAAAATTATATCTTGAAAGAAGAAAAATTTTCTTCAATCAAATAAATATATGATTGGACATATTCATTCCTGCATTTCTTCGATTCAAATAATCTTTTTTCTCAGTGTAGAAATTAAAAAAAAGACAAGAGAAAGAAAAGAAGGAAGGGGATTTGGTCTTGATTTCTTTATATGTCTTTTATTTATTTTTTTAAATTTTGTATGGGAGTATTTGCATGTGTGCTTGTTCAAAATTGATCGTTTCTGATTTTTGAAGTGTGAGAAGTGTATTTTTAATTTAAAGCGTAATTTTTCTTGTGGTGTATTTTTAATTTTCAAGAATTTTTTCATTAGTTTCAAACTGTAAGGGTACGAAATTGAACAATTTGAAACGTTCTAAAGTAGGAACTTCACACAAATTGAAAGATATATCCCAATCTGAAACTTTAAAATTGATTAGTTCTAAAATTTATTAAACATTTAACAATTCGAACTTTGAGGTGAATCCTTGATTACATATAGTCTCGAACTCGAATTACATTACTTCAAATGTATTCTAAACTAGCTGTGAATTCGATCTCGGGTGTTTCCACTTTGTATTTATAATTGTATGGTGCTCACTTCATGAGTACCTTGCTCCCTCATTATGATAAATTATCAACTTTGATTTATGTTAATGAAAAAAATTTCAATATAAAAAACACATTTTTCAAATATTATAAATGACCAAAACATTCTTACTTGTCCTTAAGGGCATGTGATACTTCAGCATATGGTAAATTGGGTTCAGTTTTCCCGGGTTTTTGTCCACAAAAATTAAAATTTTCAAAAACTGAATTCGGAGATGTTGTAAAATAGTATAACGGACGTCCCCGAACTCTTTCTTAGAGGGATAAAATATTAAAAAAATTATTCTGATCAATAAAAATTTTATGTGCGTGCACTATTTTGAGGTTAGGATCAATTTTTCGCCACATACAAATTATTTATGAACTAAACTTTTTTAATTATCTACAAACAAGGCTCGTTCCGGGACATTAGTTTCTATGTTTTTTTGCTTGTCCTAAGTTTTCGGCCAAAAATATTGTGTAGTTTGGAAGTAAAGCTAGGTAATTGAAAAAGTTTTTTCATAAATAATTTGTATGTGGCGAAAAATTGATCCTAACCTCAAAATAGTGCACGTACATAAAATTTGTATTCATCAGAATACATTTTTTTTTATTTTATCCCTCTAAAAAAGAAATCGGGGACGTCCGTTATACTATTTTATAGCATCTCCGAATTCAGTTTTGAAAATTTTTAATTTTTGTGGACAAAAACCCGGGGGAACTGAACCTAATATACCATACGCGGAAGTATCACATGCCCTTAAAGCATTTATTGTTTAAACAAATATATATCATATTAATTATATATATTTTTCACAAGCACACTCTATAGTGAGGTAAATATGTATTTGTTTTAGATTATATACTGTTTTATGCAAAAAATACGTTTTCTATTACTTTGACTACTTTTATAATTTGAATTTAGCGCCCTTTATTTTCGCGCGAAATTTGAATACTGTAATTATTATTTGAGTAATTTTTTACAAATTTAGCTATTCAAGCGATTGCAATTTGCAATAAAACGTAAAATATAAACAGGAACACATTTTTGCTTCGAGAATTAATAAAAAGCGAAGATACGATTTTTTAAATCCTAATTCAAAATGCTCAAAAATGCTGATTAAATTCTCAAAGCATATCGAGCAGTCGAGCATATTCTCGAGCATATTCTCATGCTCGTGAGAATTTCTCCAAGCACTTAAACTCTTTGGAACACTACGTGCGAAGCTCTTTTTTACTGGAGCATGAGTGATTGTAAATTACGATGAAGAATCGTGTCTTTCACCGCGTTGAAGACTACTTTAATATTTTCCGTGTCCACTGCGGTGGTGAAATGATGGAAGAGCGGCTTTCTCGGGTCCCTTTTCACGGATACGAACATGTCGAGAATGAAATTCTGCACGTCTTTCATGGAATGTGAATCACCTTTAAATTGTGGAAAGTACCAGAGAACGTCGGTATCCGGTGATCTCACTTTTTTGTCGAGTAGATCGGTTTTGTTCAGAAAGAGGATGATTGACACGTTACCGAAGATCATGTTGTTGACGATAGTGTCAAATATATTTCTGGATTCCTCGAGTCTATTAGTCCGCCTTTAAAAAATGTGTACTTGTTAGGTATTTTAATTTTAAATTGCAGGAAATGGATGAAAAACAATTACAGGCCCTACAGTCCCTACGGGATACAAAATAGGATACAAAGGCAACTTTTTCACGCTCATAAGGTACTTTTTTCATCCCCTTTTTCACAAAAATGGGGTATGATAAAGAAGTTATTATAAGGCATTAGTTTTTTTCATAGGTATAGGTAACGCCAACCCGGATAATTATGGATAAACTTTTATGTTCTTTAACTTTATGATTTATTTTTATTTTTGTAATAAGACTTTCTGAACATTTTATAAACAATATTATCAGAATATACAGTAAAATCCCATTAAGAAAAATATGTTTTACGGAATAATAGCCTTGATCCATAATTATCCACTATGGTCCATAAGTACCCCGGTTGATGGTAGTCATTTTTCTGTATTTTAAAATTAATTTTCTAGCCAGCTTTGAAAAATCTTTTAAACAGCTCAAGACTTCCTACTAACGAAAATACATTAGAAAAATTTAAAAAACTGAAAGAACGAAAAATAGATAAACAGAATAATTTGAAAATTATCAGTTTTGAGTTTATCTATTTTTAATTCTTTCAGCTTTTCTTGATTTTTTCGACTGTATTTCTATCCGTAAAAATGTCTGAAGTATTCAACAGATTTTTTTAGACATACATATGTAGAAAAAGATAATTTTTAAATACACGAAAATGAGTATGAAAAAAAACAAGCCGTTGTTCCAGATTTTATTACTTAGGCATTTCAAATTTTTCTAAAGTATTCTGTCAATCAAACGTTCTGAGGTATTCAAAAGATTTTTCCAAGTAAGCTATTTATTTAAAAACAAAAATGACTGTTTGAAAAACCTGCTACTATTTTGCTTTTCTTTCCTCAGCACTTGATTATTTTTCTCTCGGGTATTTTTATACGTAGAAAGGTCTCAAATGACGAGAAAAATTCTCTAGTCATTTTTGAAAGAATTTTCCAATTTTTGGTTGAAAACAGTGCAGTGGTCTGTAAATATAATTTTGAAGAGACTCTTCTGACCTACAAAAATTTTGTGAAAAAAAAATGGAATCCATGAAAATATAAAAATTATGTAAATAAGCACTTTTTTATACATATTTTGTTAACGCGCAACATTAAGCCATTCATCAACATATTTATTCTGATTTTACACGTAATTCTTTCATTTATTTCAAAATCTACATTACTTTTTATCAGGAATTTCAATTTTGAGATTCTCAATTTAAATTTGCTAAATTTTGAATGTTTTTAATTTAAACCAGCTTATTAAGGTAGAATATTTCAATCTAAAATTATTTCATTCTTAACGTTTCCAATTAAAACTTGTTTAATTTCAAACGCTTTCAATTTAAAATTATCAAGTTTTGGCCGGTTCAAGCTTCAAATTGCCAAACAATTAAAACTCAAATTAAAGTAATTCCATTTTGAACGATTTAGATTTTCAATCGTCTTTTGATATTTAATGAAGGCTTTGAATTCGAAATTGTACAATCTGAAACGATTTGATTTAGAGTCAATTCTTTAAATTAAAAAAAAATAATTGTTGGAGGTTTTAAACGTCTCTCATCCAAATTTTCACATACTTTTAATTAATGTTCTCTGGGTGATAACTTATGTTTAAAGGACCCCTGTTTTCAAAGAACAGTTTTTAAATCTACAGGAATGACGAAAGAATTTTTTGAGGTGCTCGAAGTTTTTCTAAATTATCTTTATCCAGCTGGCTTCAGATTTTATTTACGTTCGAGGGCTTTTTACTGGTAAAAATAAGCTACAAAAAAATTATAATTTCAAAAAATACCAAAATAATTAATTTTTGAACTTGCTGCCTCCTTTTTTGATTCTTTAGATTTGCCAATTTTTTCTTGCGTATTTTTAACAGTACTAAGCCCTCGAATGTAAAAAAAAAATTTTGGTCAGCTAAAAAAGATAATTTGGAAAAATACGGAAATGACTTTATGGAAAACAGGCTACATTTTTGTTTTTTGGTTACATAAACTTATACATTTTTTTCTTAGTGTATTTCTATCAGTAAAAAGACCTCAGATGTTATAAATATCTTTCAAAGTCAGCTGAAAAAAAAAAAATTCAAATAAACACAAAATTCATTTTTTCTCAAATTTACTACATTTACATTTATGATTTTCCAGACTTATAGAATTTGTTTCTGAAGCATTATTACCAGTAGAAGAGCCTCAAACACCTAAAAAAATTCTTTCGTCATTCCTGCAGATGTTAAAACTGTTTTATTTATTTATTTTTTTTTTAAAACAGGGGTCTATTGAAAATAAGTTATCATTTAAAGCACGTAAATTAGAAAGCTGTAAAAATGTAGAAAATCATGAAAAAATTGGCATACACGAAAATATCAAAACTATGAAAATAAGAATTTTTTAAAGCACATTTTGCTAACGTGCAAGTTGAAGGCGATCATCAATCTACACCATAGACACGATATTATTATTGGAACTTATTTTACTGATCGAAGTAATTGAACTAACCAGCAATAATTGTGTTAATTCAAACAAAATTCTGATTAAAATAACTAGAATGTCGAGATAAATATAAACTTACAAGAAATTCTGATTGTTCTAACTAGAATTTTGGTTCTTTTAACCAGAAATTTCAGGAAAAAATGAGATTGAACCGGAAATTCTGGTTGTTTTTACCAAAAATCTAATTAAAATAATCAGACTTCCGGTTAAAAGACATTTTTACCAAAAATTTTTTTTGCGTGTATAATTATTATCAGTTATTTATTATTTCATTAGAAAAGAACACAAAACTGTTAGAAATATCAATACTTTTTACTCAATTTTACCTTAAAAAGGACCCTTACTTGTACTAGGCCAAAAAAAGTAGCTTTTAGTAGTATTACCCCGAATGAAGTAGCTAAATAGTAGCCTCGCTCTAAAAAAGTAGCAAATAGTAAGGGAGTGCGAGGTCTGACACGGTTCCTTTGAGATCACTTCAACGATATGAAAAAAAATTAGAAATAGAACAATTGTTTCCTGGAGAAATTGTTTCAGAAAGACCCCCTTACTATTTTTTAATCTCACTTCGTTAATTGAAAAGCTTAATTTTCGATTTTAAGAGGTAAAAATTCGCTTTTCACTGTTTTATACCAGAGAAAAATTAGAACAGATGAATATTATTATTGGAATTGTCTGAAGATATTTTTATTTATTTTTAAAATGATATCGGCTTATGATAAAAAGTTTTTAGTTTGAAAAAACATGTAGTTATGAATACATTCCCAGCTTTATTCTACTTAAAATAATTATATCTAGAACAACAAATAACAAAAGAAGACATTTATAATGAAATCAAAAAATGAAGTTTTTCAAAAGAACGAAGTGAGATAAAAAGTGATTAAGAGGATATAATTGTGCCAATTTTTCCAAGGAACAATTTTATTTTAACTTTTTTCAGGGTTGCTACAAAATCCTAATTTCGAAATTCCCTGACCTTTATCTGACCAATTTTTCATTTTCCCTGACTGTTATAAATTTTTCTTTCAGGCATAAAAACAACCTTACACCTAAGAGATCAATAATGTTAATGCCAAAAAAGGATTGTTTCTAAATTTATCCGAAACATTTTTAGTGACAACAGTCATACAGAATTTTATCAACTTCAACTTCAGTTTATCGAAAATTCCCGGACTCTTTCAGGTTTTTCCTGAAATTCCCTGGCCAGTTTTAAATTCCCTGACTTCCCAGAATTTTGGAAATTAAAAATGGATTTCTTCAAAAACAACTCCGGCGAAGATTTTGTTTTTTAATCAGAAAATAGTTGTAAGACATTCCAGATACAAAATCAAGAAAAACATTCTTAGTGCTCGTCCCTTTGGGTTGAAGTAATTTCAACCGAACCGTGCTGATTGTAGGAAAGGGATGAAGAACATTTACATATTTGTAATTTACCTGTCTTCTAACAGAACTTGGTCAAATTCTGACGAAGAGACGAGGAAGAGTATCGATGTGACGCAGTCAAAACACTGATACCATTTTTGCCTTTGTGACCTTTGACCGCCGACATCGACAAAGAGGAATGGGATGTTGTTTATCGGGATGACGAACTCAGAGATTCCTTTTGTTGCTTTTCTACAGTGCAAAATGTCCTGGTGAGTAGGAGCGTAGTCCTAAAAGAAAGGAATAAAATAAGCATAAATAGATCATTATAAATATTCCAGTTTTATATGGTGCGAAGTCTAAAGTACGAAAATTAGAAAATCTTTAAACATAAAATTGTTCAAAACTAAAGACTTTCTTTGAAATTATTTTTTAAAAAATTGAAGCTACATTTTTAGTAAGAAGATAATTATAGAGTTTAGTCCAGTAGGAACAATGTGTTCCGATTAGGAAAAATTGCAACTTGAAGATTTCCTGCCGAAAGTATATGATTTTAAATAGGAAAAACAGAAAAGTGGAAACATTTTCAAATAGTCCGTGTCTAGAGACTTTCAAATTCTAAACTCTAAATGTTGAAAATTGTATGATTTTCAAATTATCGCACACCAGGGTTGCTATAGAAGTCTTGTTTCAATATCCCACAACTTTTCCAAGTTTTCTAGGTCTACTTTTAAACAAATTCCAGATCTACAATTCCAAAAAATATCCGGTCAATTTAATTATATTTCAAAACATTCTGGAATTATTATAATCATATTGAGGGGTTGACCGCTCGACTTTTGAGTGTACACCAGATTTCAAGATTTCAAAGATTTCACAACAAATTTAAAGATTTCACAAAGATTTCAAAGATTTCTAAATATTTCAAGTTAATGTAGAAATGTCAAAAATTTCAAAAGGATTTCAAAGATTTCAAAACATTTAATATGATTTCAAAACATTTAAGAAGATTTCAAAGATTCCAAAAGACTTCAGAATATTCCACAAAGAATTCAATGTTTTTACAAAGACTTCAATGATTTTACAAAGAGATTTCAATGATTTCACAAAGATTTCAATAGATTTCACAAAAGTTTCAAACATTTCAAAAATTTTTCCAAAATTATCTGTTCAAAGTCAGAATAATAATAATTCTTTTAGGAAATTCCCTTTTCAATTTCAGAATTAGAGATATCTCTTTCAAAACTCCCTGTTCTAAATCATAATTGCAGTTTTTATATTTTCATTTTGAAACGTAAATCTTTTTCTCTTTGATTTAAAACTATATATATTTACATTTCCAGATAAATACTAATTTACGAGGTCGAGTGTACATTGGATTTCAAGATTTTAAAAGATTTCAGAAAGGTTTAACAAAGATTTCAAAATATTTCATAAGATTTCACAGAGAATTAAAACGACTTCACAAAGGTTTCAAAGATTTTAAAAGATTTAAAAGATTTCAGAAAGATTTCAAAGATTTCACAAAGATTTCAATGATTTCACAAATATCACAAAGATTTCAAAACATTCCAAAGATTTCAAGAAATTTCAAAAAATTTCAAAAGTTTTGAAAAAACTTCAAAAGGTTTCAAAATTTTCCACAAAGATTTTACAGAGTTCAATGATTTTACAAAGATTTCAATGATATCACAAAGATTTTCAAAGATTTTAGAGATTCCAGAAAGATTTCAAAAGATACTAAAGATTTCACGAAGGCTTGTATTCCAGATTTCAAGAGTGATCAACCCCTCGATCATATTATTTTTATTAGCCGAATACGCGCAGCAAAAAGAAGGCACATGTTTGTAAATTCTTTTTTCATGTTGTTCATGTTCCACTACAACTTTGGCAAAATTGACGTACCGGGATGGTTTTTTTTTTTTTTTTTTTTTTTTTTTTTTTTTTTTTTTTTTTTTTTTTTTTTGAATTCAGGTAATGATGGAGTGACATAGGCACATAAAGATTTGCGTTTGTCAATCACAGCCAAGTAGAACCTCGAAAATGTTACATTGAAAATTGATTTTTCATTAACGTTTTTGTTCATGTTTTTATATAATTTTGAACAGGATTGACGTATCGGAATGATTTTTTTTTAAAGTGCGCCTATTGATAGCCAGAGTACTATAGATACATAAAGATTGGAATTTTTTCAATCACAGCCAAGTAAAACCACGTAAATGTTGGCCATGCCCAAACTCGACCACATCCATCCCTGAATCGCATTCGACCCCATTACCAGTATTTAAAAAAAAAAAAAATCTTTTCATAGTTGACCATACCCCAACTCGGCAAAATCTGCCTTTCAATTATATTTGACATTTCCAGTATTTTAAAAAACCACCGCTTATGGTTGGCCATTTCCCAACTCAGCAAAATCTACCTCTCAATTATATTTGACCCCATTTCCAGTACGTATTTTAAAAAAAAAAAACCACCCGTTTATGGCTGGCCATATCCAAACTCGGCAAAATCTACCTATCAATTATATTTGACCCCATCAATTTTATTTCGATCATGATTATTTCATCATCAAAATTATACTTGACTACATTTTCAGTATTTCAAAAAACCACCCGTTTATAGTTGGCCGGACCTCAACTCGGCAAAATCTACCTCTTAATTATATTTGACCCCATCAATTTTATTTCGATCATCATTATTTCATCATGAAAATTATACTTGACTCCATTTTCAGTATTTCAAAAAACCGCCCGTTTATAGTTGGCCAAACAACAAACTTGACAAAATCTACCTGTTAATTATATTTGACCCTATTTCCATAATTTAAAAAAACAACTCGTTTACAGTTGGCCGTATCCCAACTCGGCAAAATATAATTATATACGACTCCATCAATTTTATTTTAATCATCATTATTGCATCATCAAAATTATACATGACTCTATTTTCAGTATTTCAAAAAACCACCCGTTTATAGTTGGCCACACCCCAACTTGGCAAAATCTACCTATCAATTATATTTGACCTCATTTCGATATTTTAAAAAAACAACCCGTTAACAAATGGTCATATCCCAACTCGGCAAAATATAATTATATTTGACCCTATTTCCAGTACATATTTAAAAAAAAAACACCCGTTTATGTTTGATCATATCCCTACTCAGCAAAATCCACCTCTCAATTATATTTGATCCCATTTGCATAATTTTAAAAAACAGTCCGTTTAAAGTTGGCCATATCCCAACTCGGCAAAATCTACCTCTCAATTATATTTGATCCCATTCGCATAATTTTAAAAAACAATCCGTTTAAAGTTGGCCATATTCCAACTCGGCAAAATCTACCCCTCAATTGTATTTGACCCCATTTTCATAATTTTAAAAAACAACCCGTTTATATTTGGCCATATCCCAACTCGGCAAAATATAATTATACTTTACCCTATTTCCATTATTTCAAAAAACCACCAGTTCATGGTTGGCCATATCCCAACTTGGCAAAATATACCTCTTGATTATATCTGACCCCATTTCCAGTATGTAAAAAAAACATTCATTCATAGTTGGCCACACCTTAACTTGGCGGTGTATTTTGATATACTGGTTACTAATATGGTCATGAAAATACGATTTTTAGTCAAATTATTTTTAGCGTAATTGTAAAGTTTTGTTATAATTATATTTACAAATAGAAAAATGAAAATTGTGTTAATCGCATTGTGTGAAAATGTAAATGTATGAACGGGAGACATTCTTACAGTATCTTGATAAAATTTTTTCAAATAAGTTTACAGAAAGCTATAAAATAAAAAAATAAAAATTTTTAATAAAAAAGTCGAATATGCCAGCAACTGTAAGGTAGAAAACAAGAGTGTGCAAGAAGGGCCGAAAATGGACATTATTCATTTTATGGAATTGAATAATGTAATCCCATAATAAAATACATTAATTCCTACATAAGTCCTAGAATAAAATTTTAGAATTTATAATAAGGAAATTAAAGAAAATCAATCAGCGTATTCGACAGTGTTCCCTTTTTATGTAATAGTATTCAAAAAATTATAATTAAGAACAAGAAAGGTAAAAATTAAATATTATAACAATATTATATATTTGGTAATGAATTATGCCCTCATATACATATATCTGTACATACATTTTGGGAGTAAAATATGAAATGACAAATGGGGGAGGGGAATTAGAAGTAGGTAGGATTTATTATTATTACATACATAAATTATATACATAAACAGTGGGGCACATAAACATAAAACTGTCGAATACACTAATTAATTTCCTTTGATTTTCTTTTTACTATTTCTAAAATTTTATTCTGCAACTTATGTAGATACTCGTATTAATTTATTTTATTACAGGATTACATTATTCAATCCATAAATTGAATTATGGCCATTTTCGGCCCTTCTTGCAGATTCTTGTTTTCAACCTTAGAGTTACTGGCGTTTTTGACTTTTTTATTATTTAAATTTTTTGTTATTAGTAAAAAAGTCAATACGTATGAATTTAGGAAATAAAAATTCGCCTCAGAGTACTAAAATAGTTTTTAAGACTTCGAAATAGGTGCGACTAAAAAAATTCCAGTCACTTTTACGAAATTCCATGACTATACCAAGTTTTCCAGGTCTTGTAGCAACCCTGATAATATTACTAGTCAAATTTAAAAGCAGTAAATTAATAAATTTAAACAGCACAAAAAAGGAAAAAGTGTTCGGATTAAAACTGTTCAGAAATAAAAGTCTCAAAGTTGAAAAAAAGTGAATAATCAATAAAAATCGACGTGATTTATTGTAAATTGGAAACATACCACTCGAGCAATCCTATCTAGATGATCCAGGAAGTACTGTACGGAGTCACTCTAAAAATAAAATACCAAATAGGTTAAAGTACGCTGTTAAATGCTAAGCAAAGAGTTTACACAGAATATCTCTTAAACACATAAGGTGTACGAAAATCGTTAGTCCATATCCACGCATCTATTATCACTCTCGTGCACGACTATTAAATTTTAAAGATTAAATCTTCCTTCTTAGCTTTTTACGATTCTTATCTCCTATCTTTATTACGCCATCTTAATTACTGTTAATTATTTTTATGATTGATGGGATATACTTGAAAAGAGTACTTTTGTCCCAAATTCAAACACCATACTTGCATTTTGGATGAGTCACCTGATTCGCGTTTGTTTTCATTTCAATTTAAAGGAGTGTACCGACAAATCAGGGGACTTATCCGAATCAAAGATAGCGTGATTGAAAAACTAAGGGAATGTACGAAATATTTAGCACGAGCAACTATTTTTTTTAAATATTGATTAAAAAAAAAAAATCTGAAATAGAAGAACAAAACAGTTATGTCAAATCAGGCAGGTTCTCCACTCAAGTCACAGAATCCCTCAGTCAGCGACGAAATATGTTGTTTTTAAAGAAAATCAAGCTATACGTATTTTTCCGATGAAAGAAAAAACAATTTTCCACGAAGTTACGAGTATTTGAATTTGGACGTCTATTTTTCAAAAAAAAAAGATCAATTTTTTGTTTGAAATGCTATAGTTTTTTTTATCTAATTCAATTAATCCAATTTTATTTTCGGATTCTGGTGAAGTTAGCGTCCGGTTGCGAAATCCGTCACAAATTTTGAAGAAGGTTCAAAATTAACAAAGTGACGACGATTTGTTTGAAAATATAAAAATTCGATTTTCATTAAAAGACCACTTATACTTTTAGCCAATTTTTTGTTTAATTTGGCCTTCTATAAGGAAGACATCCTGTAATTTTCATGCGGACTAAACCATTTTTGTGGCTAGGAGAAATTTTTTTATAAAATCGAATTTTCGCAAATTTAGAAGCTTTTGAATCTTTCTCAAATTGTGAATGTAAGGAATAATTTAATAAAGATCTTTAAATTTGAATAGCTTCTAATTGAATTTCCTCTAAATTTTTTACTTTTTCAAGATTCGAATCCTTTCAAATTCAAAATTATTATTTAAAGGTTTCTACATTTTTTTATTAGTTAAATTTGTCAGTTTTTTAAAAACTGGAGTTGGGTTCTTAATTTGGTTTTTCAATTTTTGAACTTTTTAGTTAGAAATCTTTCAAATTTTAAGGTACATATGTAGTTGAACCGCAAAAGCTTTCAAATTTGGTAGTTTTTCAATTTGCAAATTTTTTAATTTCAATAAAATTCATTCAGATTCAGTAAGGGTCTTTAAAATTGAATAGTTTCAAATTGAATCTTCTCTAAATTTTCTATTACTTTAAGATGCGGATCCTCGCAAATTCTAAATTTTTAATTTAGAAGTTTCTACATTTTTTATTAATTAAAGAGCTATAAATTAGTAAGTTTTTTTTTCAAACTAGAGCCTTTGGAATCTGGAAGCTTTTGAATTATATGATGTGCTCTGAATTTCGTTTTTCAATTTTTAAACTTTTTAGTTAGAAATATGTCAAATTTTAAGGTAGTTGAATCAAAGGTTTTCAAATTTGGTAGTTTTTCAGCATTAGAATCCTCGAGAAAGTCATCTTCAAAAAATTAAGAGTATTATAAATTTAGAAGCTTTTAAATTCTTCTCAAATTGCGAGTTTAAAGAATTATTTGGTGAAGGTCTTTAAATTGAATTGTTTCAAATTTAATTTCCTCTAAATGTTCGATTCTTTTAAGATGCGGACTGCTCATATAGCTGCACAAATACAGATTTTTAAACCTTATAGGTTTCTATTTGAAAAATTAATCGCAGCTTTAAAAAAAGGGGGAAAAGTGGGAAAATGGTCAAAATTCTCAAATAAAGGAATTATACGGGATTTTCAGAAAAATAGGGGAATAGGGGACGAGCTGTGATCCCTGAAGACAGTCTGAAATAGAACAAAAAAATAGTTAAAGTTAGAAATAATAAGAAACAAGATTGTTATTACCAATTGGAATTCTCTCCGCCTATCAAACGCTCGTCTAATAGAACCATCCTTCCAAAGACTCTGTAAAGCTGGTACATAGTGGAGAAATAATCTGGCATCCAGAATCATTGTATTTTCGAATTTGAGCAACTGATATCCGATGTCGTAGTTTTTCGGATTTTCCCAAGGGATGTTTAATTTATCACGAGCGTCGACCAAGACCTTCATTCCTTTGATGATGTTCTGATAGATAACATGCTGGTACTCTTTTACCAATTCCGGCTGTAATCAGGATGAAAATATTACTTATAGAATCAAGAACTACCTATTGTTTGAAAAAGCACAATATTAGCAGAATTTCAAGGACTTGTATGAGTGATGTAATTGTACGTACAATGACCGAATGCATGAGGTTGATGAAGTATGCCTTAAAAATTAATAAAATCTGTTTTGTTTCACAATATTGTTGAATTTGAATGGGTCCGATATTCTCTCACATATTATTCATTCATGAACAAAAAGAAAAAAAATAATTCACGTTACAATTTTCATCGGGAGACTGAATGTTTTATTTTACTTCCCATAGCTTTTTAGCTATTTTTTAATCAATTAATTACATATGAATTACATATCAATTTCTAGCATAGTCTCATTCGTCCAAATTTGATTTTTTAAACCATCCTCGTGTGACTGAATTCTCTCCTATTTTCTGAATCGTGAATTTGAATTTTTGTGTATAGTCAGAGCAACTTGTTTCAAAAATATGAACCTCCAGAAATAAAATCTCGGGCTTTAGAGACAAAAATTAATTTATAACACCGTGTTTTTCGTCAAAATGTGATTTTTAAAACTATCCTCGTCTGAATGAATTCTCTCCTATTTCCTGAATCATGAGTTTTGATTTTTGTGTATAGTCAGAACCAGGAAACAAACTTGTTTCAGAAATATGAACCTCTAGAAACAAAATCTCGGGCTTCAGAGTCAAAAATTAATTTATAACATCGTCTTTTTCGTCAAAATTTGATTTTTTAAACTATCGTCGCCTGACTGAATTCTCTCCTATTTCCTGAATCGTGAATTTGAATTTCTGTGTATAGTCAGAATCACGAAACATACTAGTTTCAGGAATTTAAACCTCTAGAAACAAAATCGGTCAAAAAATTCCCTGGAAAATTCCAGGTTTTTCCCAGGTATCTCTAGATTTTTCCGGATATAATTTTTCTTAATACGGAGCCATTCAAGCATTAAATATCGCATTTCCTAAGCAATTCTGACCCTACACCCCTCAAGCATTACATAACACTTGAATAACCACAAATTATCCACCTGTGAATGATTAAGTTGTAATTACTTAAAATTAAAAAGTCGGAATATTTATACAATTTCGAGAATTTATTGTAAATACTATTTTTCAGTCCTTGTAAATAATATCTAAGTGTGTAAAAATGGTACAAATTTATATATCAAATTAAAAAACTGTTTTTTTTCATTTGTGAACGTAGCCTTAAAAATAAGGACAAGTAATTTCTTATGGGGGGCAAAACAAGTCAAGTGTACCAGCTTGAAAAATTTGATCTCTACGATTTCGATGAAACTTAGTAAATTTGTTGTTCCATCGGGGTACACGAAAAGTGTACAATGGGGGGAGGAAATATCATCGGGTTGCCTAGATACAGGGGCACGAATTTCGGCCTTTTTTCCGACACCAATATTTTCGTTACATTATAAGTTCGATAATATTGGTTTTTCGATAAACATACATCAGATGTTTTTCATAGGA
>JAUMHM010000016.1:20302425-20313162 GCA_032362435.1 Melikaiella ostensackeni | reverse complement strand
CATTGCGCTACCATTTTTTCTTCACTTAGTTTTTTAACATCAAAGCCAGAGGACTCGAATTTTCTCGCCGATAGTAGTTTAAGTCAATAAAACGCATTTTCGGAATTTAGCACTTACACCTAATGCTTCGAGACCCTTCAAATGTATCTCGTAGTTTATACTTGTGACGAAAACTAAGTCGTACAATAGTTTTTATGCATAAAATTATAATATAGGCGGTAAATTCAACTCTGATACATGCGAAATGACAGAGTATGCATTTTATAGTATTTTTAAACATTAAAAAATTTGTCATCTTTACATTTTATAAGATGGAAATCTAGAAATTACGTGTTTTTTAAAAATGTTTATAGAATCTAGTCAAATTTATGAAAATGGCGTGGAATGTATACGCACATTGTAATTCGTTCGCAAAGCTTGTCCCAAAACTTACGAGCCGCTGGTGTAACGGTAACATTTTTTACTTCGACATTGCCAAAAACGTTTAAGAATGAGTTTCGTCTATGGGAAACTGAAGCTCATATAAATGAGAAAGTGCGTTCGCAAAAATTAAATGTCGCTGGTGTAACGAGCAAGGCTTCTATTTTTGCCTATTTATATATTTTTGCTGGTGTAACGGTCGTTGCGGCGTAAAGACAACGACTTTTAAATGTGTGAACTTTGCTGTTTGTGGAGAATATTTTTAATTTATCAATCAATTTATCGATGATTGGATGTTTATAACTTATTATGCTGACATTCAAAATGATAAACTATAAATAAAGATATACATAATAGATAATTAAAATAGGGTCTTAGAACTGTATAATGATAGGAAAAGGGGATATCGCAAACGATAAAAGAAAAAAGTGCCAAAATAGAGCTACAAAATGCAAAAGGAAAATTAAACAAGCTTCTTTCGAAAACAAAGTGAATAACCTTAAATATACACATTTTTAAAAACAAATAAAAATCCGGCAGCATCAAGTAAATGGATGTGCAGGAATAATAATATACCTCCGATCGTCCAAAAAATAATATGGAAAAGTTCATATGCGTCGCTTACGATTTATTCTTAAAAATTTCTCATATGGAAATCTCAAGGTTCTGGAGGAAGGCGAAAAAATGTATTTTAGATACACATAAAATTTCGAGTACATTTTTTTATTTTAGATTAATGTTTGGCCAAATATATCGAACAACTAATAAAAATTTGTGTATTTAGGTATATTACTATTTAAAAATTTTGAAATTACATTAACTTATATTATTAATTGAAAATGATTGAAAATTCATCGTTTGTTTCAATTAATCTTGACTCCGAGGTGCATCATTGGAGTTACAGTAAACTCTTTGATTATAAAAGTTTGCTGGAAATGTGAGAAAGGAAACTACTATAGGTATGGTCAACGGCAAAAGGTTGGGGTAAAATGGCATAATATTGGAACAAAGTGGCATAAGGCTAGGGAAAAACGACATAAGGTTCAAAATGGAAAAATTTTCAATTATAAACCTGTAAAATTGAATTATTATAAAAAAAGTTCGAAATGAAAAGTAATTCAAACTAAAAGAAAATTTAGCCGCGAAGAATTATGATATCAAAACTTTTTTCTACTCAGACCCTTAAAAATTTCTATTACTTTAAGCAAATTTAAATCGTTTAAAAATTAACAATTTTCAAATTTTCAATTATACTTTTCGAAATTCAAGCATTTCAATTGTAATCCCTAAATTTAAACTGTAAAAAAATCTATCCAATCACTTTGAAAGTCACATGATACTACATGATATGATACTTATTAAGAATATATTTACGATCATCAAAATATCCATAATTTAAATTTTGAATTATAGCTTTGAATGCGTAAATCTAAAACAGTTTAATCTTTGAGGCCTTAAAACTGAAGTTTTTTTGACTTCAAATGCTTAAATTAGAAAATATTTGGTTTGAAATTTCTTAATTTTTGGAGGATTCGAATTTCACACTGTTGTAGTTTTAAATACAAATATTTAAAATGTCAGGATGATTTCACTTTGAAATATTTCTAGACTGCAAAATTTCATATTTTTGTTGTTTTTCAAATTCTTCGAAATCGTAGAGTACTAAATTGAAAGACTTGGTAGTTGCGCACTTTTCAGTTTAAAAGATTTGTGATTAAAGAATTTTGAATTAAACTCCTCCAGAATAAATACGAAACAATAAAAAATTAAAACAATAATTTCTCAAATGCAAGCCTTGAAAATGAGCAGATTTCAGAACCAGGTATTGAATATTGATTTTTTTTTATTTGCAAAAGGTTCCAAAAAGTTCAACATTTCAAAATGTACAAATATTTTTCTTAAAGTGGATTCTTCAGAAATGTATTCAACGATATAAATTGACAGAAATTTCTTAACAAAAGAATTATTTAGTCAAATCAGCAGCCAGGAAAATGTCAGCTAAATCTTTATGAAATTTATTTTGATTTACGGATCTGCTGCAACGCCTTTTAGGTTCAGAATTTTCAAAATCTTCATCAGCAATCAAAACTTCAGAATTTTCATACAATGGTAATTCTGTTTTCCGTTTTTTTGAACGACCTCATAATTTTGGTTATGTGCTTTTAATTTTAAATGTCGATTTAAAACCCTTGTTTTTTTATAACAAACTTTTAAATTATTTGATATCCTTAGTAATTCTAAGAATTCTTTTACATCCTTTGAAATTTTTGAAATCTCTTAAAATTCTTTGAAATCTTTTGAAGAAAAATCTTAAAATCCTTTGAAATTTTTTTGATTCCGTCATATCCTTTGCAATTATTGAAATCCGTAGAAATCCTTTGAAATAAAATTAAATTTACTCCGCATAGTTCTCTAGAAATTCGTCGAAATCCCTTAAAATCCTTTGAAACCTTAGGAAATCGTAAGAATCCATTAAAATGAGTATAAATCATTCGAAATAAAAAATTTGAGTATAAATTTAATCCAACCTATGCATTAAAGTTCTCTAAAAAACCCGTTCACGTCCCCAGGAATCTTTGATATTTCTTGAAATCACTTAAAATCCCTTGAAACCTTTGGAATCGTTAGAAGCACCTTGAAATTTCATTTTCTAGAATTTAGTTCTCTAAGAATCTCTAGAAATCCATTGAAATCTCTAGAAATCTTACAACATTCTTTCAAATACCTTGATACTTTTCAAATATCTTGAAAATCCTTTGAAATCTCTTAAAATAACCTCAATTCTTTAAAATGCTTTGCAATTTTTCTAATTCCTTCACATCTCTTGGAATTGTTGAAATCCCTTGAAATAAAATATAATTTAGTCCCTTAAGTTCTACAGAAATTCGTTGAAATTCCTTCAAACACCTTGAAATTTTCCGAAATCGTAAAAATCCATTAAAATAACTAGAAATCATTTAAAATCCCTTGAATATAAATTAAATTAAATTTATTCATCGAAGTTCTCTAAAAAGACCGCTCAAAACTCTAGAAATCTTTGAAATCCTTTGAAATCTTTTAAGTTCTTGGATACTCAATAAAATCCTTTAAATCATATGAAATTCCTTAAAATACCTTAAAATCCCTTGAAATCTTTGAAATCCCTTAAATTCCTTCGAGATTTAATAAAATCCTTTAAATTATGTGAAATTCCTTGAAATGTCTTAGAATCCTATGAAATCTTTTCAATAGCTAGGGATCCCTTCAAATTTCATTTATTTTCCAAATTCTCTAAAATTCTCTTGAAATCTTCGGAAATCCTACAAAATTCTTTGAAATTCCTTGATTTGTTTCATAATCTTGAGCAATCCGTGGAAATATTGTTAAATCTCTTGAAAACCGATGAAATCCATTAAAAATAGTTGAAATGTTTTGAACTCCCATAAAATCCTTTTAAAAGCCTTAAGATCCATGGAAGTCCCTAGAAATACGTTGAAGTCCTTTGAATTCCTTCAAAACCCCTGATGCGTTTAGAAATCTTCGAAATCGTTTCAAATCTCGTGAAAATTTTATGAAATCTGACGAAATCGCTTAAGACCCGCGGAAACTATCTGGTAATCCTTGAAATTCGTTAAAATCCATTTACGTATTTGAAATCTATTAACTTTTTTGAAATAGTGTAAAATTCTTTGAAATCTGTGGAATCCTGTGAAATCGTTTGAAATAATTTGAAATCATATGTTAAGTAAATAAGTAAATTATTCGTTTGAATTATTAGAAATTCATTACAGGAAAATCATTATAGACCGTCGCTGAATATCTTATATTTTTTCGTAAGGGGGGATTACAGGGGATTGTAAAAGATTGCATGGGATTGCAAAGGATTGAATGGGATTGCACGAGATTGAATACGATTGTAAGAGAGTGTACACCAGATTGCAGGAGCAATTAAACCCTCGGAATAGATAATTTTTTCAAACTAATAAGATGAAGGAATAAGTTGAATGTTGATCGAAACAATAAAACTGGATATTTCAATGGATTGAGGTAACGTAACCGTAAAAAGTTTCTGCCTTCTTCGCCTGCAAAATTATTTACGTAGGATGAATCGGTGGTTGTGGGCGGAGGCGGGGGTGTTATTTCCATGCCAGCGTAATCCAGAGATCCTTGTATGTCGAGACTGCCGTATTCCATCACATGCACGTCACTTTCGATCATATTCTGTGCAAAGCAAGGTGAATTCGCTCTTCTATGTAAGTGCAGAATAAATTTATTTGAAACGGTAGCGACCTCGCTTTGTGTAATAAAGCATGTGCACTCTTCTTGATGCAAACTCCCGCCTCCAGAAGGAGGGACATGAAAACTTTGAGATCCAGACAAGGATAAAATGAAAGGGGTGTGTTTGTAATTTTAAGGCTAGGCTTTTCTTTCAAGATCGAAAAAGTGTGAAGTTAATATGATAGGATTATCTATTTACGTATTTAGATTATTTAATATAACAAGATTAATCCATTCAGAAGAAGTTTTAAATTAAGTATTTGAAAGCTTGAATGACTTCACACGGAGGAAAATGGAAGTGAGAAATTAGATCTTTAGTGCTGGTAGCCAAGGTATTCATTACTGAACTGGTGTTGTGAAACAAATTCGAGATTGGAATCACCTTATTAATTCAAGTTTAAGTGCAGTATCAACTTTCTTGGACAATTAAAGACATTACAGTTCGTCGACGGCTTGACTCCTCTAGCGCGCTGCAGAGAGTCCAGTCCAGAACAGGAATCAGTCCTATACTCGCACCAGTAAAGAGTCATCGGCCAAAAAGAATTCACAAAGTCACAGAGCGGCGGGTCTTGATGGGTCGATATAGTCACTTTTTATTTTACATACTTAAATTCACCTAATATTATCAGTATTATTATTGTTAGGGTTGAGACCAAAAGAGCTCCTGAACGTTTGAGTTATCCCGTTGCGTCCCCTTGTAGGCCTACGCGTAACCCCAAAGCCCTCTCCATACGGAGAGGGCCGCAGTCACGCTCTTGGTCGACATGTCTGACTCGCTGATATAGTTACTGCCCGTGAATGCCAGACGCTTCCCCGCAATTGCGGGGCAGTGACAAAAGATGTGAATAGCTGTCTCATCATCCTTAACGCACAGGCGACAGAGGGGGCTATCTGCGAGCCCTGTCTCATGTCTGTGATAGTTGAGGTTTCCATGCCCTGTAAACATTTCTGTTAGGACCTTGACTTCATTCCTACCGAGCATGCGCAATTCTGCAGCTCGTTTAAAGTTTAAATTTAAACTCATAAATGTTTTGGCCTGTCTGCATCCAGTAGTCTTATTCCACTCATGATGTTCCTCGGTCAGCCAACTGTTAATTTCTTCAGTGACCAACCTACTGGAAATGCCTGCGACTGGTTCGAGACCAGTGATAAATTCACCTATATATACATATACTAATTTTTAAACATTTAATCATGAAAATTTATTTCCTGAAACAGAAAAAGTTGAGTCAGATGAAAAAACGTAGTTGCCGAGAATTGAACCCGGGTTCCCAACGCAGCAACCAGCTCCTCTCTGCAATCTGGTATTCTGGATGCTAATGTTTCAGGCACTAAAAATTCTCATGGCGTCACGTAAGGCAAATGTCGGTTCAGTACTGGCCGAGCGTTATTGAATGCGGTACATCCGGGAATCGTTACTGGACTGCTTCAAACTCAGCCCAGTTCCCAATAGAACACTATAACCTGTGCTTCGATTAGGACGTCGTCCTTCCGACAACTAAGATACAATATATAGCTTTCCTTTATTGATACTAGAAAATTTAGTAATTTATGCTTTCTATTCTTCTTTGAGAAACAAATTTTTGATGAGAGACTTCAGGTTCATTTTTGCAACGGTTCATCATGGCAATTGAAACTAACAATTTTTGAAAGAACACAAAGACATCATCGTCACACGTGCCGATAAAGGTAAAGTCACGGTGATTTTGGACCTAAAAGATTATATTAATAAATCTCTTACATTGCTTAATGACACTTTCACTTACATTAAATTGAATAGAGATCCAACGAATAAAATACAAACAAAACTTAACTCTCTAATAGATGAAATTTCATTACTCGGTTTCATTAATTCTGATATGGCTAGATTACTCAAACGCATTTTGGGTCAACCTTCAAGACATGTGAAAGATAGCTGGTAATTTGTTAATAATATAAATAAGTACTAAATTCCTGATGATTTTGAAATTTTTTCCTTAGACATTGATTCTCTATTTACCAATATCCCACATTAATTAGTTTTAAATGCTGTCGAAAAGAACTCAAAAACATAAAGTTACATAATAGACTACCTTTTGTTTTTTACTCAACATTTTTAGAATTCTGTTCAAAAAATGCTTTGTGTTCTTTCTGAGGTAAATTTTTATTCACAGACATTCGGTGTCCCTATGGGATCTCCAATTTCAGCAGCGGTCTCAGACCTTGTAATGGAAGAATTAGAATCTGAGATTCTGAATCGTTTTTTACCACAAAAACCACTATTTTTCACTAGATATGTTGACGACATCCTATCATGTTTACATAAAGTCTTAATTGATGAATTTAAAGACAATTTTAATGAATTCCATAATAGATTACAATTTACCATAGAACATGAATCTAACAAAAATATTAACTTCCTCGATGTTTCTGTCATTCACCAAAATGGACAAATTTTGACTAACTGGTTTAGAAAAGCTACTTGGTCTGTTCGTTACACTAATTATAGCTCAATAATTTATCCGTCGTATAAAATAAGTGTTATCAACAGTTTGTATGATCGAGCTATAAAGCTTGCACACCCATCTTTTTATCGAAACAACCTAAAAATATTAATTAAAACTCTAGAATCTAACGGATTTCCAAAAGGGCTTATTGTTAAGCAGATAGAACGTCGTCAACGCACAATTCAAATTAATAACAATAAAAATAATATTATTAACCAAAATAATGACTTTAATACTGATCAGACTGTCGTACTAAAAAGATTTAACTCCTACTGAGAAATGCACAAATACAGTTTATAAAATCAATTGCAAAGATTGTGGTAAGTGTTATATTGGGCAATCTATGAGATATAACAAGAATTAAAGAACATAAAAAATCTTGTAATTCTAATAATAGTACTATTGCTCTAGCCAAACATGCAATAGAATATAAACACACTTTCGATTTTGAAAAATTTGTCATTTTATCTGAAGAATTGTCTTACTATAAAAGATTATTTTTCGAAATGTATCATATTGTTAAAAATAATAGTAACACTGTTAATTTAAGATCTGATATAGATGGCGTGAGTGGTATTTATAATAGTCTTATACTTTCAACTAACTGCAAATAATGTAAGTCATCGTAAATATGAACTCATTCCGTAACTATGTGTATTATACCTATATTGGAAATAACTCACCATCCCTGCGTCTCTATGTATGCCTTTCGCTTCTAACATTTTTTGTCTCACTTCGCCTGCTGTTGGCACAGAACGAACTTGCGTTCAAAATGTGGTTATTTATATTAATATTAATTCACAAAACTATTCATAAAATAATTTTAACCAAATGCAACGTTTTACTGTAAACTGTCAACCATTTTTTTATTTTGAAGTGGACTACCGATGTGTAGTCGAAACATTAATGACCAGTAGTCAGCAAAAATGACATACTCTTTATTAATACTACCCTGGTCGACAGAAATCAACATCAATTACTACATCTTATGCAGGAGAGATCAAAATTTTTAATGATGAGTGTGTAGTTTCACATTCCTTTTCGTATCTTCTGCATCTGTTCCTAAAATTTTGTAATCATTACACGAATCTAACACTGGATATCCAACTCTCCAATCTTATTTTTCTCCGTGCACGTTACATATATTGAAAAAGAGTTAACTCAATTAAATTCAAATTCTTGCCGGTAGAAATTATTGCACGATTTAAAATTTAAACAGTTTGAAATTGAAAATTACGAAGTTAAAAGACATTAAAGTTAAATAATTTCAAAACAATAACTTTTAAAACTGCACATCAAGAAAAAAGTTTTACAGAGAAGGTTATAACTTCAAAGTCAGTGAACTAATGTAATCCACTTTAAAAGAAGACTTTTTTATATATAGTGTGAGCAATAAATATAAATTTTCAGAATTTAAACTCAATCATTTTGAACAGAAGTATTTGAAATCGAAACATTTGAAATTTTAAGCATCCAAAATGTATTAGGCTGAAGGTTCAGATGCCTAGGTCTCTGACGAATTTGTTTTTCTGTTTTTTCCTTGTACCAAAAATTTAAAAAAAGTTTTCAAAACATTTCCTATACCTGTTTAAATGGTCTAGGGCCTAGGCGATACAAAATTACTCTAAGGCAAACATTTTTTTGCAAAAGTTATAAACCAATTTTGAAAAATCAAAAAAGTAACTTTTATCTAAATTGGCTCAATTGATTCTGATGACTCAAATATATGTTATACGGGGTATTAAGGCAGTTTTGAAAGAAATTAAGAATCAATTCCGTTAATTAGAAGGCGTTAAAAAATTATTGCGATTTTGTAACCATATTTTTAAAGACTGACAATTGTACATGACAGTCGAGTCTTGCTAGAGACAAAGAAAACTTCTTTGAATCGGAGAGAAATATTCATGGGCTCTCAGTCAGAGAAAAGTTTCTTTGATTCAAAGGAATTTCTTTTGATTTAAAAATATTCTCTTATTTCGAAGAAATGGTGTTTTGATTCAATGAAAATTTTTCTTCAAATTAAAATGATTTTCTTTATACTGCAATCATTTTTTTTAGAATGAAAAAAATTATGTTAAAAAAAATGGTTTCTTTAATTCAAAACAAATATTTTTATGAATGTTCGATCACATTTATTGGGCTTACATTCTTATTACTATGATTATTGAATTAATTTTACAACGATAGAACCTCTCACGATCAAAAGGAGATAAGCGTGGATTCAGCCTGAGAAGTATTGTTCTGTAAGTCAATTCTAAAAATCGTTCGAAAATTTGGAAGATTATGTGGTTTTTCAAGTAATTGATGAGGAGTAGATTTTTTGAAAACAAAAAATATCAATCTTTTTACACTTCAACTCGCGCTAACTTAGCAAATTTTCAGAATATTTTGATTTTATCAATACTAAAGTACGTGCTTAGGTCTTCCAAAACTATTTATAAAATAAAAAGATAAATATTTGATTAAACAAAAAGTTGTTAATTTTTTCTTGAAGACTTTGCAAAAATCATGAATTCCAACCTTTAAGCGCTTTGTTTATCGAGCGAAATATAAGCAGTGGAATACTTCCATTCAAAAAGTTGCTCATTAAGGTTCAAAGAAGTTTTCCGAAACGTTTTAGCTCAACCGAATTAATGGTTGAAAAATTGTAAATGTTTTAAATTGCAAGCGGCAATCTTGACGCTGCCCTATGCACGTGCCTCCTCGGCTCCGAAGCAACAGACGATATGAAGGTCAAGTTGAAAACCAAAATAATAGTCAAGATATTATCATTAAACTAATTTATTTATTAAATACTTTCAACAATTATTTATTAGAATAATTCTTTGATAAAAACTACTTCCAATCATTTACGCCACTCTCTTCACTTTCTTAGATATTTGGACTCTGAGTTGTTACTTTCGAAAACTACTTTTCGAAAAATTCTTTTCCTTTAGTGCTTATATGATTATAGAGATTTCTTATATCCTTTACTTTGGACGCTTTTAATCCAATTCGGGGTGGAGGACTTTTCGAAAGTTTTTCTAGTTCGAGCGTAATCTTAAAGAAAAAAGAGGTTGGATTTTTCAATTCGTAATTGTCATAAACACCCGCTTTTCAAACAGGAAAAATAATAAAAGCAAACCTTATACTGATTTGGAAGTTTTTTGGCTTCTGTATTTTGTCTTTGATTTTTTTTTAAATCCTGCAGAAGATCTGCACATTTCTCGACCATTTTACATGAAGAAGAACAAGCTTCGCGAATAATTTCCACATATTCAGCTTCAGTTTCAATTCGTTCTAATTTTTTTAATTTTCGCGAGTATGTGGCAAAACTCCTATCGTACTGGCAATAGGAATGTCCTCAAACTCGAAACATATATTTTATTTCACTTTGCAAATAAATTGCCAATAAAACCAAAAAATAAAACACTGTGTACTTTTTATTTTGTCCGCGCAATGAATCTGAAAATAGAGTTATAATTTTGAATTTGTTTTTATCAAATTCTTTTAAAATCATAGATTTAATGCTTTCACGATGATTCATTATGATGAAAGGAGGTGTTTCGGGTTTCAATCGTGTGCAAAACTACGA
>JAUMHM010000016.1:20232545-20254685 GCA_032362435.1 Melikaiella ostensackeni | reverse complement strand
AATTCTGAGCAAAACTTCATTGTCCAAATCTTTCATATCAATTTCAGCAATAATTGGAGACAAGACTGAGCCTATCAGAGTTACAAATTTTCGTTTATATGAAGTATCATTGAATTTAAAATAAACGGAATCGAAAATATATTCAATAGCATCAAGAAATTGTTTTTTTTGCAATCTTAGTGTGCAGTTTGATCGTATCCCATCTATTTTCAATAGCAAGATTAAGTCTTTCATATGGAATGTTAAGAAACATGGCTATTACATCAAAGGAGACAAAAATGTGATTTTTTGGTATTTAAACATTTTCGGTTAATTTTAGAAAGGCAGCACTGTTTTTAATTGATCTTGCTGGGAGGACAACTGATACTTTGATAATTTTACTGAGAAGTTCTTCTAATTTTCTTGTGGGTGAACCTATTGTCGAATTAACCGATCGTAAAAGAAATTCTGCTTTATGTGCTTTTACTAGGCTATAGGCAAGAGGTAGATTTGTGTGAACTGTGTCAATGTCGCACCTTTCGATATTGTTTCCCAAACATTTTTGAAGTCTTAATCATTCTAGAATTTTAAACGTACCTTTTTGAATCATTCTTATAGGATCATTTGGAATAACTGCAAAAATATCTTTATTATTCAAAATATGCATCATTTTTTGATTATGAACGTTTTTTAATATCGTGACCGTAATACTCCCTTTATCAGCCTAAGTAATCAGTAATTCAGGACGATATTTAGAAAAAATAATTTTGTTTCAAAAAATATTTCATTTAACTATTTATCTGATAAGCTTTGTTGAATTCCATTATTCAAAAAATCGTTTGAAAAACCCATAAATTTTGCCCTCAATTCTTCTGCTTTATTTCCTGGTAATTTTGAAATATTGGCTTCAATGTCTTTTATGATTTCAAGGAATTTAATATACTTTTTTTCGTTATATTTGTTACTGAAGCCTTCACCCAACCTTGGAATATTAATTACTTTTTGTGGAATCTCTACGTTCAAAATATTTAAAAACCATGGGTTCAGGTTGGTCTTGAAAAAGAGCTAAGTGAATATTCAGAGTCAATTTTTGTAAATTACCTTGGATATTGAGAATGTTTTTAAATTTTCGTTCATGTTTTCTATTATTATTGGAGGCTTCTTTATTTAATTGAGTTTCTCTTGCAAGGCATTCTTTGATGATGTAATCTGGTACTTGTTTATTCAAAATATCAAGAGACTTCTCAACATTTTCATTTAGATAGTGTATTTTTGCATGGCAATCTTTTATAACAAGATTCAAAATAGATTTTCTGAATTGATTATTGGTCTCATTAAATGTTTCTTCGTCTCTTTTTCTATTAAAATCAAAGCAAACATTCTTGTCGATATCAAAACCTTTTTTGGAAAAACCCCATGAATCTTTTATTCAATCAAGAAATCTTTCTGTAATGCAGCTGATCTCAGTTTTTTACTGATTGAATAAAAATCTTTAATATTTTTTACTGGTCCTCCACCCCAATTTTAATCAATTTCCTTGAAGTTTATATTACCAAAAAATTTTTAAAGAAAGTTTCTATCTTTATCTATTAATTTGTTGTTACTTCTCTTAGCGTCTGTGTCACTTTTTCCTCGGTATGTTCTCCAAGCTCATTTCGAATTACGTCATTGCACGTAATACGCATGCCTATTACGTACCCGTATCATACTTTACTTTCCCATTTATGTTTACGACCATCTATACGAGTACAAACAGGACCGTCGTTCAAGCAAAAGTACATTCTTCAAGGGGGAAAGATAAAAGGCAAGAAGTCGAGCAAACTAGGCGTACAGAGGACCGCCTTGTCGGTGCAAACTGCAAGGGGCACAATAAGAAACCGGGGCAATGTTGCACAGCAGCAGCCATCTGTAAGACACTATCGTGTAAGCGGATAGCATAGAAGAACGAGCATGAGAAAGAGGCACGATAAAAAGGCAAAAAGAGAGAGGACAAAAAGACAAGTGAAAAAAGGGTAAAGAGAAGGGCTTGAAAAATGAGCTAGAGAGAGAGCGGAGAGAAACAAGGAAGAGGGTTGGGAGAGAGAAAGAAAAAGGTTAAGAGGGAGAACAGAGAGTACTGAGCTAGAAACTCATTACGGTTGCTCCGCCCCGGTCGTTCGACGAACCGTCGTCCAATCAGATTCTGTTGGATCGTAATCGCGCCTCCACAGTTTAATCTCAGCCTCACGCCAAAGTCAACGAATTCAATGGTGTGAGTGTGCGCATACAGGTATACAAGAAGGCACTCTTTGAGTTGCACTCTGACTGCGCGCGCAGTCGATTAGAGGTTATGTTATGTCGGCATAGATTGTACACAAACTGTGCAGCATAATGCGACGTTCACTCTCGAACCTGGCTGGCGCGACGGGTTAGTTGTGGCGATTTTCCTGCCCGCCAGACTGGAAGTAAGTAAACGAAGCTGAAATGGACGAGCGCTCGTTTCCTGCACACTGCGCTGAATCGTTCGCAGAATGGATATTGGATTGCCGTGCTGGGATTAGAGCTGCGATTCAAGAACAGCCCTCCACTATACCACCTCCCCCATTAGCCCAGCTTCCATCCTCACTCGTACCCCTTACTTTACTTTACTTCATACTTATTTTCTCTCTTTCCATCGCTCACTTTATTCCCTTCATTCTCCCTTTTGTACCGACTTTTTGTCTTCTGTTTTCGTGGTTTTTACTTTGTTGATGATTGGTACGTCTGTCCGCTTATTTTGATAAATTGAAGAGCGAAGATGGGGTAAAACAGAGTCGAGGGGCAAAAAGGCGGTCTGCGGGATACTATGAGCTATTTGTCCTGGGTAATAAATAGAGATGTGCATTCTTTTGGAGAGACATGGTTTTCGGAGTTGGCGCACATGTTGAGATGATGGTTTTTGATGTAATTTCATAAGTGAAGGGTTATTTAAGTTGAACTTGAATCATCACAGTATTACTAGTAAAAATAAATTAAAATCGTTACTTTTATGCAACGTGTTCCGCGTTTCGAAAAATCTCCTGGCTTTTCTGGCACTAACTAGTTTTTTTGAGCTTTTAACTTGTCATAATATTTATAGCCTAATAAAATGAGATATACACATAAATTATAAGAATATAGCTTGAGTTACATTGTCTAATTAAATAAAGTGTGCGAAACTAGTCGAATATATATAGTATAGCAGAGTCGGAATAGTAGACATTATTGTAAGGATACTGCATAAATTTCTTGAAGTGGATATTTCACTCGTAGCTTGGAGTGAATACTCTACTCACTCCATAAGAGGCAAGTGATAATATTTTTTTCACTCTAAAATTAGAGTGAAATTCCACTCCTAACGAATGAAATTTACGTTCACTCCTTTGATTTGAGTGGATTTGCCACTCCCCGAGTAAAAAAAGTCCCATTGGCACTAGAAAAGATCAATTCCATTTTTTTAAAATTTGTACAAGTGCTAATGGGATTTATATCCTAAAATTACTGCTCAAATAAAACTAAAGCACCAAAATAGTTCCAAATATGTTCCGTTTTACTAGAAAATTTTTAGGGCTAAGGTACCGGTGAAGTTCAATTACAAATTTTTTTTAGGAAAATTTAAGTAGGACAAAAGTATCGGAAAAGTCACACGTAATTATTTTTTTTTTTGAAGCAGGACTTTTTTAGAACTAAAGTACCAAAAATGTCTCACTTAATTTTTTCTGAGCACGAATTTTTTAGGACAAAAGTACTGTAAAAGTTCAACTTACACTTTTTTTAAAGAAGGATTTGCTTAGGACAAAAGTGCTGGAAAAATCCCACATAATTTCTTTTTAAGCAGAACTTTCTTATATCTAAAGTACCAAATATGTGCCACATAATTTTTTTTTGAGCAGGACTTTTTTAGGAAAAAAGTACCAGTAGTAGTAGCACTTTCTTAGAACTAAAGTAGCGGAAAAGTCTCACTTAATTTTTCCTTTGAGCAGGACTTTTTTAAACTAAAGTACTGGAAAAGTTCAACTTAATTTTTTGGTTTGTTTTGAGGATTATTTGTCTAGGACAAAAGGGTACCGGAAAAGTCTCACATAATTTTTGTTTGAGCAGGAATTTTTTAGGACTAACGTATCGGAAAAGTCTCACATAATTTTTTTTTTGAGCAGGAATTTTTTAGGACTAAAGTATCAGAAAAGTCTCACTTAATTTTTTTTGAGCAGGACTTTTTTAGGACAAAAATACCAGAAAAGTCTCGCGTAATTTTTTTAGCAGGACTTTTTTAGAACTAAAGTAGTGGAAAAGTCTCACTTAATTTTTTCTTTGAGCAGGACTTTTTTACAACTAATGTACTGGAAGAGTTCAACTTAATTTTTTGATTTGCTTTGAGGATTATTTGTCTAGGACAAAAGTACTGGAAAAGTCTCACATACTTTTCTTTGAGCAGGAATTTTTTTGGACTGAAGTATCGGAAAAGTCCCACTTAATTCTTTTTAGCAGAACTTTTTTGAAACTATCAAGACAGGACTTTTATCTTATTACTTTCGCAGTCTGGTCTGACCCAGGTTTAATGATAATCAGCTTTCCAAAAACAAACAAATTTCTAAGTTCGATCTCCACATTTTTTTACGTCTTTTTAAAAACTGACAGAGTGTCAACAATGATAAGAAGTAAGAAATTCACACTATCAAAACAGGACTTTTATTCTTACCACCTTGACAGTTCAGTCTGGCCCAGGTTTGGCTCTGGTGTGGCCCAGGTCTGTCGCTGATCAACTCTCCAAAAGGAAAAAAATTCTAAATTCGATCAGCACACTTTTTCACATATTCTCGAAAAACTGACATGGTATCTAAGCTCACAAGAAATAAGAAATTACACAATCAAATCAAGACTTTTCTTCTTATCACCTTGAGAGTCTAGTCTTTCCCAGACTTAGTGCTGATCAGTTCTCTAAGAACAAACAAATTTCTAAGTTCGATCACCAAATTTTATGAATATATTTTGGAAAACTGACAGCGTGTTTAAAATGACAGGAAATAAGGAATTCACAATATCAAAACAGGATTTTTTTATCACCTTGACAGTTTGGCCTGGCCCAGGTTTGGCTTTGGTCTGGCCCAGGTCTGACGCTGATCAACCCTTCAAAAAGAAAAAAATTCTAAGTTCGATCAGCACCTTTTTTTATATATTTCCGAAAAACTGACATGGTGTCTAAGCTTGCAGAAAATAAGAAATTTACAAACTCAAAACAAGACTTTTCTTCTTATCACCTTGACATTTTGGTCTGGCCCATTTTTGGTGCTGATCAGCTTTCCAAAAAGAAGCAAATTTTTAAGTTCTATTACCAAATTTTTTATTATATATTTCGAAAAACTGACAAGGGTGTCTAAAATGATAGCAAATAAGAAATTCACACTATCAAAACAGGACTTTTTCTTTTATCACCTTGAGAGTCTGGTCTGGCCCGGGTTTGGTACTGATCAACTTTTAAAGACAGACGAATTTTCAATTGTTTTTTAACAAAATTTTTTTTACACATTTCGGAAAATTGACAGTGTGTCTAAAAAATGAAACAAAAGTAATTGACACTACTGAAACAATTGTTTTCTTTCCCTATCGATTTGATAGCCTAGACTGGCCCAGACCTTGTGTTCCTTAGCCTTCCATTGCATGAGCGAGTGACTCTATATTTGAATAAGGCAAATTGATATCTTGCGGTAGTTTAGTGGGTAGCGCGCGCGGATTATAACTTAGGCGCTTAGGGTTCGATTCTCAGTGCTTGTGAATTTTCTACTAATACGTTTTTCTAGCGCTGTATTTAATATCTAAGTTAGGATATTTTAAAAACTATCTATACGTTCAATTATTCGAATATTTTTCAATTCACTTTTTTAAAAATAACTTTTCCCGCACAGTTTGGTCTATACAATTTGGAACACCAGCGGGTTCTGAAAGAAAGTACAATTTTATTCAGTCTTTTTCGTAGATTCTTTATTTATTTCGCTATTTATATATTACTTAGTATTTATTTATTATGAACTATGTACTATTTATTTATTTATTTGTAACTAGATGGTCCAGCTTGGAGATGTCTATACGGTCTGACCTGGAGCTGGCCAAAAAAAAACGTTACACTTTTAGCCAGGCCCAGGCCAGACCGTATGGTCAGCGCCAAGACTGGAATCCAGACGGTCTGGTCTGGGCCTGGCCAACGCCAGAAGATTTTTCCACACGGGCAGATTTTTTAAATAGAAACCAATGGGTTTCTATTGCATTTTCAAAAATTTCAGAAAAAATCCTCTCTTTTTATAAAATTCACGAAAAAAAATTTTTTCACTTCTATATACAAAGAAAAATGTTGAAAAAATTACACTGTTCGTTTCTGAGAAGTGAAATTCGATAAAGCTTTTCGATTGCGGATGTAAACTTTATTTCTGATGGAAAATGTGGCATTAAATCTTGACTAGCGAGTGCACAATGATGGCGATATGCAATTGAATTCACTTGATTTTACGAGGTACTTATGCTACTATACTGCAGGACAATTATTTATGGTGTATTGCACCACAGAACATAACTTTTTGCGGATCACATTGCTGAGTGTTTATTGCCTTTCAAATATAATTACTGAATTCCAAAATTGTAAAGAATGCAGAAATATTTTTAAAAATGTATAGTACATCATACGTAATGGAGAATCAGAAAAAAAACGAGTTAATTTAAATGTCTCCACTAAATTCATGCACTTTAACAAAATTTTTAGTTTTTTTTTAATTCAACCAAATGGAAATAGTTTCGTGGACTTAACCAAAACATTTGGTTAAATTTTTCAAATGTTTGATGAAAGCAAACGAGTATGTTTTATTTAATACAACTTTTGCTGACTTACCCAACATTTTTTTTATTGCTTAAATGCAGTTAACTAAAAGATTTTTTTGAATAAACAACTTTTTTATAGTGTAGTAAGTATAAAAAAAAATCAAATCATTGATATCTATTAACATCGACTGAATTAGTGATTATATTATAAACTTTATACATCCAAATAAGGTAATACAAACTTCTCAGTTATCGTCTATATGTAAACACTCCACCATCTATTCTCTCTTCCTTCAATTAAGACATATGTATACAAAAATCATCTTTATTGATTTATCATGAAGGTATACAAAAGTATAATTTAAACTGAACTTTCTCAAGACAATATTATCCCCGTACAATATTCTTGTTCAATTGATGTCATGCAACGAGCCGTGAAAGTGTTGCGTGAGTAGAAATTGTATGCTGTTATAGGAATCATTATGCTCATTTTATGTCGAGTAATTTGCTTGAATTTATCAGCGGATCTTGTTCTGAATTTTCATCACTCTTCCCACATTGCATGCATTGAATCCACTATACTTCTTGCAGTCACAATTTTAGTTGGTGCATTTTATAATTAATTTCAAGAATAACAGAAAATTATTTCCACACAACTCAAATCAATTATAAGACATCAAATGTTAATTCGGATTTGTTCCAAATTCATTTCAGAATAAAAACGAGTCTCCACTTCTTCACTATAATTTTATTTTTGCACGCTTCATGATGCAAGATTAATAGCATGCGATAATTATGATCATGTATGAATTAATTGCTTCAGGAAGGCAAAGGAAATTTATTAACATCACAATATCGCACAAATAACATATATTACTTCTGAGTGAAACTATTCATTACAGGCGCTTTATAATTCAATAAAAAAATATCAAATAAAATCTCTTTGATTTCAATAGAGTAAATGAAAATTTATTTACTTTCTACAATTGTATATTGATAACTTTGAATGTTTCAGACACATTTTGTAAAACTAGAGCTCTATATAATTCGTTTATGAAGAATACATTACATCGCATGTTTTCAGTTTATCCTTTTGTCACGAGCTATGTACAATATTCATGGTACAACATTGTGTCACGAATAAAAAAAGTAGGATCAGGGGTGCACTCGACAATAAAACGAAAACATGAAAATGCTCTCTCGGGCGAGTAGCTCAATGCTAATTGAATTTGGTATTTTTACGTTAAAATATTCGTGAAATGAAAAATATGAACGAGTATGGAGCGTCACAAAACAAAAAAAGCGCGTGCACGTACACCAAAAAAATTGTATGGCGGATTGAGTACGCGCACCTGTGGTCCCATGACGCGAAAGAAAAAATACCAATTTAATGGAGGAAAAAAGCGTGCACCCGTCACTCAGTGATCTGTCGATATCCGACTGGATTAGCTGAATAATTGAGTAACGCCGATGTTTTTTAAGTTTACAGCATCTATCACATTTAAAACTCGATGGTTCCATTAATCCATTGTGCAACACTTATTTCCTATATTTTAAAATCATTTGTTCAAACTAAATGCTTTTGAAATCAAAATATTTACGCATAAGGAGTCAACATTCTAGACAAGTAAGGTAAAAATATTAAGAACTTAAGAACTTTGATTATTTAAAATCGAATTCGTTCCATTATTATACGCTGTAAAATCAGAAAATGGAATAATTTGTTTAATTCAATGTGATCATTTTAAAGCGTTAAAAGAGCATCATCAATCAGTAATTAGTTTCATAATTGAAACCTGTCTGCGAGTAAAATGAAATTTACATAAAGTTCTATCGTCGAGTGATTCGATCTATGCTTTTGCATAATAGAATTGCTGAAATCCGCAGCCAACCTAAATATATCCAACCGTAAATAATTTTTCATTTACTATACTTTTAGCTTCACTTATTGACTTTAATTGATCATAATTTTTTATAATTTTTGTTATTTGTCTGAAAAGAGAAATTTCTATGAAATTTGCAATAAATGAAACGTCAGATTCATGTAATCTGCATCGTTTTACTTGGTTAAAACAGTCGTTGGAATGACGAATAATTTTTAGATTGCGAATTCATCTATTCATACATCTAATTATGTTTAATGAAAATTTGAAGTAAAAAGAGAAAATGCTTTCGTCTTACGAAGAAAATTTAAGTTAAATCGTTAGCAAACTTATTAAATCTAGAAGAAATGATAGTATCCCGGATAAAAAAATATTGTTATAGGATAAATCTAGGAATAAATCTAGGAAATCGTATGGGAGACGTCTCTCAGATACTATATCAAAAGTATGGCAAATGAAACAATCCCATACTTCATGTATATTTAAATAAAGTATAGTGAATGTATAATTCAAATATAGCTAAAGTGTAACTATGCATGGTTGAAGTATAGTAAAAGTATTGCTAAAGTATATCTGAGAAGTATAGATAAAGTGTATTGGAAGTATAGATAAAGTGTAGCTAAAGTTTAGCCAAAGCATAGCTGAAGTATATCAGTGCAGTATAGCTCAAGTATTTCAGAAGTATACATAAAGTTAAAGTATGCCTAAAGTATTAAATAAGTATACGGCTATACTATTCATAGCGATGTATTCTTGATGATGGGAGATACATGGGAGATCTGAAATGCTTAAAATTAGAGATCCAGAATCATAATTCACATTACATAAAAAAATATTGTTTGCGACTGATCAAATTTATTTCAGGTTAATAATGTTATGGTTAGGAATCAAAGATTACTGGAACTCTTACCAGCAAATACTTGTAGGAAATAAGAACAATATATGTTTGATGATTATTTTCTAACTCGTTTTTGTATTTACACTTGCGAACAATATTTAATGTACATTGTTCTCACAAAATCCCTTAGAGCACGAACTTTTTAACTTTTCGGACGAGCTGTCATTCAGAATTCAATTTGTTTTATTCCATTACTAGGGTATCTTATTAAAGAAATTAATGTCCTTCTATGTCCGATACCTTAGCCAAACTTAGGTACAAATAAAGTATGACCTATACTTTAGATACACTCAAGTATAAATGAAGTATATCCCATACTTCAGCTATGCTTCAGCTATACTTTAGCTATACTTCATCTATGCTTCAGCTATTCTTTAGAAATCCTATTTTAATACACTTGAAGTATGGGATGATCTTATTTGACATACATTTTTTATACTTCGGAAAGTCAATGATTGATCAATCCGGTACTTATGATTTTCGCCCGGAAGGCGCCTACTCTTGAACAGAATAATTTTTTTCTCATCTATAGGAAATTATTATGTATGTTGAAATATGTCAAGAATTAAAAATTGAAGGAAATGCAGGCCATCCAATTATCAGAAAGATATTGATCAACACTGTGGTCATTCGAAGGAAAATGCCGTTTCCTGTTTTGTATATGCTTCCCTTATTACTTGCTTTTTACAGGTATATTCTTTCACTTTGTGACAAACAGAAAAATTATATATAAGTGTCTTCAGATCCGTGAAAGTTATTCGCTGTTGATTAAGGTCTAGGAACGCTAAAAATTTAGTATATGGAGACATAAAAAATCCTGTAACTATTTAACAATCATTAGCGACTTCATGATGAGAATCGGAGCGAGAAACATTTTCGGTCGTCTATTTGAACACCTGTCATCGTAAATGACCGTAAATAGTAAATGGAACCGACCAGCATAGTTAGTGTATGGATCCTATTAACGACATTTCGGCAAAACTTTCACAACATGTCTTTTTCATGACAGCTTTGTAACATCTTTTAGAATTTTAAAAATACTTTGTCTTTTAACATGATTGAAAAATAAACTTTGCAATAATGCGAAATTAGAGGTATAATGTCAGTATGTAATTATGTTAGAGTATTCGATGAAAGACAAATATGTTCATGCAAGTGACACAAAACTTTGCACAGTAACTTTTCATTTTCTGAAATAAGGATACGATCCAGCGAGAGCGTGGCTCTACTATGGTCTTTCATTTTTGCATATAACTCAAGTATGCTACCATCTGAGCCACGCTAACTCGCTGACTACATTTACGAAAATCGTTCTGTCTGTTCAGTTGCAAATAATACTCAGGACTTCCTCAGTCTAATTAACTCAAAAAAAGTAAAAAAAAGAAGCTATTTAAACTAAAAAGTGACCAAAAGTGACTAAAATTTACTGAAAGTGGAAAATTTGCTGCATTCGCTATCGTAGGACAATTATTTATAGTGTATTTGGTGACATTAATAATGTGACTTAATATTCTCTTGAATACAGAAGAATTCGGTGAAATTTATAAAAATCCCATGTGAATTTGAACGAATTCAGGATAAATACAAATTCAATTTTCGGAATTTAGAATTAATTCCAAACGATTCAAGTTAAATTCACAAGGATGCACTTGAATTGAAAAAATCCAAAAAAATGACATTGATTTTAGTAAAATTGGAGTGAATTTAGAAGAATTTTAAAGACTTTCATGAAATTCATAAGAACTTGAGTGAATTGAGCAAAATTTTAAAAATTAAAAAAATTTCCATGGAACTGAAAAAATAAAGAGTGAACAGAATTCAGGACAAATTGAACCGAATTCAAGACAAAGTCAAAAAAATTAACTGAATATAAGAAAATTCAAAAAATAAAAAAAAAACAATTAATTAAATCAGGATTGCTACAAAATCCCAGTTTCGAAATTCCCTGATGTTTTCCTAACTTATTTTAATATTATTAAAAAATTAATTTTGAATTAATTTAATATCAATCCAGAAAAATGAGAAGAATTCGATAAACTTGATAAAATTTCGAGGTAAGGTTTTAAAAAATTCAAGTGAACTTCAAACAATTCAAAATAATTAAAAGAATTCATTGAATTCATCAAATTTGAAGTGAATTTGCAAAAATTCAAGGAAATTCAAAAGAACTTAAAAAAATTGAGGATGAATTAATAAGAATTCACGGTGGATTCCAAATGAATTTGAAAAACAAATCAAAAATATTTTACTGATTTCAGTAAAATTAGAGAAAATTTAAAGGAATTCAAGAAAATTTCAGAAAATTCGATGAAATTCATATGAATCCAAGATTGATTAAAAAGAATTGAAGGTAAATTTGGAATAATTCAAGTGAATGTAAGCAATTTTTTAAAATTTAAACTATTCCATTGAATTCCATAAACAAATAAATGGGAGTGAATAGAATTAGTGAATTTAGAGGAATTTAGAAAAATTATAGGAGTTCGATGATATTCCAAAAAATCAAGGTGAATTAAAAAATATATATATATATTTGAAAGAATCCAGAATGATTTCAACACAATTCAAGTTAAATTCGAAAGGATTCAAATCAATTGAAAAAATAAATAAATTCCATTGATTTTAGTAAAATTGGAGTGAATTCAGAAGAGTTTGAGTGAATTGAAGAAAATTTTAAAAATCAAAAAATTTCCATCGAATTAAATAAAATGGGAATCAACAGAATTCAGGGCGGATTCAACAGAATGTAAGTACATTGAAAAAAATAAAATTAAATTAAAAAACCACTGAATTAAATAAAATACGAGTGAATTAAGATGAATTTAAGGGCAATAAGAATTCAATAAAACTGATCAAAATTCACAGAAAATTTTTGATAAATTTAAGGGAATTGAAAACAACTTCAAAATATTTGAAAAATTCATTGAATTTATTAAATTTAGAGTAAATATGCAAAATTGTAAGGAAACTCAAAATAATGTAAAATAATCCAGGATAAATTAATACAAATTCAGGGTGAATTCTAAATAAATTGAAAAAAAATCCAAAATATTTCATTGATTTCAGTAAAATTAGAGAGAATTAAAAAGAATTCAAAAGAATTCCAGAAAATTCGATGAAATTTATACGAATTCAAGACTGACTAAAAAGTATTGAGGGTGAATTTAGAATAAATTAAGTGTATGTAACCATTTTTTTTTTAAATTCAAACTATTCCATTGAATTCCATAAACATCCAGAATGATTTCAACACAATTCAAGTTACATTCCAAAGGATTCAAATCAATCGAAAAAATAAACAAATTCCATTAATTTCAGTGAAATTGGAGTAAATTTAGAAAAATTCAAGGAAGTTCAATAGACTTGGACGAAATTCATAAGAATTTGAGTGAATTGAAGAAAATTTTAAAAATCAAAAAATTTCCATCGAATTAAATAAAATGGGAATTAACAGAATTAAGGGCGGATTCAACAGAATGTAAGTGCATTGAAAAAAAATAAAATAAAATAATAACCAATGAATTAAATTAAATACGAGTGTATTTAGAGGAATTCAAGGGAAATAAGAATTCAATGAAACTGATCAAAATTGAGGAAAATTTTTTTAAAAATTCAAGTGAATTGAAAATAATTTTCAAATATTTGAAATTCATTGAATTTATTAAATTGAGAGTAAATATGCGAAAATTTAGGGGCATTTAAAAAAAATTTTAAAGAATTCTAGATAAGTTAATAAGAATTTTGGCTGAATTCCACATGAATTGAAAAAAAATCCAAAATATTCCTTTGATTTCAGTAAAACTATAGCGAATGTAAAAGAATTTAAGGGAATTCCAAAGAATTTGATAAAATTCATACGAATTCAAGAATAATTTAAAAGAATTCACAGTGAATTTAGAATAATTCAAGTGAATGGGACGATTTTTTTTAATTAAAAAAAAATCAATTCAAGGCGGATAAATAGGAGTCAATAGAATTAGTGAATTTAGAGGAATTTAAGGAAAATTAGAAGAATTCGAAGAAATTTATCCAAACTCTAGGTGAATTTGTTAAAAACCAGGTGAACTGAAAACAATACAAAACCATTTTAAACATTTATGGAATTCATTAAATTTGTAGTGATCTCACATAAATTCAGGGGAATTCAAAGAGTTCAAAAGAGTTCAGGATGAATTAATGAGAATTTTGGGTGAATTCCAAATGAATTGAAATTTCCAAAATATTCTTATGAATTCAGTAAAATTAGAGCGAATTTAGAATAATTCAAGGGCATGCCAGACAATTTGAGGATTCAAGTAAATTCAAAAGAATGCAGTGAGAATTAAAAAATTTAAGTCAAGTTCACATAATTCAAAAGAATTCAGGATAAATTAATAAGAATTCTGGTCGAATTCCAAATGACTTGAAGAAAATCCAAAATATTCCACTGATGTCAGTCAAATTAGTGCGAATTTAGAAGAATTCAAGAGAATTCCAGAAAATTCAATGAAACTCATACGAATTCAATGTGATTTAGAAATAATTCAAGTGAACGGAACAAAATTTTTAGAATCCAAAAAAATTCAATCGAATTTAAATAAATGGCAGTGAATAGAATCAGATAATAAAAATCTTAAAAAATTCATACGAATCCAAGCTGAATTTAAAAGTCTTTAAGGTGAATTATAAAAATTGAAAATCCAAAAAAAGATTGGATTTCAGTGGGTTTCAAGGGAATTCCAAAGAATTCAGGGTGCATTCAAATAATTCAGTGAAATGCAGAAATAATTATAAGCCTGAATTCAAAACTGGTTAGCCCTTGGATTATATGTTATAATTTATTGAAAGAAAAGTGACTAAAGTGATCTTCTTTTTTAAAAAAGTGACTATAGTGGCCTTATCTTAAGAAAGTGATTTGAGAGAAAAAAAGTGAATAGTAACTGAGTGGCGGCCGTGATAATACTAGTTAAATAACTGAGACCCGAAAAGCGAGAGAAGGAATAAATTTAAAAAAAAATGATGAATGCGTCTTAAAATATGACTCAAGACAGATGTATGTGTAAATACTTTCAATAAATATTAAGTTAAACTGAAATATTACATAAATCGAAAAATAAATGAATCTTCGTAAAGGCTTCAAAAGATTTAAAAATATTTCACAAAGATTTCAAAGATTTTACGAGATTTCAAGATTTCAAAATATTTCAAAGATTTTAGAAAGATTTCAAAGATTTCAAAGATTTTACAAAGATTTCAAGAAATCTTTAACGATTTTAAAAGATTTCCCGAAAATTTCAAAAGATTGCAAGATACCTCAAAGATTTCAAACAAACGTTCACTTAAACTAAAATCTTACATAAATCAAAAAATTTTCAAAAACGTCGAAGATTTTAGAAACATTTGCAATATTTTATAAAGATTTCAAAAAGTCGTACATACATTAAAGAATTCACAAAAATTTCAAAGATTTCAAATATTTTACAAAGATTTCAAGAAATCTTTAGCAATTTAAAAAGAATTCACGAAGATTTCAAAAGATTTCAAAATACTTCAAAGATTTCAAACATATATTAACTTCAGCTGAAATCTTACATAAATCAAAGAATTCGCAAAAATTTCAAAGATTTCAGAAATATTTCCAAGGTGTCAAAGATTTCACAAAGATTTCAAGAAACCTTTGGCGATCTCAACATTTGCCACAAAAATTTTGAATATTTCACAAATATTTCACAAAGACTTCGAAGCATTTCAAAACACTTTAAGGATTTAAAACAAACGTTCACTTCAACTAAAATCTTACATAAATCAAAGAATTCACAAAAATGTCAAAGATTTCATAAATATTTCAAAGATTTGAAAGATTTTACAAAGATTTCAAGAAATTTTTAGCGATTTAAAAAGAATTCACGAAGACTTCAAAAGATGGCAAAATACTTCAAAGATTTCAAACATATGTTAACTTAAGCTAAATCTTACATGAATTAAAGAATTCACAAAAATTTCAAAGATTTCAGAAACATTTCAAATAATTGACAAAGGTTTTAAGAGATCTTACATTAATCAAAGAATTCACAAAAATGTTAAAGACATCAGAACGATTTCAATGATTTCAAAGATTTTACAAAGATTTTAAGAAATTTTTTGCGAATTGAAAAGATTTGAAATATTATTTCATTACAGCGCACGAAGCGCAGCTGGAGCTATGAGAGGGAGATGTGTGAATATACATCGGGAGAAGCGTAGCTGAGTTGGAGCGATGAGATGGTGAGAGAAGTGAAGAGAAGCAAACATCCGGCCTCTCTTCCTCTCATCGCACACAGTCATTTACATAGTTTAAGCCTGCGCCTAGCGTCCGGTGTAAAGACTGAAGAACTCAAAGCGTTAAACTTTTTTGTCAGCCAAAGCATTTAACGTTCTGGCTCAGACCTAACTCTCCACATCGAAATCTAAGATGTTTACACATCAAAAAACAGATTTTCATTACAACTAACTATAAAATCAAAATGAAAACGGCCTGGTAATCTCGTGAGTATGAAGCCAACCTTGATCGGAAAAATGAAAAACCTTATATTGTAAGTGCGACGAGTATATTCAATATTAATCGCATGCCAGCAAAGTACTGTCGATACAAGGTATCAAATTAACCGGTCCCGTAAGGAGAACCCTCAGACTCAATCTCATATTCCAAGATGGCCGCTGGCTCCTCGCGAGTATACCGGGGGTAAAAAACGATGAACGTAATAACGTAGTATCGCTAATGGCCGGGCAATTTCAGCGGATACGAATGTTCTTCGTCGTTCCGTCCATTCGTCTCCTTTTTTCCTTTTTATTTTTTTAATTCTCCCGCCACTCACCACCATCCTGACTGGCGTCACTTGGCCGTTGTTTGAGGCTCTGCTAAAAGAGTCCAATCCGAGTTAAACGTCGGTAAATGAGGACCCGGACGATCTTGCTTATACCGACGTCCCGACAGGATATTGTTTTTCGACGGTCGAGAATTGCCGAGACTGCCAGGCCCTGGCAGATAATTAAAGATGACTATCTTCGGTAATCTAGAGTCACTTCTTGTACACCTCTAAAGGTAGAAGGGCGAGCCCAAAAGATGAGTAAGAGGGATGGTTGGGGGAGCTGATGTACGTGCTTTCGAATCAACATCACATGTACAAGAGATAAGTACATATGAGCGATCTTATGCCAAGGAACATACAAAATGACTTCTGATAAGATTCCAAGGTGGTCATTATTGTAAATTCAAGCCAAAGGGATGGCCCCTAAATGGCTCGTGTAAAATCCGACCGGATATTCTCCTCCAGTCCTCCACCGAAATGACTCGTCGAAAGTGGAAAGACAAACACCAATGAAGTTTATTTTGCTGAAACATTAAGCTCCTGTTATAAACAATGCTTTCAATGAACGGAAGAGAAAAATGTAGCGAATGGACCTTTTTTAGCATTGCAACCCTTTTAATGGTATTGTGGATATGTGAAGAAGATACGTTAAACAATCTCGTTGTAGGTAGTGGAAGAAGAATCGATATCGACATTATATCAGTGATTTGGAAAATCAAGAATAGTAAGGCTGCTGGTGTGATTGTTATCACCGCTGAAATACTTAAGAGCGGTGGTGAATATTTGTTTGTGCGGATGAGCGAATTTATGAATATGTGTGCTGTGAATGGTGAAGTCCCAAATGATTGGAGAAATGCGATTATTGTCCCAATCTACAAGGGAAAGGGTGATGAAGGCGACAGGCGACTGTACTAATTAGAAAGCGATTAACCTGCTAAGTACCGTGGGCAAAATATTTATCAAAATACTCATTGGGAAGGTCATGGAAATAACTAAAGAAAGGATATTTAGCTTGAGACAGATCATAGAAAAAAGTTTGAGAGTAAACAGAAGAGTTTTCTGTGCATTTGTTGATCCGAAAAAAGCTTTCGATAATTTGAATAGATCTAAACTTTGGGAAGTTCTGAAAGAGTACGGAGTGAATGGTTGGATTCTAAAAGCAAGAAAAGCAATATATAATGGTAGTAAAGCGAGTTTAAGAGTGAATGAAAAACTGAGCGATTGGTTTTGTATTAAGCGGAGCGTTACCCTGTAAAAAGAAAGAATTATTTCAGGGCTAATTTCAGGTACTAAAATAAGACTCAGAACAAAACAGACTCGAATGGTACTAAAGTGAGACCACTGGTGGGAGCCCAGTGTCATTTGTTTCACATTGAAAATAACAAAATGAAGTTATCCTATCCAAAAACAGGACGCGCGAAAAATGATACCATAGAAAAAGAGATCTCTAGTTTTTACAGTGTAAGCAAGGCTGCGTTATATCCTCCTGGATGTTCAATACATACATGTACAAATGTCTAAGAATGGTTTTCTTAGACGAAGAAGGTGTCGATCTCGGGACAGTGGAAGTACCTGGTCTAGCGTTTGTAGATGTTAAGATTGTTACAGCAGAATCAGTCGACGATTTGCAGAGAATGGTGAGCAGACTGGATACAAGCATGAAGAGTATGGGTCTTAAGATTAACGCAAATAAAACAAAAACTATCGTGTTTGAAAGAAATGATGAGAAAACAGTATGCATCATTGCCTTAAACGAAGAGAAGATAGAACAAGTTTATGAGTTCGTGTATCTTGAAAGTTCATTTACTGCTGACGGAAAGATAGATGTAGAGATATACAGACGTATAAACGAGGATAGAAAGATTATCAGCAGTGTACAAGCCATTACTAGAAGTAAAAATGTAACGAATAAGAAAGAAATTCACTGAGATGGTTTAGTCATGTTGAGAGAATGAATGAAGAACCTTTAACGAATCAAGTGTATTTAGGTAAGGTGAATGGTAGCAAACTTAGAAGTAGACCAAAGAAAGAATGGTTGAAATGTGCGAATGAGACTCCAATCGAAGAAGTTTAAAGAGTCATAAAAACACAAAAGTTTGCATTAAAAGGTGTATGGATGTAAAGGAAGCAAAAGATGTGTGAAAGGATAGGGATGTATGGAGGACAGTTGTTCATAAGAAGAAGAGTCATGTCTGGAGCGAAGGATTTTGGATACTAATGGGCTCGCGTGAAGAGATTTTCTTAGTGGATTAGTGTAATGGCTTTGCGGAGCTCTTCACCCGGGGTGATTGCTAGAGAGATTGATCAGCGACCCGTATCGGAGCGGTGTTGTGGGATGAGTGTGTCGTTTAAATAAACAACACGCGACTTCAAGATTTCTCTAAAACCTATCTCTTCTTCTACACATCCCTTACTTACCCATATCATATAAAGGCCTTGATCCCCGGTAGTTTAACGAGGCTGAAACCAAAAGAGTTACGCTTACCACAAAAGGGATTTGGCTTAATGGTATAATAATAAAAAAATACAGAAATTTGGTTTTTCACGAAAATAGGGGAATAATAGGGGAATAAATGCTTTTAAAAAAATAATGTATAGATACCACATCGAATTTAATAGGAAACAAAATAAATAACATTTTTAACAAAATAGTTGAATTTTCAACCAAAAAAGATCAGTTTTTCAGAGGAAGAGATGAGTTTGCAACCAAGAAAGATGATTTTTCAATCAAATAGTCGAATTTTTGATAAATAAATCAATTTTAGACTAAACAGTTGCATTTACAACCGAACAGTTGAATTTTCAAGCCAAAAAGGCGAATTTTCTATAAATCAGTTGAATTTTCAACCCGAAAATATGAATTTTCAACCAAAAAATTAATTTTCAACCAAATAGTTCAATTTTAAACTGAAAACAGTCAATTTTCAACCGAAAATAGAATAGTTAACTTTGAAGTTTAAAAAATTGATTTAAAAAAAAAAGAATTTTCAACCAAGTAGTTGAATTTTCAACCAAATAGTTAAATTTTAAACTAAAAACCATAAATTTTCAACCAAAAATGGAATAGTTAACTTTGAAGTTCAAAAAATTTATTTTCAAAAAAAAAAGAATTTTCAACCAAGTAGTTGAATTTTAAACCGAAGAAACGGATCCTCAACTAATAAAATTATTTTTAACAAAGTAGTTCAGCTTTCGACCAAGAAGCTGAATTTTCAATCCAGAAGATTAATTTTCTACTAAAAAGACGAATTTTCAACAAAATACATTATTTTTCATACAAATAATTGAATAGTTAACTTTGAAGTTCAAAAAATTGATTTTAAGAAAAAAAGAATTTTCAACAAAGTAGTTCAATTTTAAACCAAAGAAATGGATCTTCAACTAATAAAATTAATTTTTAACAAAGTAGTTCAGCTTTCGACCAAGAAGCTAAATTTTCAGTCAAGAAGATTAATTTTCTACTAAAAAGACAAATTTTCAACAAAACACATCAATTTTCATGCAAATAATTTAATAGTTAACTTTGAAGTTCAAAAAATTGATTAAAAAAAAAGAATTTTGAACAAAGTAGTTCAATTTTAAACCAAAGAAATGGATCTTCAACTAATAAAATTAATTTTTAACAAAAAGTAGTTCAGCTTTCGACCAAGTAGCTAAATTTTTTATCAAAAAGATTAATTTTCTACCAAAAAAAACGAATTTTCAACAAAATGCATCCATTTTTAAACAAATAATTGAATTTTATCTAAAAACGATCAATTTTTCAACTAAAAATGGAATAATTAAAATTCCATTCAAGAAAATTAATTTTCAAACAAAAAAAAAGAATGTTAAAAAAAAGTTATACCTTCAACCAAATAGAAGAATTTTCAACCAAAGAAGATGATTATTTACCAAAAATATATTAGTAAACTTTCAAATTAGGAAGAATTAACTTTCAACGAAAAATAGGGCGAAAAAGAGAAACTCTTTAAAAAAAGGAAAAAGAGGGGATTAGAGATAAGAATTTGAAGTCTGTATGCAGATGTTTTACTTGTAAAATGAAGCCACAAAACCCTTTACCACCCCCCCCCTCCCCGTGGTTGTGTGGCGTAGTTTTTGATTGGCCTCCAAGATTATAAGTAGAAAATCAAATATTTTCAAAGATTTTATCGAAATGCTGATCAAACAGCTTTTTTGGATTAACCCCCAATTGATACAAAAAATACTATGGGTCAAATTTTTTTTTATGACGCATGCATTATTTTAGCCCTTTTCAATGCCTATGAAGCGGGACTAAAGTTCTACTTTTACTCCCTAGGGAGTAAAAAGTTACGTCAGAGGTGAATAACGAAAATTGTCAGGTGATCAGTAGATCGCGTTGACAGATTATTTGACAGATTAGAGCAGCCCGAAGCGATGTTACCATGAATTGCCGACACATCAACAAAATTTACCATAAATTACTATAAATAACCGAAAATTTCCGAAAATTTTGGAATTCTTTACATACTCTGAATTTCGGTAAATCCTCTCCCTTGCGATCTTTTTTATAAGAAATGCATGATTTCAGACAGGATTGGAAAACATGCATGATTTCAGACACGATTGGAAAACATGCATGATTTCTGCTCATATTATTTGGAGGATATAATAAGGATATAATAAATATGGAGGAATTTTGGAACTTTTATTCTAAATTCAATATGGATTTAGAAAATTTTGGAAATTTTGGAAATATTGAAAATTCTTTATAAATTAGAATTAGAATCTTTTTATACATTTTTTAGTATTTGGTGGTGATTTGCTACATCGAATCTTGATTAATGATATATAAAATGCATAAGATGTAATAAATATTTGGAACAAATTGAAAAGGCGCATGTGAAGATGTGGGTTCTTTCAAGGACATTTATGATGCCTGAACCAGAGATCGTGGCATATCATTAGTGATTACCTATAATCTCTATTGGATCCCATCAGTGATGTTCATTCGTTGTGACTTTTGACCCCCGGGTCTGCAATCAAACATAAATCGTGTCCAGCCCTTCTATGCGGGATATTTAAGTTCATCTTGATTGTCCATTGAAAGCGTTTAAGGATTATTTGGCTCCTTAATACCTGTATAACGTGCATCCATATAAAGAAAGATTGTGTCTTTTGCTCAGACCTATCATTCGCGAATACGACCACTTTGTGGACGTCGAATCTTTGTGGTTCTTCTCAATCGTTTCTTTTGATCAGTTCAGAAACTCAAACCCCAGTTTCATTCACTGTTGTCGGTTAATTTCTGCAATTTCAATAAACTCACTTCCCTTCCTTTCCCCTCAATTCCGCTTATCACCCCACCCTCCATTCTCCTCATTTCTCCTTACTTCCTCACGCCCATTTCCATCAATTCCCCTCCCTTATCCTCATTTCCCCTCACTTCCTTTTACTTCCCCTTAATTACCCCCCTTTCACTGCCCCTCACTTCCCCTAATTACCCCTTACTTTCCCACACTTCCCTACCTATCATTTTCCCTTCTCATCCCTCACTTCTATCCCTCATTTCCCCTCACTTCCTCTTACTTCCCCTTGATGACCCCCTTTTAATTCCCCTTACTACCCCTAATTTCCCCTTACTTTCCCACACTTCCCTACCCATCATTTTCCCTTCTCATCCCTCACTTCTATCCCTCATTTCCCCTCACTGACTCTTACTTCCCCTTGATGACCCCCTTTTAATTCCCCTTACTACCCCCAATTTCCCCTTACTTTCCCACACTTC
>JAUMHM010000016.1:20208181-20232445 GCA_032362435.1 Melikaiella ostensackeni | reverse complement strand
TAAGAGGTGTGAATGTAGACAAATGAGAGTGAGCGAGACACTCATATGTGGAAAACCGTCATTTGTTTTCCACATGCCAGTGTCTCGCTCACTCTCATCTGTTTATATTTACACCTCTTAATGAGCGAAAGAGACAGACAATATCTGTTCCGCCGGCCGTGACGAGGAGTGCGGAAGAGCAACCTTGCGGACCATCTTTGTGAGTTTTTGTGGCGACGACAGGTTAGAAAATTGAGTGAGGATCCTTTGACACAATCAGTTGCTGACATTAAAATTTGCTATCCCGGTCACAAAAATGAAGTATATTTTCATGGGGAGTTTAACTCTTTTGTTATTCTTTCGTTTTTTTCGCCTCTTGATGCACTCTGGTCCCTTTTTCAGTTTCTTAGGGCATAAAGCACCCCGGTTTGTGAGAGGCAAGGGGACTCACGACAAGAAAGCACCCCGATTTGTGAGAGGCGAGGCGACTCACGATAATAAAGCACCCTGATTTGTGAGAGGCGAGGGGACTCACGATAATGAAGCACCCTGATTTGTGAGAGGCGAGGGGACTCACAATTATAAAGCACCCTGGAAAAAAGAGTTTACAATCGTACTGCAACCTCCTCGTGGTGAACTCTGGAAACTATAATTTGGATAGACTAACTGCAGACGTTTATGAAGGAAATATAACTTACGATGTATTTAATTACATCAGTTATATCAATTACAATGCGGAAAGGCACCACTTTGTCTGGCCACAGAAATAATGTTGGTCAAACCCCTTCCCCTTTCCAGCTTCTCGTGAGGGGCGGAAAGGCACCCCTTTGTCTATCCACAGAAATAACGTTGATCAAACCCCTTTCCCTTTCCAACTACTGATGACCTTAACTCAGTTTCGCTAAAAAATGCAGATACGTCCTTTACCATTCGCACGGCCTTGCATTTCAAGACAATTCAAGGCGGCCAAAGTTCAAGGCCTTGTTTTGGGCTCGTTTTGGAGGCTTGAGTTTCCTTCGGCAGATGTGCATCATTCATTCGCCGAAGCGAGCGACCACTTGAGAAGGGCAAATAAATTGAAGATCTCGCAGGATGATTGTGGATGTAAGTCATCACAAGAATCTTAATGTAGCAATAATAGTTAAATACTTTATACAAATATGAAGGATATGATTTGTAATGAGAAATTATAACTTTGAATAGATTAGTATTTTTAAGTTATTACGTGAAAACTTTTAGTAAGAAAATTATCTATTTTTTAATTAACGATATTTTTGTTTATCTAAAAATTACAATACAGTATTATAGAATGAAAGGTCACTTTGGAGAGGAGTTAATAAAAGTTGAGATGTTGAGATGGAAAATTCAATTGAAATAAATTAAATTAAAATGATTTAACCAAATAATTAAATGATAATTGAAAAAATTTAAATAACGTAACGTAAATAATAAATTACATATCTCTTTAAACTGAAGAAATGTGAAAAAGAGTTATTTATTGAATCCGAACAGAAATTGCTTTTCATGTTGACTTTGAAGCAGTTTCTTCCAAGCATACAATTTTGTTCTGAAAATAAAACGAAAGCGATAAAAATCTTGCTTTATGTATCGATTTTCAAGCAATATATCATACAAATAGTGAATATTTCAATTTTTTTTTTCACAAATTATATGGCACACTTCTAGAATATTTATCAATTGCCGATTTTAGAATGTTTAAAGATTTTTTTGTGGACTGAAATTGGAACAAAAAAGCTGGAGAATTAAAAAATTTGTAGTCACTTCGATGAAGATACTAAAAATCATTTCAGTGTATTTTAGAAAAATACTCCAATATTCTCAATATAGGTGATCAATCTGCTTGATTATTAAATATATACAACTTTTGAAATGTGTGTCCAGTCTTCAACCAAAAAAAATATTTTTTAACAAGATAGTTCCACATTCAACCAAGTACTTGAATCTTCAACCAAAAGAGATGAATTCTCAACGAAAAATGTAATAGTTGATATTTCGACCGAAACAGATTTTAATTTCAAATCAAAGACAATTGAATTCAACCAAAAAAAACGAATTTTCAACAAAATAGTTGAATGCTCCACCGAAACAGATAAATTTTTAACCAAACAGTTGCATTTTCAACCAAAAAGAATAATTTTCTACAAAAAAGACGAATTCCAAACAAAATACCATACATGATTTTTTAACCGAATGCTTGAATTTTTGACCAAAAATATTGATTATAAAATAATAATTGTAAATCATAAAACCAAGAAGGCGACTTTTCAAGAAAATACATCAATTTCAAACCAAATGTGTGACAATGTGACAGGTTGGCAGCAAACTTTTTTCATAGCGTCAGTCAATGTGCGTCGCCTGTGGCGCGCAGCATTCAGGCGGCAATTCAAAATACGAGTGTAATTTAAATTTAAAATACATGACGTTCCCGCGATAAAGAAATCTCAAATTTATAACTGAGCATAGTATTTTTTCGCGAAAGACACCTTAGGCATAAAATTTTTAAAAATCATATATTTATTTAAACACTTTTGATTATAATATTGATGTTATTTTGTTGACCGGTGTAAATAATTAATTTTCTGAAGTTGAATTGTGTTGACTTTTAATTATTTTCTTAAATTTGAACATTCAGAAAACATCACAAAGTTAATTTTCAGAAACATTTTAATTCGGCGAAATATACTGTAGAATGAAAAAATTAATGTTTACTATTTTCTAAGGCCTTATTAGAACATACGTGGATTTTTCTTAATTATGCAAAGCAAGAAATTGTTCACTAGAGCCTGATAGGGTCCTCAGCGGTTTTTTTCAAGACTAGAAATTCTGGCCGAAGCCCCGTTAGATACAAGTAGATTCGTCATACCTATACTAAGCATGGAATTTCTCACTAGAGTCTAACAGGGCCCCCATCAGTTTTTTTCTTTTAAATAATGAGAAATATTTTTAATTATGTGAAATAATTTAGTTTATATCGAGTAAAATAAATTTAAATTTAAATTAATTCAAGACATGAGAATAACAACTGGATAAGGACCAAAAATGAAATTTTATAGGATGAGCCAAAAATAGTATCCTGGGATACGTTTTCAAATATAAAATTTTGATAAAATTATAAAATCATGTTCCGTGTAGAAATAGCCCCACTTGGCTCCATTAAAAGTAAGGTTCTAGTGGGGGACTAGTCGTGCTTTGTTCTTTGACAATGTTCCTATTCGAGGACTGGTCAGTGGCTGGTTGGGTTTTTTTTTTGGTCAAAATTTTTAGGCGGTTTCTAGTCGGGCTCTGGTCAAGCTATTATTGTGTTAAAGTTTTCGGCAGAGTGTTATTATATTATACGATTTTTGTTAAAATTTTCTGCGGATATATTGATTTTGCGCCATTTTTTGTCAATAATTATAGATGGATATTGATTCGGGTTATTTTATTGTCAACATTCTCTAAGGATACTTCGACTATTTTTTTGTGAAAACTCCTAAGCGGGTCCTGTTCGGATACTAGTCGGGTTCTGGTTTGACTCTGGTCAGGCTATAACTTTGTTATGCACTTAACTTTATTTAAATTCTCCAACGTATACATGAATATAGTTCAATATAACATCTTCTTACTAAATGTTAATACGGCATATACTTGTGTTAGAGTATTAGATAATTGGAAATTACTGCAAGATTAGTTTAGAATAATTTTTGTCTGTTACATCATGTCTAGGTCACTATTAATTAAAATAATAATAATAATAACGATAATAAACAATCATAAATTCATGTCAATAAATAAATTAATATTACGGTCACAACCATTACTTTTTTCATCAAAATTTATAAAATTGTTAAATCTTGTAACAGTCCACGTATGTAAGTGTATATCTCGCAAAATAAATACGTCATTTTTTCCTAATTTACACAGAAGAAATTCGTTCAGCAGCTGTTACAAAATTATTGTAAGAATCGAACAGAATGACTTTTCGGTAGCTTTTAAAATTTATTTCCAGAACCTCTATAATCTGGATTATAACGATTACGGAAGTTGATGCGGATGCGCTTCGACGAACTTCGACTTTGGTAATCGTTTCAATCCAGAATCCAGACGGTAATCGTTACAGTCCAGAATATAGAGGTTCTCGAAATAAATAATAAAAGTCACCGAATAGCGATTCTGTCCGACTTTTAAAAAACTTTTTCTAACAGCTACTAAACACATTTTTCCGTGTACATTTAATACTATGCAATTTTAAGCATTTGGATGGGAATAAATACTGTTAGTTATTATAATTATGAGAATTGATTTTAATATCTGTTTCGAATTACGCGCCAACAGCGAATACCGGCGCACGGGCATCTCGCTACATATGATCGCATTTTCCAAACGTCTCGTGCCTCGTGTTATAAGTACTCCTCGAAATCCTTATCCATCGTAGATAAAATAATATATTTTAAAGTTCATGAGTGAATTAAGTCTTCGAAAAGTAATTCGGATTTTCCTGAGAAGTATACTTTTAAGAAAAATTAAAGTGATGTATTCCAGTTTTTAATGTGTAGTGCAGATTGATAACCTCTTCAAGTATAATGTGCGATGATAGAGATGTCGTCGAGTTCACGTGAATGTGATAAAATCCAATTTTTTTTCATATTTGGTCAATCTTTATGCATCAATTTCAGAATCTCATTTTCATGCAAAAATGCAGGCATATATTATGTACAAATACATTGAAGATGTAGAGACTTTAGGAAAACATTTTTTTCTGTGCGGAAGGGGGGAAAAACAAAATGTTTCTTATTCAGTTTTCCATCTCATAAATTTTAAACATACGTATTTCTTTAAGAAATTACGAAAATACAGTACAGGCTTTTTGGGGCCCGTTAAATATGTGAAATATATATGGTTTCTTTATTATACTAAAATTTCGAAAAATATTTGCACTGGAATTTAAGAACTTATGAAAATATGAGAATGACAACTGGATGAAAACAAGAATAAAATTATTTCTGTGACAAATGGTAGAAAATTTAGTCAAAATTATAGAAATATGGGGCATTATTCACGAATTTTTAAGTAGGTGAAAACATTTTTATTAATTTTCTGTGTTTGAGGGTGCAAAAGCCAAATGGTCCTTATCCAGTAGTCATTCTTATAATTTTAAAACTCATTTTTTAAAGTGAAAGGAGAAATTATTTTTACATATTCCTAAGATGTATCGATAAATAGTTCCCTAAATTACCTAAAATCGTTAAAAGTAAAATTTCGAAAAATTGGTCCTTATCCAGTTGTCATGCTCACGTCTTCAATTAAAATTTAATTGAAACGATAATTTTACTGCACACTTATAAAAAGTGTATAAAGTTTCCCTGAAAAAGCTTTTAACCATGTTCTTTTATATTAATAACATATAAATTCAACATGAAAAACAATATGAATTCAAGAATCAATAAATACTTATGTAAAGTATGACATATTCCACGAAATTTAGAGATATTTCAATCAAAACTCTCTGAATTTCACAAATGCTCGTAAAATTGGATGGCATTTTTCATATTTTTGGCATTATGAGAACTAACGCAAGAATAATCGTTATTCTTTGATTTTGTACACAAATTTATAAAAGAATAACAAATATTTTTCTGTATTTTAATTACAGTTGTCTCTCCAATATAATTGTAAAGATAATTCCAGTTTACAGGTTTAAAAATCAATTTCACTAAAATTTGCTTAATTTATATAACGTGTTTATATTTGATATTTTTTTTGTTAGTTTGGAATAAGTGAAGGATGAATTTATAAAAAAATTTTATATTAAAACATCTGGGAGGTACTGAGTATCTCGGAAAATAATTGTGGAGATAATTCTACTGTTTCAAGAGACAGCATTCCTCTGAATGATAAAACCGGATATAAAGAAATACCGTAAAAATGAGTCAGTTTAAGAAAGGAATTCTTTACCGATTTTTTGTTGAAATTTTTCTTTTTCCTCCAAATGAAAACCACAAATATTGTGCTAATTTTTATTATCAGAAACTTATTGTATTCCAAATCTTAAAAACGATATACTGGAAGTTGGTCAACTTTTCAATATGTATTACGTAATAAGTATAATGCATTTTTAAAAAAAGTATTACAAAATTATAAAGCATCATCCTTTTCTCAAAAGTCAAATTTACTTTCATTATCTGTGATGAGATGTTGAAATGTTTAGAAGAAAATCTGATAAATTAATAAAATTAATTTGAAAATCATTATGTTTAAAAGTAAAATTGCTGTTCATAATTTAAAGACATGTTAATTCAGGTGAGGTATAATAAAAATATTTTTCAACTGTGAAATAATGTTTTAATTACCAGATTGAAATAATAAAAGAAACTTATGAGCCAGAAAGGAAATTATTTGGATTTGACAAAAGTGATAAAGTTTAAAATATTATCAACCTAATGGAGAAACAGGAGAAAGGGTTAGATCATTTATTTAGTGAATTTTTATTACACTGACAAAAATGAATATATTAGGAATTAATCTCTGGGTATTTAACTATGGGACAACGATTAACATATCAAAGCTAAAATAGGTATAAATTTAATATCCAGATATTAAAGTTCTCATGTCTAGACGTTAAATTTAAGTATTCTAGATGTTTAAATTTGTATTTCAATATTCAGATATTTCCAAACATGGCCCCGTAATATCTTGGAAATTTTATGTTTAAATTTTTTTAAATGTTTAATGTGCAGATATTTAGGACATAGCGTAAAATTCAAATTTCATAAAATAGAATACCCTTGAGTTTTATTCCATTCCTTTTTACCTTGAAAGCAACCGCGTAAAGTTTGGTCCCGATCAAAAAAAAATTTTGAGCGATTCTGCCAAAATATCCCGGAAAACAAAAAAAAAAACAAGTTTTTCCTGATTTACTTCAAAATTATAGGTTGTATTGAAACAGCATTTGAACTAAAGATGTAGATCTCTATGGAATACATATTTGTTTGTATTAATTTTTTCATTAAATCAAACTTTCTGCAGAAAAGTTGGAAACGGTGAAAAAAAGTTGTTAAAAATTTTTTTTATACTTTTCAAAATCAGTGGGCTTTTTAAATTTTATTTACGAGTGGACTTTACAGAAAATATGATTTACCATTTTCCACCTTTGAAAAGCTTCATTCGTCAGTTTTTGATTGCTATTCAAAATTTCTTAAAACTTACTTCTTTTAACTTCAAATTTATATTGTTCTTTAAATACCTAGTGGAAAATGTTTACAAAAAAGTTTAAAAAACTGCAAAAATTTTTACAGTATATTAAAACTAACTACATTAAATTGCAACAAAAATTACAGGAAAGTAGAACATTCGTGTATGTTTAATTTTTACGTCCCTTAAAATTTCATTCATTCAAAATTGATTCATTCATTTCTCTAAAATCTTTTGAAATATTTGAAATCTCTTGGTATCTTTGATACCCTTTTAAAATCTCATGAAATTTTTGCAATCCCGGAATCTTGTAAAACATCCTAAAGTTTTTTAAATCTCTTGAAATCCATTGAAATTTTGTGAATTTTCAAAGTCCCTGGAGATCCTATAAAATAGCGTAGGTCTGGTAAAATTCCTACAAATCCCTTGAAATACTTTGATATCCCGTGAATTACTTTGTAATATTTCTTCAAGTTTCTTCCGAAATTTTAAAAACTTTGAAATTCCTTGAAATCTTTTGCAATCCTCAAAACCTTGAAACCTTTTGAAAAAATTCGAGTTTTGAGATGGTGGATATATCTATAACATACTAATGTTATTTTAGCCAATCTGCCAGGAAGTTTGAAAATATGTTTAAAGGCAAAGCGAAAACATAATTACATGAGCGAGCATCCTAGGTCGAAAAAGAACAGCTTTTCGGATGCAAAAATTATAAATTCTTGTATAACTTTTTGTAAAATATGAAAACTACAATAAAATACAACAATATATAAAAAAAGTTCTAGATTCCTGTAATTCTGGTTGTAATTTATTGTATTTATTTGTATTTTCCCAATAAAAATGGTTTTATTTTTTTGTATTTATTTGTAAAAAATTTCCCACCAGAGAATGAAAGAAAAATTTTAATTGATTTAAAAAAAATTAATTTTCGAGAAATTGTGGATAACAAACCAAAACTACCCAATTAGGGTTTAAGGGTCGAAAATGAGGATTTATGTTTTTCGTGGAGTCCACTAGAAGGTAAAATTAAAAGTGCCCACTGATTTTGAAAAATATAAAAAAAATTTATTCGAGTTTTTGAACAGAAAAGATGTATTTCATAGAGATCTACAACTTTTATTCAAACAATTTTTCAATACAACCAATAATTTTGAAGTAAATCAAGACGAACGTGTTTGTTTCGGGTTTTCCGGGCAATTTTTGCAGACTTCCTCAGGGATTTTTTTTTTTTTGATCGGGGCCAAATTGTACACAGAATCTTTTCATGTAAAAAGGAAAAGAATAGGATCCCCGGGTCTTTCATTTTCTGAAATTTGTAATTTACGCTACACCCTGCGGTAGATATTACGATTTGATATGCAGATATTCACGGGTAATATCTGGATATTAACCCGTAATATCTCAAATAACAATCCCAGATATTACTCAGTAATACCTATTTTTCTTAGTGTAATTTGTTTCCAAGTTTTTTCTGACAATAAATATAAAAAATTTAATCAAGACCTCATTAGCGGGTCCACATTTGAGATAAATAATCGCCCAAATTGTATCCATTTTCTTAAAAATGATTTAGCAATAATGCTTTTTTTTTCTTTGCAATTTAAGTTAGCATATAATTTAAATTTATCAAAGCGATTGAAGGTGGTTATGAAACGCGTGCCGGCGCGGCGTCGAAAGCAGGCAAATCAGCGGCGAAAACCACTTGGCTCTACGAACTCTAAATTAAACCGCTCGTTGTTTTTGCGATCAGAATAAGGGGCCCGATCGGTATTGGGTTGAGAGCGTTCCGGTGTCGTCCGCAATCGGGGGCATAAAGTGTCCGCATAAAGCAAAGTCCGGTGTGCCCGCGAGGCCAGGTACGGCTATGGGCCCAAATGGGCCCCGGGTCTGGTTCATTCCGGTTCACAACAAGCTTCCTTATCTCGAGAGAGTAGTCTGCCCGCGGCCCTGCCGGGGTTTTAATTCGAATAAATTCAACTTGACGAAGAGGCGGCCTTTTAACATTCCAACGATAAGACCCTCTTGCCCGATCTCTCGCCAAGACTGCCGTGCCGTACCCAGTCCCAGACCCACCTACAAAGAGTCTCATTGCGCGGTCTCGATCGGTCTCGCCTATCTGCCAGACGTTGTTTACTGACGTGCATTAGCTTTTATTATGCATAAAATTTAAACACCAATACGACACGGATTGAGCAATACACTTTATGTGACTACAGTTAATTAATGATGCTATTCACTTCATTAATTGAATGCCTTTCTCTTTCATCCCGTAAATTCATACTTATACACCGATATTTTTACAAGTGTATGGAAAGTAACGCGTAACTTTTTAATTTTGTTTTGTAGTAACGGTAAAAGGTTTCAATTTTCGGGCGTCGGTAATAGAAAAAAGTATATTACTATCCGCTTCTTTCACAAGTTCATGAGTTGTGGTTTTATGTGACACACAGTGATTCAGAAATGGAATTTCGCAAACAAATTAAGGACGTTCTAGGTGTACAGTCAAGTTTAGAATTACTTAATCTTTAACTAAATTTATAAAATTGACAAAAAAGGGTCCACTGATAATTGTAACAAATTTTGTAAGAGAAACTTAAGCGCAAGTAATAAAAAATATTTGAGGTCATAATTGTTTATTTAAATGTAGTTATTTGCATATTTGTGTTTTTTCTTCCGCTTTTGGTGAAACTCGTCATTTTCATTCAATTTTAGTTTACAAAAGCCCACTCTCTTTCTTGAAGGGTTCTTCAGAATGCTATTCATCACATTTTTATGAAAATCATTTTACTTGGAAATTTTATGTACAATTATTTTAGTTAGTTGATACTGGAGAAGAACACTTAAAAAGTACACAATTTGAAAATAGACTTTGAGACTACCTGTTTTTTTGGCTCATTAGAGACAGATGTACAATAAATGTACACAATAGGAAGAAAAAAAAGTGAGGAAAAAGAAAGAGTCAACTAAAACCATGATCACATTTTTTCTTATCTCCGTCTTTTTCATACTACTGGGGACCCAACATGTTTCGAAGCCAATTTAGATTTCATCATCAGGGGTAATTCATAGAAAAAACAACAGGTATAAAATTGATAAATTGTTAGATTAGAAAAATATTGTCTTTACCTGAAAATAAAAAACAGATATGATTTATAGTAATTTTTTTGGTACATTTTTCATTTATTATTGAAAATTGAAAATGTGACATAGGCGAAAAATTCTGAATAAATCCCAAATTCAGATCCTTTTATTTTTTGATTGGAAATCAATTCCCGCAATTTCCAAATTATGACACAAAACTAAAGCCATTATATCCAATTAATGATTCTATCTCAAATTCTGTTGTATCTAGCAATATCTCTTTCTGAAATTAATAGCTACATATATGTCAATGTTGAAAAATACAAAAATATGAACACTTTTGTTTAAGATTATTTTTTTCAGTTCTTTTTTTATATGATAGGAAAAAGTTCACAAAAAAAACATATGTTCAACAGCAATAAATTCTTATCCGGAACACAGAGACCGAAGCGAACTGTCTGAAGTCACGACATATATTAACTACGAAATGTCTAAACCCAGAGAAATTCTCATATTTTAACGAAAAGCATTTTAGAGACACCTGTGAAAAATTTGCGACGTACGACTTAGAATTCGAGCGAAACTATGGCGTTTTTTTCGGCAGTATCGTACACACAAAATTTTTATAAGTAAATAGATTTTATTTCGATCCTTGAGAAATTTTGAGATTAAGCAAAGATTAGTTCCAATCTGCAGGGTTGTTGTCTATGAATAATTAAGATTTCTTTTAATTGATACTTTCAATTGGTACTTATAAAAACTAAATAATTTTGTCAGAAGTAGGTATTCTCAAAATCTTGATTTTAAAGGCTAAAAAAATGATCTGAATAATTTCCATGAAGTTTTTTGAAAATTTTCTGATATGTGTCTTTTACAAGAGGTTGGGGTTTGGACGATATTGCCGAAAAAACGACAGTTTCGCCCGAGTTCTAAGTCGTACGTCCTAAAATTTTTACAAATATCCCTAAAATGCTTTTCCTTGAAATATGAGAATTTCTATGGGTTTAGACATTTCGTAGTTAGTATATGTCGCGACTTCAGGCAGTTCGCTTCGGTCGCTGTATTCCGGATAGAAATTTTGTGTTCGTGTTTGTGTGTTTTTCAACATTGATAAATATAAAGAGGGAAGGTAACAAAGCTATTTATTTTAAAGAGAGATCTTGCTAGATGCAACAGAATTTGAGATGAAATCATTAATTAGATATGGTGGCTTTAGTTTTGTGTCATAGTTTGGAGTTTGCGGGAATCAATTGTCAATAAAAAAATAAAAGTATCTGAATTTGGGATTTATTCAGAATTTTTCGCCTATGTAAAATTTTCAATTTTCAATTAATGAATGAAATATGTACCAAAAAACTACAATTACTATCAATGAGGATGATTTTGGTTGACTCTTTCTTTTTTCTCCCTCTTTTTTCTTTCTGTTGTGTACATTATTGTACATCTATCTCTAATGAGCCGAAAAAACAGGTAGTCTCAAAGTCTCTTTTTAAAATGCGAACTTTTTGGGTGTTCTTCTTCAGTACATAAAAAATTTTTGTAAGTAAATAAATCTTATTTTGATCTTCAAGAAGTTTCAAAAGAGAGACATTAAGCAAAGATTGGTTCCAATCTACAAGGTTACCGCCTATGAATAATTAAGATTTCTTTCAATTGAGGTTTTAATTATTAACTCAATTTACTAAAAGATATTTATTTTACTTGAATATATTTAAAAAATTTGATGAAGTTAGCAGTTTAAAAAAAAAAGTGTTATTGGCTTGGATTATTACCTTTTTCCTTTTGAAAGATGAAATAATCTGAATAGATTGGTTCTAAACCAACCCACTGAATAGTAATCAATGCACAGGCACAAATGTAATAAAATTATATTCTTTAAGCAACAAGATTTTTGTTATAAACAAATTTTTCAAACAAACATTCTGAGAATAAATATTTTCTCTTCATGAAAAATAATTTTTAAGTAGTTTAACAGAACCAATTACTGCGGGGGAACCATTTGTCGAGGAAACAGTTGATATCTTCTCAACTTAAAATTAAATACGTAATTTTTAAAAATAAAAATCGATAATTAAGTCTCAGTTAAGCTTCTGAATCCTCAAAATTAAGTGTGTGTGCAAAAATCATTTTTATTTTACTAAAACCTGCTGCAAATCACTGTATGATTAATTGTTATTAACAAATTATATATAAAAAGCTTTTCTCTATGAAAGACTTAAATATTAAACGAATATGCACATAACTTGTTAATAACAATTGGAATTTTTAATTTGGAATAGACCTTTTCAGCTAAAAAACATTATAAAGTCATTCAAGGCAGGTTTTAGTGGAAAAAAAAGAAATTTTCCTGCCATAGGAATAGAGCGTAATTTTTAATAGAATTTTTGAATAAAAATTATGAATGTTTATGTGTAACAGCTTTCTTCATTTCAGATAACATTTTGCATCGATTAATATTAATTTCTGATGTAATTTACTTGTTTACACAAGCAAAAAAATAATACATTGAAAAATCACATTTTTCTTGGATTTTTTATTGACAAAATATTTCATACAAAATGAAAATTTATCTTCGAGGGATCCATGGAGAATTTTATGTAGAGTATTTGCAAAAATAAAGACTCTAAAATCACTCAAAGAATGCGACCTATCGCTCTGTAGGAATAATTTATTACACTGGTACCTCCATTTAACGGTCCTTCATATACCGCCTTCCTAGAATTTCCGTCGACTAGCATTCTTTGATGAGGTGGCCCAAGGGTTCGAGAGAGAGATGCTGTGAGCTCAGTGGAGTTCAGCAGTTCCGTAGCCATAAAGCGGGCAGTTCGAACACTCGCGTGCATATTTCGCATTTATGTTTAAATATACGCGGAAAATGCTCTTTTTATTAATTAGACATCATTAATAAAAAAAGGTTAATCCTTTATGATAACAAGAATCTACATTTGTACAAAATACAGTTAATTAATATTATATATTCTTACTGGAAATTCCTCATACGTTCCTGGCCCTCGGATTGAGGCCGTCGTACTACATGGGCTGTATTTATTAGCTTTTAAACTATACATTTATTCTTGAACTAATACTACTAATACTAAATAATTTTACAAAAAGCAAATTACTCTCCATACGTACATTGTAATAATTTTAAAAAAAGTCAAAATGCGATGAATTATTTAAGACGCCAATTATTAGGTACCATAAGAGAAACAAGAGTTAAGGAAAGAATCTTGTCAAAGTAGTCGTTTAATAAAAAATCATCAAGTGAGCTCAATTTTACCTGGGTCCAAGAATCAGTTTTATTGATCCTCCTCCTTTAAAAAAATGATATACTTTTTTTAAATATATTGATTTTTGATATACGCCTAAGTCTTAAAATAAAACAATATGCTTCGACTTCTGTGGAATTTCAGAAATTCATTATTTATTATTCAAGAGAATTTAAACATTTTTAGAATTATTTCTAGCCTAGGAATTTAAAAAAATATATTTTAATATAAATATTTGAATTAAAAACAAACATGCACATTTTTTCTGAAAAATCAAGAAAGTAAAAAATTAATAATTCAATTCAACAGTCACGTTTATGAGTATCCATAAAAATTGTTTAATTTTTTAGCTGAAAAGGAACTTGTTGAGAAATTAAGAAATAACGTATTTTTGGAAATCCTAATTTCGAAACTCCCTGACTTTTCCCTGACTTAATTTTTATTTTCCCTGATAAAAATTCAATGTGAATTTTTAAAAAATTCAAGTGAACGTAATTTAAGAGAATTTGAAAGAATTAAGAATAAATAATAAGAAATATGGCTGAATTCTAAATAAATTGCAAAGAATTCAAAATATTCCATGGATTTCAATAAAATTGGAGCGAATTTTGAAGAATTCAAGGGAATCTCAGAGACTTCGAAATAATTAATACAAGTTCAAGCTTAATTAAAAATAATTCAGGGTGAATTCAGAATAATTCAACTGAATGGAACAAATTTTTTAGAATTCAAAAAAAATTCTTTCAATTCAGGTAAATGGGAGTAAATAGAATTAGTGAAATTAGAGGAATTCCAGAAAAATGAAAAGAATTCGATGAAATTCATTAAGATTCAAGGTGAATTTTTTAAAAAATCCAAGTGAACTGAAAACAATTCAAAAGTATTAAAAAAATTAATTGAATTCATTACATTTGGAGTCAATTTAGAAAAGGTCAAAGAAATTCGAGAGAATTTAATGAAATGCTTAAGAATTCAATTAAGAAGAATTAAAGTGAATCCAAAAGAATGAAGGTAGAATAAAAAAAATTCGGGTAATTCAAAATAATTCAAAAGAATTTAGAATATATTAGTAAGAATTCAGGGTGAATTCCAAATGAATTGAAAAATTTCAAAAAATCCAAAATATTCCATTGACAGTAAAATTAGAGTGAATTACAATACTTCTCAAGGGAATTCAAGAGAATTCGATTAAATTCATACGACTTTAAGATGAATTTGAAATAATTCAGGTGAATGGAACATTATTTTTAGAATCCAAAAAATTACCATTGAATTCAGATAAGTGGGTGTGAATAGGATTAGTGAATTTAGAGGAATTTCAGGAAAAAAGACAATGTGATTCATAAAAATTCAAGCGAACTGAAAACAATGCAAATTATTTCAAAAATATATTGAATTCATTAAATTTCGTGAATTTAGAATAGTGCGAGGAAATAAAAAAGGATTTGATGAAATGCCTAAAAAATTCAAGGCGAGTTTAAAATACTTCAGGGTAAATTTAAAAAAAAAAAAAAAAAAAAAATCCGTTGAACTAAGTAGAATTAAGTGAATTTAGAACAATTAAAGTGAATTTAAAAGATTAAAAGCAGAATAAAAAAATTCAAGATAATTCAAAGTAATTCAAAAGAATTCAGTATATATTAATAAGAAATCAGGGTGAACTCCAAATGAATTGAAAAAATTAAAAAAATTAAAAATATTCCATTGACAGTAAGATTAGAGTGAATTACCATTCTTTTCAAGGGAATTCAAGAGAATTATATTAATCTCATACGAATTCAAGATGAATTTAAAATAATTCAGGTGAATGAAACAAAATTTTTAGAATCAAAAAAATTGCCATTGAATTCAGATGAATGGGAATGAATAGAATTAGTGAATTTATAGGAATTCTAGGAAAATAAGAAGAATTCAATGAAATTCATAAAAATTCGAATGAGCTGAAAACAATACAAATTATTTTAAAAATGTATTGAATTGATTGAATTTGGTGAATTGAGAAAAGTGCAAGGAAATTCAAAAGGATTTGATGAAATGCCTAAGAATTCAAGGCGAGAATGAAGTGAATTTTGAAGAATTAAAGTGACTTCAAAAGAATGAAGGCAGAATTTAAAAAACTCCAGATAATTCAAAATAATTCAAAGGAATTCAGGATATATTAGTAAGAATTCAGAGTGAATTCCGAATGAATTGAAAAAAATTCAAAAAATCTCAAATATTCCATTCATTTCAGTAAAATCAAAGTGAATTAAGCGTAATTCAAGGGAATTCACGAAAAATTGATTAAATTTATACGCATTCAAGATGAATTAAAAATAATTCAGGTAAATCAAATAAAACTTTCAGAATTCAAACAATCGCCATTGAATTCAGTTGAATGGGAGTGAATAGAATCAGTGAATGTGAATCTGATAAAATTCATAATAATTCAAGCTGGATTTAAAAGTCTTCAAAGTGAATTAAAAAAAAATGGAAAATTAAAAAAAAATGGATTTTAATTGATTTCAAGGGAATTCTAAAGAATCCAGGTTGAATTCAAGTAATTAAAAAAAATGTAGAATCGGGTATAGACCTGAATTCGATAGTGGCTAACCCTTGGGTTCTCTGTTATAATTTCTTGAAAAAAAAGTTATATTTTCATTTTAAAAAGTAACTAAAAAGTGATTTCATAAGAAAGTGACTAAAAGTGACTTAAGTGACTGTGTGTCAGCCATGTGAATGCGACAAATGATAATAATCAATAGGAATAAAATTTCTCCAAGTTGGCATGTTCTTATTTTTATTACACCAGCAGATTGCAGCAAACTCGTTTTTCCTTAAGCACGATACTTGATTCGGCTTATCCCAAGTCTATCGGTTGAGTAATAAGAGTCATTTAAAATTTTTATCTTGCCACTTACCGTTAATTGAGAACCAGATTAATGAAACGCATGCTCTGTTTTCGTAATTCTGAAAAAAAGAAAACTCGTTGAAAAGGTGACTATCATATCTTGCTATATGACTTTTGAAGATCGTTTTCAACGATGCTTGCTACTTAAGGAAAAAGCAACTACTCCTGCGTGTTCGATTCTCATATAAAAAACGATTTCTCCGACTACGAGGAGAAATCGATTTTTATGAGGATCGAGGAGAGACCAAATCACAAGAATTTCTAATTTATCATGTGCTAAGTCAATTTTGTATCCGGTCACAGTTAAAATTTAGTGGAGATTATAAATACGTATAGTTCTTAGAACAACCGGTTGAATCTATCATAAAGTATCTGTAATGGAAGTGGAAAAAGTGATATTTACCAAATAATAATCTAATGGAACTTCTAAAATCGAGGCACTAAGCTCGAGATTTATTCGAATCTGCAGGGTTGCCTATGAAGACCAATAAGATTTTTTTTAATAGAAGCATCAATTTTTAGCAATGTGTTGTTTTTTGGATTATTACCTTTTTCTAATTTGAAAAATGCAGGGATGACAGTGGTTCAGCAGTTCAATGGTAGGGAAAATAGGAGAATTTTTCTTCGAAAAAACAGGATTTTTTTGAAACGGGGAAATTTGTTTTTCTTTTCATTTTTCTATCTTTTGATTGGAGGAACAAATATATCGCTGGATTACTTACATCAAATATTTTTCGAAAATTTAAAAAGTATTCAAAAAAAGTTTAAAGAAAAATAAAAAACACGCTACTGAGATATTAAGCTTCTGAATACGAATAAATAAAGTTCGATCTAAGAAAGTTAGCCAATTCCGAGAAAAAAGACCGAGAATTTTGAGATTAAAATTCCACGGGTTTTCAAAATGGGCTTTGGATAGCAATTAAACATCGAATTTTTTGCAAAAATAGAAACTTTCTTCTGACATATGGGGATGCTGGATGAAAGAAAAAATGTTTGATCCAAAAAATTATTCTGTTCCGAAAAAATAAAAATTGAAAGTCGCGATATCAAAGTATGACAGAAATTATTTACTAAAAAGTCCGAAATTTTTTATTCAATAAATATAATTTCAAGAAACGTGAATGCTAAAAGGCTGAAAAAATTATTACTACGTTAAAAGTTTAACTGAAATGTTCTTTAAAATTTTTCTTAATTACTGTAAATATGATATTTCGAAAAAATCCTTTCATCACGATGTGTATTTGCTATTTTAAAGAATTTTTTATGCAATAAACCCATTTTCGATAAAAATGTTGATTATATAGTTTGGTACTGCCACCCTTCACTTGTAATTTTGTGTTTTTAAATTTTTGTATTGAAAATAATGCATGCTCATTGCGGATCCTTTCAAGTTTTAAATTTTAAATTCAAGAGTTTCTACATTTTCTTATTCATTAAAGAGCTTAAAATTTATAAGTTTTTTTTTCACTTGAGCCTTTGGAATCTGAAAGCTTTTGAATTATTTGATAGGTTCTAAATTTCGTTCTTTCATTTTGCAACTTTTTTGTTCGAAATTTTTCAACTTTTAAGGTAGTTGCATCAAAGGCATTCTTTAGTAGTTTTTCAGCCTTTGTATCTTCGAGAAAGACACCTTTAAAAAAATTAAGAACATTATTATTATGAGAATATTATACATTCATATTTATTGAAAAAGTTGAATTATAAAGTTTTGACATTGAGATATTTAGGGCTAACTCAGATAAAGAAATATTATTTGCGATATCTTTAAATATTATAAAAATTGATTTAAGTTTAAAAGTTTTTAAACTTAAAGGCGTCTAAATTTAGAAGCTTTTAAATCTTTCTCAAATTGCGAGTTTAAAGAACTATTTGGTAAAGGTCTTGAAATTCGAATAGTTTTAAATTAAATTTCTCGTGAACTTTCTATTTTTTCAAAGATACGGATTTATAGTGCGGTATACGGTATTGCATGTAACGGATAGATTGTGAAGCGCATTTTAGAAAATTATAGGTTTCTATTTGAAAAATTAATCGCAGCTTCAAAGAAAGGGGGAAAATTGCCAAAATTCTCAAATATATTAAATGACATAATATACGCAAGTGATAAATCTATAAAAGATTAGAAAGAATTTTAATAGCGGGCAGCTTGGCTTACTATTAAATAGCGTGTTTGACGATTCGTGGTGAATAGTTTTTAGTGATAGAGTGGTGAATAGTTTTTAGTGATAGATGCAACCTTTTAAAGTTTATAAAGGTATAAAGTTTATGTATCCGTTATTTCCAGAATCGATCGATTTATTTAAGTATTTTGATAAAAAGTTGGCTAGTGAAGGATATTACATTTCTCAGTTATTTCTCGTTAAAATTTCACTTGTAAAATTGCCATCCAATTACAATAGCGTAACAGCTTCTTAGAAGGTTGCGGAACAATGAAATTATCGCGTTCTCGAGTTTTGCAAGATTCTCGATCAACATTTATTTCTTATTTTTTACGATCACATTTTTTCAAGTTATTTAAGATTAATTCAGTCTTATTTAAATAAATGTATTTATTAATGAAAAATTGCTTGTTCAGATTTATGAAGCTGAAAAAGACGGCGACAGCTATTACTATACCTAACCATAATTCATTTAAGTTTAACCAAAATATTTTAGAAAAATTTTCAATCTATGGAACCTAGTTTTTTCAATTGTCACTTATAATTAGTCATTTTGAACCTAATAGGAAAAACAAGCTGCCAGATTGTCTTTACCTATTCATTTCAAAAATATTTTTGAAAATGGATTGAGTATAAATTATTTTAAAAATACTCAATCAATTAAAAATTTGTGCAAACTTTATGTAGAAGGTATATGCCTATAATAAAATTATATTCCAGTAAAAAGAAGTGTAAGAAGTTTACAAAATTGCACTTTTTGTGGTACTTCTGCCATCTATTCTTAAGGTCTTCAACTTGTTAATTTATTCCATGCTTTAAGTTTAATACTTGAAAATATTCATTCCCTTTTTATAACCACGAGATATTTAGTTCATAAGTTGTAATGCAAAAAATAAAAAAATTTTGTTTAGTTTTACAAAAATTGAATAACGGAATGCAAGTATTATTCGCAGATGGTATAAGAGTTTTCTACCACCAGTTGGTAACAAATGCTGCTTCCTTTGCTGGTCTCTTATCCACAAATGTGCGTAGTCCCTTTCACTATTGACTATACCCTCATGAGGTAACTGTACTTTAGTAAGAGTCACCTGCAATGCCGACATAACACATAATTAATCATTAAATAGTTTATTTATTAAAGTTTAATTATAATTTCGCCTAGGTAAATCTATAGTGTTTGTTTATTTTTAGTGGTACTGTTGGGACTTCACTCAGTAATTATTTGGCAGAAAACAATTTTTATAGTGCTTCTTTATTATTTACAACTAAAGGTTTTGACCTAAACTTTCTATTGTAATTGAAAAATGTATTACACACATTACGATAACAACATTGTTACCTAAATAAGTATTTATGATAATAATAATAAAAATGATTGAAAAACAAAAACTCTTTCCTCAGAATAACGCAAAATTAGCAGATATACCCAATTTTGAACTTTACTTTTCGCTTCCGCATGGTGGTGTTTTGGGAAAAATAAATTGCTAATCATCGAAGATTCTGTCTATGCCATATATTATATTATTCGACAATTTATGTTCCTGGTTCGAAGAAACTTTTTTTTAAATGAAATAAACTTTTGTTTGAATCAAATAATACTTTTTTGATTAAAATAAATTTTGTTATAATATAGGTTAATCGGTAGAACGGTTGGTCGCTACCAAATGATTATACAACGTTGTACTCCTGCAAAAAATTATCTTTTTTTTAAGTTACGATAGCTTTTACTAGAAAGTTATGAATTTTGAATAAGTTTGGTGATTGGAGAAGATGTATGAGAGCATATTCGGACATAAAAATTATATCCATATATCGATAAATAAGTGGCCAATCATTGTCACCCTGAAAGAAGCGGAAACATAGTAAAAGCGACTACACTATCTGAAAAGCAAAAGACTAATATCTTCGCAGAAAATCACTCAAAATCGTTTGAACTTTTTATAGACTATGTAAATCATAGTTTGTTACTTTGTTTCTCGAATAATGAGCGGAAATAATGTCAAGCACACGATTTTTGGCCCCGGCCATTCATTATGTTTAGAGGCCAATCACTGCACTCTCTAAGTCAGAAATCTGGTAGGTATTTATTTGTCCAAAATTTCATTCTTCCCAAATATAATTGTGTACCTCCTTTTTAAAATAGCCTACTTTATCGCTTGTCAATAACGGCCAACTTGAAACTGAATTCTTTCTGAAGTTGAACCTTATTCTTATTGACAAGCGACAAGAAGGGCTCTTTTAATATGGACGTATACATTTTGCCCTAAAACGTAGCAGAACGTTATACTAAATTGATAATGAAACATACACGAAAAAAATGTTAACTGTCTCACAGAATTTTTTGTTTAAATAATGAAAACCGATTCCATCTTGACAACGAATGTGAAAATTGACATCCGGAAAATGGGCGAAATTGATGTTTTATAAAAACCGTTTCTTTGCGTGAGCAATCTGATTTGCTGCGCTATTAAAATAGTTTTGGAAATTTATTTATCGCGATCGTCTGAAGTTTGAGAGCAATGGTTTCTCAATTTTTAGAAACAAAATTTTCATAAATTTAAAAAATGAAATATCAATGTCATAAGTGTGAAGCTGTCTTAAAAATACAATTCTTTATTTTAGATATGTTTTGCCAATGAGTGAAGAAATCTGCTGGTATCGATAGACAACTTATATATATTTTTCCATGTAAAAAAATGTCTAGATTATCTGGGTATTTTTGAATGCTTTTTTGGCAATCTAGTAACATTATGGGACTTTTTAGGAGAAATAATTTTTGAAAACAATGAAATTTTGGAATAATGTGGCCAATGCAATGACTATATTTCACCATAGTTCACTCAGAGAAAAAGTTATTCTGAAACAACAGCATTGTCCTCTTACCGGTTTTGTTTTGAACTACGTGAATATCTTTTTTACACAAACAGAATTATTTGACTGCAAGATTAGACGATTATTTTCGTGACAAATAAGAATCCTATTAACCATAGATTTAAGAGGAAATTCTATCTGTGCCAAAAAACATCCTTTTGGCACAAGAAGACATTTCTCTGAGTGTTCAAAGGCCAATAATTCAATCAGTGGCTTAAGCTAATCACTATGTTTTCGTGGCCAATCATTGTGTTTTTTTGACCTTATTGTTAATTTCTTTAAATATAAATTATCTAACCTGGGGACAAAAAGGTTACTGGGCGAGATTGTGATAGATACATATCTCGACTTTCAAACAATGCTATTCGCTAAACGAGATATGCTTTATTTGTTATATTTTCAATTGTATTTTTCTAATAATTCATTAAACATTTACTAATTATTTAATAATTATTTATTACTTGTACAATAATTTCATTATTATTTATTATTTTTCTGGTTGATAACTAAGAAATGGATTGTGATTTTTAAACCTCAGAATTCCAGAATCATCAGCCATAATTTTTCAAAATGAAAAAATCTTTTGAGTATACTATTAATTTTGAAAGAAAGCATTGTCAATATAATATAATTTCATTGAATGTTTACGTTCTCTCTGAGTATGTAAAATTTATAAAATTGCAGAAATATCTCTGTAATTCCTGACATTTACCAGTAAATATGGAAATTATTGGAAATTAGTGACATAAATGATTTCAAATATTTTTCCAGAAACATGAATGGTTTTTAACGATTAAATACAGTAAAATTACACACGATTTTTTTATTTGATTGAGATAAATTCATTATCCAATTGAACATTCCAAAATATCAATAACGACCGACTGACACTAATAATTTTACTAAAATATGTGTATATTGTGATAGGAAATTCTTATAAAGTAAATAACTCGATGGGCTCTTCAGAAAAATAATTTGTCTATATATATATATTTGTTTAATATTTTCTAACAAAAGTAAGCTTCCAAGTAGAATTTTAATATAACATGTAAAGAATTTTCAATTTGAATTTTCAAACGTGAAAATATAATTTATGAAAAAATTATTTCAAAAGTATACTATATAGGTATTAGATATTTTTACCTGAAATAATCTTCTTTTTCACCTTATAATAAAGATTTTTGCTACCATAATCATACCTTAGATCTTTAGTTTTGACAGTAACATGAGGTTAGTGGATAATTAAAATAGAAAACAAGATAATCAAACATTTGAAATTCACCGCTAAAAACAGTTGATAGTTTTGGTAAATTACTAGTTATTTTAAGTAATTCCCAAAATTTCTGACATTTCTACTTAATTACTATCGAAATTAAGAGCTTCAAATCCCTAGTTCTCTCTGAATACGAATTATAGTTAAAATATAGGCAATTATAGAGGCGTTTCAGTAATTTCGAACACTATTTTACGAGAATATAATGTTCCATTTTTTAATAAAGACAAATCAACATTGTAATGTTTCAAGTCGTGCAATTTAACGGTGAAAAGTAATATTTAAGGTAATTATTGCAGTAAACGATGACCAATTTGTAATAAAATACAAAAAAAGACATCAATAAAGTTTCTTATAAGCACTGTAAAATTTACAAATAGGTACCTATTGCATGAATTGCATTTGCGTTGACACAGTAAAGTTTTCCTACCGCTTTGCATACGTCCTGTGATTGTGTCACAAAATGTATTCTTATTTGAGCACTTTTCAATTTTTACAACTGAATTTTTTAATTTACATTACTGAATTTGTTTCGATAGTTCAAATACGAGTATATTTATTATATGGTATTACAAGGACGAAAGAAAAGAAGTACTGAAAAAATTTTTTAATTATGCTTTCAATAATTGAAATTTTATATATTGTGATATGGTTTAATACAGAAGGAATGTGTGTTTACGAAAAAAAGAAACTCAAAAAGTACAAAGATTTTTTATTCAATGAATTATATTTTCAGCTCAATCTCTTCCCATATTGCAGGTTTCCTATTGAGCTTAAAAAATGTATGGGATTATAATAAATGGCGAAGTATTTTCTAACATATGTGAGAAGATTTCCGTTAACTTCACCTGTCCAGTTTTTGTGAGCGAATTTTTAATGCCTAAAATCAATAAAAAATAACTTATTATCAAAAATTTTCATTAACATTCTCCATTTTTTCAGTATTCTTAACCCTTCTAAAAAATAATTATTGATAAGTATTGGATCTAATACTTGCCAATACTTGTTTTCATAAGAGCACATCTTACTAAAATTTTTAGTTTAAAATAACTAAGAATCTCACACATTTTAAATTTACAATTTGAGCATTAAAATGAATAATTTTACATAAAATGGTCAAAATTCAATCACTTTAGTTAAAAAGCCAATTTAAATGCTGTATAATTGCACAATTTTTAATTTGAAGTGTTTCACATTTTCAACCCAAATATTCATATAATTTGGAAATTTTCAAAACAATCCTGAAATGTTTTGCAATATTTTTTTAAGAAAACATATATGCTTCTCTTAATTTTATAGATATACACTGCATCCCCGCTTTAAATGTCTCCGTTATAAGAGACAAGGGGTCCACGGAGAAGAGAGAGGCGCTGTGAGGTTAGCGGAGCAACTCCACAACAACACAGGAGTGTATGAAAAAGCGGGCAGATTAAAATGGCCACCCTGATACATGTACGTATATAGTTAAAAATCTGTGCTTTGATAAAGTTTGATTTTCGAGCACAAACATTTTCACTTTCATTATGATATTATAAAACCAAAATGGCAAAA
>JAUMHM010000016.1:20193806-20208081 GCA_032362435.1 Melikaiella ostensackeni | reverse complement strand
GGTTCAGACATAAAATGATCCACATATATACTTGGTGCAGAGGCGAAAGCCACAGTATGATTGACTTTGTTGTAGCGAGTGAGGTACTGAGAGTGCTTGTAAGGGATACAAGTGTTATGAAAGGTTCTGAATGCGAAACGGATCACTACCTATTAGCTTCAAAAATGAACCAAGGTCAAGGGTAAATGAGAAGAAGAATCAATCATAAGTCGAAGCAGATGCGAATCAGAACAGAGAATTTGCAGAAATCAGAAATACAACTGGTATCTCGAGAAAAGCTGAATAAATGTTTAGGTCATCATAAAGAAGACTGGAAGACTGAATTAGACACTGAAAATGTAGAGGGTGCATGGATAATGCTGTGGGATAGCATCTTCAATAGTGCATCTGGAGTGTGCGGTACTGCGGCTGTAGGAAAAAAGGCTGGAGAGGCTTGGTGGAATGATGAAATCCGCGTGGCGAGAAAAAGCAAGCATAGTCGAGAATGTTGAACAGTAAAGCTCTTAGCGATGAGAAAAGGACTAAATTAGAAAATGTGTATGGGGATGAAAACAGAAAAGCCAACGTACTTGTCAAAGGACGCAAGGATACAATCGAAGCGGAACGAGATAAATAAATGCAAAATGATTGTTAAGGGAGTTAGAAATTATTTTGGAAACGGGTTAGGAAGACTACGAAAAGAAGTACTAGCACTGAGGTAGTCGAAATTAAGAATTTTGATGGAAAAATGGTATGGGAGTCGCACAAAGTGAAAGACTGTATGAGAGATTTTTTCAAGAAATTGTATCGAGGTCAAGTTATGGAGCATAACAACTTTCACATCAAAGAGGATACGTTAGACAATCCCGTTGTAGGTAGCGGAACAAGAATCGATATCGACGACATTTTATCTGTGATTAAGAAGATAAAGAATGGTAAGGCTGCTGATGTGGATGGTATGACCGCTGAAATGTGTGGTGGCATTCAGATGATATAATTATATAGAACATTTATAGCTACCTCCATACAAACATTTAAATCTTTAAGAATTTTTTAAGTTCTTAATTTTTCGTTTGTGAGTAAAATTATTTTTAATTAGTAGGAATATAGCAACATAATACATACCAAATTTTTTCGTTTCTAATAACATGAATCGATGAATGTATTTAGAAGCACTCTAGGACCAAATGAAGTTACGACATGAAACAATGAATACTTAAATACTCTTATCATAGCAGTGTTTCATCATGATCACTAATATATTCAGAAATAGGGTTTCAGATTCATTAATTGGGTCGTAGCATTCCGAAAATATCATAATTTGCGATATTATATGATAATAAATTTTTAAATATATAAAAATTATTTCAACAGTAAGCAGTAGTTTTAAAAATCTGAGAATTAGTAGATAGTAATGGGACTTATTTGAAAAATTAGAAAAAATACGTTTCTTTGGGGGTTTCCTATCAAAAGTTGCATTTAAACAATTATAAATTGTTTAAAAATAAACAGACAACTAAAATGAAAGAATTACTTCTCACATTCATGAAATCGGGCAAAGTATTCAGAAAATACCCTCAATTCGCTATGTTACAATATAATAAAATGTTTAAACAAATAAAAATGGTTCAAACCCTCAAAGTTCATTAAATAGACCATAGCATTCATCAAATACCCTGAATTCGTGAAATTTTATGGAAATAAAGTTGTTCAAATGAACAAAAGTTGTTTTAAAAATGGAGAACTATTAAGGAGTACATAAAATCTTGCAATTTATTCATTTATGAGGATCTATGCAAAAAATGAGAAAAAATAATGATTAAGGACAATATTTTGAGAAATCCTCATTGCACTTGCATCGGGTAGATTTCCGATCACCGAGAAAGGGCTCAGGGGTGTTGAAAAAACCATTAATGATGGATTCGTATTCCTAGAAGAGTTCTCATGAAATCAGGAAAGTATTGCCCATACTTTCTCATACATTTTCGCGTTTCGAACGGACTGTACAAAAATGCGTTTCTTTCTCATGTTATTCTGCTAATATATTACTGATATGAGAAAACACATATTTACTTTTTTTGGGAACCTAATAAAATGGGGAGGGGGGGGGGGTTGCCGTAAAATAATTCGAAAATGTTATTTTTTTGGGCCACCCTGTTCCTAATAGAGGATGAAAAAATACTAAAATACAAATAGGTTAATCAAAATGTATTGAATCAAAGAGTCTTTTCTATTCGTGCATAAACTTTGGTTCATGTTAATGAAAAAAGTTTATCTGTAAAAAAACGGTGTTTCATATGTTATAAAGGACCATATTTCCTGCACTTTCAATGAAATGTAATGATATTATAGGTCAATCGATTTGTCTCGAATCAAAAAATCTTTTCCGTTGTTGTGTCAATTTTTAATTATGTTAATGACAAAAATTTAACTATAAAAACCGATTTTCCAAATATTATAAATGACTATATCTTCCTTACTCTGCAATAAAATGTATTGATATTATACGTCAATCGATTCGTCTCGAGTCAAAGAATCTTTCGCGTTCTTGCATTAACTTTAAATTATGTTAATGAAAAAAGTTTTACTTCAGAGAACCCATTTTTAAAACATTGTAAAGTGCGAAAAAAATCTATTTAATATGTGTAGAAATCCTGAGGTCAGTTTTGAGATATTAGTGATGAAAAGAAGCCCTCCAAATTCCATTAATTTATCTGTAACCATCTTTAAGTTATCGTGTTTACAAAAAAGTGTGACATCCATTTACACACACACACGAGCGCGCGCGTACGCATACATCCTGACAATTGCTTATAACATTATATTAGACATTCTTAAATTGAGAAACGTTCAATTAAATGAATTTAAAAATTTACGAAATTGTGACCATTACAAACACTGCGTGCCTGACTTCGATTTATGATCTCAAAAATAGTGTGCAAAATAAATTTAAGCAAAATCTCCCAAGCCGTTCTCGAAAAAAAGTGTGTTTAAGGGTTAAAAATCAATTTTTTAACATAAATGAAATGAATGAATGAAATTCATAAATACAGTCTGAGTATTTTGGTTCTAGAATTGTAGAAAAACAAGAATCAACTATGGCTTGAAATTCCTTAAAGCACCCGACAAATTCTAACATCAATAGTAACATTACACATTTTCGCCCATTTGAGACTGACATTTTTAAAATTCATTAGCATTTGTTTATACACTTTATTCACAACCCCAAGCTCGAGATGTAGTGCTGGTGGTTGAAGTGTTTCCAATATTTTTGTGTTGCGCAGTTGTACAAATACTTCTATAATTTTCTCGGAAGATGGTAACACAAACATATTGGAAACAACTCCACCAACAGAGCTACATTTTATGCGGGTAATTCTGTAAAATGTTTTTAAACAAAATTGATATACTGCGTGGAACACAACTACAATTTTTCTTCTAAGTTTGTCTTTATTTCTTAACACAGTCTGCTTTGAGGGCTACACACTTAGTCCAGCGAGATTCCAATTTTTTCATCCCATCAGAAAAGTAAGATTTCTCGAGGTCTGCAAAATACCCATGTGCGGCATCGATTACTTCTTCATTGGACGAGAATCTCTTCTTACCAAGCCAGATCTTCAAGTTGGGGAACAGAATCATATCACACGGAGCCAAGTCTGGAGAATAGGGTAGACGAGGAATCAATTGAAAGCCCGATTAGTGTACTTTTGCCATTGCGATTGTGGAGATGTGAGCCAGTGCATTGTCGGGGTAAAACAGCACATTTTGCCCGCCAATTGTGGCCTTTTTTGTAGCTCGGCTTTCAAACGGTCCAATAATGATGCATAGTAGGTTCCTGTTATAGTTTTTCCCTTCTCCAAGTAATCAATGAGGATAATACCTTGGGAATCTCAAAATACTGTGGCCATCACTTTCCCAGCTGACAAAACAGTCTTCGCCTTCTTTGGCGCACTTTCACCAGGCAGTACCCACTGAATCAACGCAAAATGTTCTGCGGATCCCGATTAAATTTCGCCAAACACTGCGCTGAAACGTCTTTTCGATTGCGCTTCTGATCGGGAATCAGCAATCACGGCACCCTTCTTGCACATACCTTCCTAACCTCCAGTTTTTCGTGCAAGATGTTATAGACTCATTCAGTGAAGATGCCTACAGCCATAGAAATCTCACACACCTTCATTCGGCGATCTTCCATAATCATATGATGAGTTTTTGCCACCATAATCGATATGGTGACCTCAATTGGGCTTCCGGAGCGCGCTTAATTCTCAGTTGGTGGTTCGGCCACGTTTAAATTAGTTTATCCAAAAATAAACGGTTTTCAACAAAGGAGCAGATTCCCCGTGAACTTCGTCTAACTGGACTTTGATCTGCGCGGCCGTCCAATTTTTTAAATAAAAATGTTTTTTTCTCTGCATGAAACTCTTCTTTCTCCATTTAAATCGAAAACTACTAACAGGCTCACTTCAAACGTCTGCACTATTTCTTGGTCATATGCTACAAAGTTCATTTTGGCGCCATCTAGCGGGAAATTTACCTTACCCATCAAATGGTTGGCATGCAATTCCTGCGGAATATGTGTGGTAAAACGCTAATGGAGTCATCAGTGGGTGGGTTCTTAAAGAATGCGGTGCAGAAGAAACATTGATTGACAAGAGAAAAAAAATTTGCTAAGATGGTTTGGTCATATTGAGAGAATGAATGAAGGACGTTTGACGAAGCAAGTGTATTCAGGTAAGGTGAATGGTAGCGTACTCAGAGGTAGACCAAAGAAAGAATGGTTGAAATGTACGAATGAGACTCTAAACGAAGAAATATAGAGTCATAAAAACAGAAAAGCTTGGATGAAAAGGTGTATGTATGTAAAGGAAGCAAAAGATGTATGAAAGGATAGGGAATAGGAATGTATTCGAGGTAAGCGTAACTTGTTTGCTTCTAGCCTCGTTATACTACCGGATATCATGGAATTTATATAGCAAGGGTAGGTAAGGGATGTGTAGGAGAAGGGATGGGTTTCAGATCAATCTAGAAAATTCGGGTTGCTCATTCAAACGACAGACTTTTACCGCAACACCGCGCCGACATGGGTCGCTGATCAATATCTCTTGCAATCACCCCAGGTAAGGGCTTCACAGAGCCATGGTACATCACGATTCACACACAAACACTCAAACTAACTGATAAACCCATAAGAAGATTCATACTCTTCATCTCAATCACATTCACTAAGCAAAGCCCTCCACGTGGGTCCATTGATATTCAAAATCATTCGTTTCAAGCGTCACTCTTCTTCTTATAAAACAATTGTCCTTCATACATCCCTATCCTTGCACACATCTTTTGCTTTCTTTACATCCATACAACTCTTCATGCAAGCTCTTGTGTTTCTATGACTCTTTATATTTTTTCGCTTCAGAGTCTCATTCACACATTCCAACCATTCTTTCTTCGGTCTACCTCTGAGTACGTTACCATTCAATTTACCTAAATACACTTGCTTCGTTAAACGTCCTTCATTCATTCTTTTAACATGACCAAACCATCTCAGGAAATTTCTTTTACTCTTTTTAATCAATATTTCTTCTGCACCACATCCTTCGAGAAACAAAAAATAGAAAATACGATTCTTCAAATTTGGACCTAAGTTTTCTCTGAGTGTGCCTCACTAATTCTTCTTTACCCAGAAATTTTGTATGAATTTTCGCACTTCTTTTTGAAAGTGGAGAGCGCACGTGTGGCATAATACTCGCATAACGACATGCCGATGGCATCGCAGGGGTGCGATTAAAACGATTACGAACGAGGCGATCGCGGCGTTGATAAAAGTAAAAGGCGGCAATGGTATAGAGAAAACAGAAGGAAAGGAAAGGCGAGACGAGGCGCGACGAAATTGCCTTGTCGTGCTTCGGTTCTCTATGTAAATATGGAGTAAAAACTGTTATGCAGATTTGTAGAATAAGCAGATGAGTTCCCGGCGCGATTGCAACTGCGACGTTGATTAACATATGAGGTTCAACCAAATTACTTCGCCGGAGAGGATGGCGGAAACGTAAGTAGAGAAGAAAGCAGGTGTAGAAACCTGAGCACGGCTTTTGACGAAACGCTTCATTCGATAATTAGAAATAAGAACAAAAAATTCCTTCATTTTCCCTATGAAATGAGAGCGTGCAAGTTTAACTCGAATTAGAAGAACGGATTACGTGGGTTGATTTACAGGTTGTACCTAGTCATTGTCTAATTTCCGTCTCTTATTTACTTGTGCAGCTGTTCATATTACGATATCCCTTTTCGTTATTAAATTTCTCTTTATTATTAGTCAAGATTCTCATGACAGATCGTATGAATGGTATTAATTATTGTTTGGCTTTATAGAGTTACCTTTGGGAATTTGTTAGTTCTGATAAAAGCAGTGAAATCCGCGATTCATTGTTAGCGAAATGTAACTAGCAATGTGCCATTTCAAAAATTTATACTTTTTGAAACTTCAGCATTTAAATATATATAATTATAGAAGGAAAATGCCTTATTTACAAAGTATCAATACTGCTTCAATATCGAATAAACTGAGTCAGAACTAACTTAACTTTGTCCAGTTATTACAGATGCCAAAAAAGCGCCAAAGTTTAAAATTTTTATCATGAATGATAATCATTCAGTTCAAACACTTTTGATCAATTTTGTACATGAGACTTATTTATATTTTATACATTATTTCATCCTTATTTTCTAACTTCTGTTTCATGTAATAAAGATTAATTTTCTGCCAAAAGAGATGAATTGTCTACCAAATGGTCAAATTATTAAACAGGAAAGATTAAACGTTAACCACGAACAGTTGCATTTTTAAACAAATAGTTGAATCTTCAAGCCAAAAATGCGAATTTTTTTAAAGGCAGTTGAATTTTCTACCAAGAAAGATGAATTTCCAACCAAGAGGGACGAATTTTCAAGAAAAAGTTCAAATTTTCAACCAAAAAAGATCAATTTTTAACAAAATAATGAAACTTCAACTAAATAGTTGAATTTTTAATGAAAATAGATTTATTCTCAACGAAAAATATAATAGTTTTAATATTTTAACAACAAGAAAAGATTTTAATTTTTCATCGAAAACAACTGAATTTTTACAAGACAGATGAATTCTCAACAAATAATTTATTAGTCGATATTTCAACTAAAAAAGACTTTATTTTAAATAAAATACAGTTGAATTCAACCAAAAATATGAGTTTTCAATAAAATCATTGAATCCGTAACGAAAACAGATAATTTTTAATTAAACAGCCAAAAAGGCGAATTCTCTGGGAAACAATTGAATTACATACCCAAAAATATGAATTTTTAACAAAAAACGACAAATGCTTAACAAAACCAGCCAAAAATGGATTAGTTACATTTCCAACAGAGAAAATTAATTTGCAACTAAAAAAACAACGAATTTTCAAAAAAATAGTTAAATTCTCAAACAGTAGAATGTGTAAGTAGAAGAGATGAATTCTGGGCCAAATACATACGAGTAAGTAGTAGACTTTTCAATTAAAAAGAAATAACTTTCAAAGAAACATAGTTGGATTTTCTTATTGGGTTCTATTGGGCTCGAAATTCATCTCGTTTGGTTAGAAATTTTACTGTTTGTTTGAAAACTTAATTATTTTGTTGAAAATGAAACTATTTTGTTAAAAAGTCTTTGGATCTTTTTTGGTCAAAAATTAAACAATTGGTTGAAAGCTGAACTAATTTATTGAAAATTCATTTTTTTTGGTTGAAGATTCATCTATTTGGTTGAAAATTTGTTTCATTTTTGGTTGAAAATTAATTTTTTGAATCGAAAATTTAACTATTCCATTTTTGGTTGAAAATTCATGTATTTTGTTGATAGTTCGTCTTTTATGACAGAAAATGAACCTTTTTGGTTAAAAAATCATCTTTTTGGTTAAAAATTCAACTATATTTGGTTGAATATTGAACTCTTTTGATGAAAATTCATTTTTTCTATTGATGATTCATCATTCTAGTTGAAACTTATTCTTTTTGGTTGAAATTTTAATTATATTCTTGAAATTTCATCTATTTCGCTTACAAATTCAACTATTTGATTGATAATTAATCTGTTTTGGTTGTAGATTCAACATTTTTTTTATTAGTCTTTTGTGGCTGAATTCAACTGTTTTTGGCTTTAAATAAAAAACTTTTTTAGCTGAAATATCAACTATTACATGTTTGGTGGAGAATTCATCTTTTTGGTTAAAAAATCAACTACTTAGTTTAAAGTTGATCTATTTGGTTGAGAATTAACATTTTTGTTGAAAACTCATATTTTTGGTAGAAAATCAAATTGTTCTGATAGAAAATTCCACTATTTGGTTAAAAATTAAACCCTTTTTTGAAAATTCAACTGTTTCGCAGACAATTTAATTGTTTATTGAAAAATCATATTTTCGGGTTGAAAATTCGTCTTTTTGGCATGAAAATTCAACATTTTTTGAGAGAATTAAACTATCTGCTTGAAAATTAACATTTTTGTTTCATGAAAAATTGAATTCATCATAAATATCTCATGTTTAAACATTCAAAGTGAAAGTTTCCAAATGAAACTTTCAAAGTGAAAATTTTCAGATGAAACTTTCAACAGCAGATTGCTAAATGTTGTTGATGTTTTTAGGGTTTCGTAGCCCCGGGCAGAAACTTATGGTTTCGGTCAAGTTTAGTGTCCGTCCCTCGTATAAAAAACGGGAAGTGAAGGAAAATGAGAGGAAATGGAGGAGGGGAAGTGTGAGGAGGGGGTAAAGGAAAGTGGGGGTAAATGAGTGGAAGTGAGGGAAGTATGGGAAGTGAAGGGAAATGAGGAAAAGGAGGAGGATAGTAAGGGGTGGGGAGATGAGGGGGATATTTGAACGACTTTATTAACGGCTTGATAGGCTCACAGTAAAGATGCTTTAATACCAGTTTCAGGATTTTTTTTTGACCCGCAAATTGTGTATCAAGATAATTCGATTTTCGAGATCGCAGACCAGTCAAAACTTATAAACTTCAGATATGACACATGTTTTGTCAACGTCTCATACCTTTTATCACCCTTTTACTTGAGTATCATAACTATTTCCCAGGGATTTAACAAGGAAATATCAGAGCAGACGGAACCTAAATAAACAAAAATATTTTACCAGTTGAAGCTGGAATAGTAAAACTACACAAAAATTTTGCGTAGAGGTCTGTGGCGTTCAGAGTTACTTACCTTTGAAGGTTAGTAAAAAAATATCAGCTTCTAAGTTTACCATTTAGAGCAGAGCAATTTCGCTTATTCTATTTGAAAATCTGGATGTTATTTTCAGTCAGGATTTGTATGAGGAAATCCGCGAAATTTTTCAGATTCTTCGAGGAAATCCGCGAGTCAGTCAATTGATACTCGCGGAATTTGAAAACCCTCGAGGATCCTCATGAGCAAATCCTGTCAGAAAATAACACGAGGGTCTTTTCAATGGGGGAAAAAAATCGGAATCTCTAAGTGTTTGCTGAGGGTGTGCAAAAAACAAAATTTCGAGTCCAAATGGAACTTTCGAGAACTTTAAGATGTTCGACACGTCGCAAACTTTCGAACTTTAAGAAATCTGGAATTCATAACTGGTCAGCAATTCAAGTCATCACATTACAACTCATTTACGCAATATATTCTAATTTAATTTTCCAAACAAGAAAAAATGAGAAAAAAGTTGTTAAAATGGAAAAAATAATTATTCACCCTTTTCCCCATTTTTTTGTTATAGCAAAATTAACTTGAAGATTTCAGTTACTAGAAGTTGTAATTGTTTAGAAATCATGTTTTGAACTCCGAAATTTTTCTCAGTGCAAAAATATCCTTATAAGACTAAATAATTTTTATTTTCAAGAGACATATATTTATTTCTGGCTATAATTCAAAGAAATAACATAAAATTACCCTCACATCAACAGATTTACAGGTATCCTGTTTATATCTCGTAATTTCCTGGGGACATCCTAGGGTTATCTACGAGATATGGCGTCAAGGCGGAAACTGCGATATCCCAGCCCCCAGGGATATGCATAGGATAATCTGGGATAATCTTGGACGATTTTGAAATATTTAAAAGTCTCACGAGAGATATTGCAATTTAGGATACATCTCGTGGGGTTTTGAAATATCCCAAAAACATACCAGGTATCGAAATTTACGCTTTGACGGGATATCCCGTGAATGTCCCCAAGATATTACGGGGCATAAATGGGATATACCGAAATATCTTGTTGCTGTCGGGGTACATATTAAAAATAATTTTTTTCGTTAGTTTATTTACTCGTAACAAGAATTGTTTACTTGTAGTTTTATTCAATTTGTATATTTCAAATTATATTTCCCTACTACCCATCTCTTATTGTGTTTTAATACTCGGACCTTATTTCAACAATTTCTCTAGAAAATTGAAATATAAGTGAAAAGTAACAACTGCCACTCGAAAAATACCAATGAAGTTGTGCAGAAATTAATTTCTTGATCCGCAAAAGTGGGTCCTTTTGATCTCAAAATGAAAATCAGAATGATCTGCAATGGTTTGATAGCCCGCGGTTTACTGTTCTATGAAACCATTCTTTGTAGGCGTCTGCAGCCTACTTTTACTAATTAAAAAAAAAAGAATATGATAATTATGATGCTTATGAGTTTAGTCTCTGAAAGTCTCGACACAGGCATGCATATTTTCTGAGTATAATCTACATTGTCGACTTTTTCATGAAAAAGAGCAAGAACACATTTAGGTTCTTCATAATGGGTTTACAAGAAATCTCTCCCCTTTTCTGACTTGGCATTATTATTCTGTCCCAACTACTAAATGTATTTAGCTGCGACCTCAAAGACCCCTTTTCCACACACCTCCTGCAATTAGCATCCGACTTGTTTCAGCAGATGACGAGAATATCCTGTTGCGCGTGAACATCTTCTGCAAACGTCAGCTTGACAATGAACAACAGTGTTACTGTGTCGTTGCCAGTACATAGTTAACTGCATTCGAAAAGCTCTTTTTGAGGAGGGGTCGACAGGCTTCGAAGAAGGCGATCATGAGGATGTTTGCAGAAACTCTCTTCTCTCTCTTTTGCTCTCATTACTTCTCTTTCACCCTCATTATTTTTCAATCCTTCTCTTTCACTCTCTTTATTTCCTTCTCTGTCTACCACACGCGAGAGGGACTGGAAGACAGCGATTAGTCATGCGAAATCGTCCATCGCGTCTGAGCATACGAGAGACACGTGTCATGTGTGTACAGCACCTCTGGAAATAGACAAGACGAGTGAAAAGAAAGATCACGAAGCTTATATTCTTTCCACTAACCGCCTACTTAATTAAAACAACATTAGCCGCAGTTTGCGCCTCTCTGAAGATACCGACTTTGCCTATGGCCCGTGCAGTCGTACACTGCGAAATCGTCGTGCGACATTGGAGTCGCTCTTGGTTTCTTGGTAAAGCTCATTGCTATGTAAACTTCCTTGCTTATTAAATTATCTACATCTTGTGCATTTCGCAATGTGACATTTGTTATAAGCATTTGGAAACGTCTTCAATCAGGTTGTGAACTCAATTTTCTCCTTTAAGATACCTCCCATCGGTAATGCAGAACGCGCCTTAAAAATTGGAAGTGTCGCGATAGATCTTCTGATGATAGGATAGGGCTTCAGATTTTAAATTATGATTTCGAAATTTAAAAAATGTCAAACGTAGCTTCTTTTTATTAAAGAGTAGCCAAAATGCATAAAGAAGCAAAGGGCGTGAAGAGATAGAACATTTACAGCTTTGATTAAAATGAACTTAATTAATTAACTCAGGGTAGTTCTATGTCTGCTATTTTGAATAATTCTGCTTTAAACTGAAAGATAATTTAGAAATTAGAATTGATAAAATATTTCATATATAAAAATGGTAATCATAGACGAAATTGGAGGAGTAGTTTCTAATATAGACCGTAAATGTTGATTTTGCTCAAAGAGCTTGAAAATTTGGCTAGGTTTCAAAGTGGAAATGAATTAATGCCATGCCTTCTCGTTCTCATTCGTTCCGGCTTTCGTAAAGATTAGTAATTAGCTTCAGAGGAAAAGGAGAGCCTATTAATCGTCAGTCATTGGGCTACTGCGTCAATCCAGTCATATGTTCTGCTAATCTAACATGACTGTGTCCTATGCGATTATATGTATATATTTCTTAAAGATCGAAATGAAATCTACTTTCTTATGAAAAATTTTTTGTATACTAAAAAGAACACCCAAAAAGTTCACAAATCCAAAATAGACTTCGAGACTACCCGATTTTTCGGCTTATCAGAGACAAATATACAATAAATGTACAACAAATAAGGCATTTAACTCAAAGCGCGCCATCATACCCCACTCTCCCCTGCAGAGGCCTAGTAGAGATATTTTTTTATTATTATACAATGAAGCCAAATTCTGTGTTAAAAAAATGAAAGAGTGTTTGTACTTTTAAATGAGACAAAAAATATAAACAAAATTTTTATTAGAATATGCTTTTCTTTGAAATAATTTAATTACATACATATGGGTGACTGCCAAAAAGTTGACCACTTCAAGTCCCATTCATTTTCCACTTTTTTTTTAATTAAAAATTTTTCTTCTGAAAATATCTCAGTAAAGTACATCTATCAAAGCACAATTCAGTAAGGTTTTTAAATTGCTCCATATTAATGTAGCATACTGTAAAATGGGAAGATATTTTGAAACGCTTAAGTGAAAATCAAATGAATCGTAAAAATAGTAATTTTTTCCATATTTTTAAAAAATTTTATCTGTTTGCATATATTTTTGAAAGAAATGCGGCTATGATAAAAATGCATATCCATCACAAAAACATATCTTGATCTCTTAGTTTTATATTTTCATACTCTCTTGGATTACTCTTAATTAAACAATATATTTTAGGCGGATTGAAAATTTTTTTGTTTTCGAAAATATCATTGTCTAAAATGGTCTACTTTTTGACAATAATCACCCATATATATTTACGATTGTTCACTAAAACGTGGAAAGTGTGTATAAATATTTACATTCTTTAAAAAAGTCTATATACTTATGAATGCTTTAATTTAGAAATTATTCAGATTTCAACCTTTTTCAATCCGAAATGATTAAATTGTACTTATTCCAAATTATGTTCCAAATTATTGTGAAAATGTATGATTTAAATTTCAAATTTGGCCGTAGCTACGTGTAAAGAAATTTCGGTACGAATAGCCGGATTTTTTCGGTATGAATAGCGGGACTGAAAAGGGGACTATTTATACCAAAATTTCATAAATAGGAAATATTTTCTAAAAATTAAGGCACTCATTAAAAAAATTTTTAAATGCAATACCGTCCAGTAGTTTGTGAGAAGTGGGGACGTCATCCTAAATTTTAATAACAATGTAAACCGCGACTGATTTGATTCAGTGACTTATTTTTCACTGATTCAAATTTACATACATCTTTTTTACATAACTGACTTCAATTTGAATTTAAATTTCATAATAAATTGAAGGACTTAATTCGAGTATTTAAATTGTAACGATAATTCATCCGAAATTTGTTTTGTTTGTATAAAGTTTCAGTTTTATAAATTCTTCAATTCCAAGCTCTTCGAATTAAAAACTTTTCATCTTTAAATTGACCAATTTTGAATTGCTGAATAATAAGATGCTCAGTCATGAATGCTATCTATATGTTTTTATAAGGCTTTTGCTACAGTAAGTGTATGCAACTTTAACATGAGCGTAAGATTTCGCTGCCCCCTTCCTCGCCCTCCTAAAAGCCTTATGTGATTCATGCATGACAGCTTTTTGGATTGTTTTCCATGTAAAATTATAAAATGCTCAACTTTTTATCCTGCAATTTTTGAGATTTCAGCTAATAATTTTTCAGTTAAAAGTTTATCAATTGAAATGCCCACTGGATAATAAAAAAGGAAAAATGACTAGCTAGCAGAATTGCTAACTTAAAAAAAAGTTGAAGACTTTTGAGAAAATGATCTGATTTTTTCCATAACTTCCCCGACCACTGGAACTCCTGGAATTGTTTTCTTGGATATATAAGAATATTTTGTCTTTAATTCAACAGAACTTTCATCAATTTAATCAATTAAATCAATTTTCAATCTAAAAAAATCTTGTGTTATGAAAACGTCAAGTATTTGATTGAACCACTCGTGCGGGAAAATTTCATGGCAACTTGATGTCAGGCCTGGCCTTGGTCTGGCTCTGATCATCTTTCCAAAAAGAAGAAATTTTTAAGTTCGATCAGC
>JAUMHM010000016.1:20176241-20186876 GCA_032362435.1 Melikaiella ostensackeni | reverse complement strand
TATCTAAAATGATAAACAATAAGGAATTCAAATTATCACATAAAATTCCCAAGTAGGGGGAGGAGGGTAAGCTGTCGCGGAGGTTAATTTGGCGGACACGTATTTACAAAAAAACTAGAATAGTCAGGCTCACAAAAATAGTTGTTTCGTCTGAATTCTTGCATAATATGTAATTGATAAAAAAGTCACAATAAGTCTATTTTGCAAAAAAAAAATGATGACAAGTTTATTGATAAGATTGTTTCGGTATCCTTTGGTTAATTTCAAAGCAATTGAAATCAGTCGATGAATAACTCACATTTAACATTAACCTGACTAATCCAACACTTTCATAATATTTGATTTTTAAGCTCATGATTAGGACAACAATTTTCGTCAAATAAATAAGCCTTTTATGCGAAAAGTATTTAATTAATGAACAATCCGTGGGCGGGTGATTTTGGTGCAGACGTTTAATCGTATGCAATTTTGTACAAAACAGTGAAAATCGCATGTTAGATTGTGTGCTAGTTTGAGATGCTTATTACCGCCGTGAGTTACCCCTAAATTGATTTGAAATTTAAATAAATTATCCAGTCATAATAAAGTGAGGTTATGATTCCTGCAGTCCTGGAAAGTAATTGTGAATGGAAATGCGTAAGCGCAACAGCAATAAAAAGTAATTTTGCTGAAAATGCGCAAGCGCAGCAGCTAGCAAAAGTAATCTTGCTCAAAGAGCGCAAGCGCAGCCGCTAGAAGTCTTTTTATAGCTGCTTCTCAACACGGTTTTGGAACTGGTCACTTCCCACACGCTATACATGTCTCAAAAATCGAACATTCCGTGCATGCGTTACAAAAATTTGAATTTTCCCGGGATAAAAGTGTTAATTGGAATAGAATTCCTGAAGAGAAAAGTTGTTTTCAAAGAGCATGAGGTGTACGAGCTGAGGGATCGATTTCTTGATTATGAGATTAGTAACGCGCGTCTTTATTCGCGAATCGCGATGCAAGGCAATCGTCTTGAACAAGACAAGACGGCAGATCAAAGTGCGCGCTAGTTGTATATACTTGGCGTACGTGCGACTGTTTATTGCAAGTAATGGACTAATGACTCGTTACTATAAATAGTGTGCGGCAACCGCACGCTAGCCAATTAAACACGATACAGTAGGGACAGGCTCCCTGTTTCCAACAGCGTGACACAGCCTCGACTTGAGTAGCGAGATTTAAAGACGACAGGTGCCTTGCTCCCGGGTCCGTTTTCCTCCGCCTTATCCCGAGTCTCTCAGGGAAAACACTTAATACGCCATTTTGGCAACGAGTACCGCGGCTATTAGTAATGAGCGCTTGAAGCCGCGCCAATTGCTAGCTTCCTTGAGTTGGGATGCTTGTCAGGCATCAGGCGGAATGGAATCTTGACGATATCACCGTTTTCTAAGCATCTTGCGACAATTTCTATTAATATTTGATTGATTTATGATAATTAAGGCATGACCGTCGTGAGACGGGTTAGTTTTACCCTACTGATGACTCGTCGTTGCGATAGTTAACAATGTTAACAATATAAAAGGCAGAAAGGTTTGAAATCGTATCTTCAACCAGAAACGCCAACTTTTATTATTCCAAGTGTGGTCAATTTTTGCAAGAGCTTACATAGATTTTTTTTAATGGGGGTGTTGACCCCACCCGATCCCATGCATACGAATTTCACCTATACGAAACCCTAAAATTAAAAGATACATTCTGGGACTCGTTAAATAATATTGTAGGTACTTGCGATCCTGAGGAAAGAATCATTCTAATCGGAGATACGAATGGCTGGGCTGGTATGCAACGCGAAGGTACCGACCGGGTACTTGGTCATTCCGGAGACCCAAAAACGAATGATAAGGTGGAGAAATTGACTATCTTATACTTAGAAAATGGCCTATTTATTACAAATACTTGGTTCAGACATGAAATGATCCACATGTATACTTGGTGGAGAGGGGAAAGCCACAGTATGATTGACTTTGTCGTAGCGGATGAGAGATTGTGAGGGTTAGTAAGAGATACAAGGGTTATGAGAGGCTCTGAATGTAGAACGGATCACTACGTCATTGTTTCAAGAATGAATCTGGGTCAAGGATGGAGGAGAAGAAAAATTAATAATAATTCATAGCAGATGCGAGTTAAAATAGGGAATTTGCAGAAGCAAGATATACGAATAGTGTATCGTGAAAAGCTAAATAAATATTTAGGACATCATAAAGAAAACTGGAAGATGGAATTGGGCAATAAAAATGTGGAGATGGCATGGATAATACTACGGGATAGCATTTTCAAGAGTGCATCTGAAGTGTGCAGTACTGCGGCTATAGGAAAAAAGACTGGAGGTGCTTGGTGGAATAATGAAATCCGCGTGGCTGTTAACGAGTAAAAGCAAGCGTACTCAAGAAAGCTGAATATTGAAGGTCTTAGCAGTAAGGAGAGGACTGGACTAGAAAATGATTATAGAGGTAAGAACAGAAAAGCAAAGATACTAGTCAAAGAAAGCAAGGATAAAAACAAAGCGGAAGAAGATAAAAAAATGCAAAATGATTTTGAAGGAAATAAGAAGTGATTTTGGAAATGGGTTAAGAAGATTATGAAAGGAAGTACTAGCACTGAGTTAGTCGAAATTAGGAATGATGATGCTGAAATGGTATGAGATACGCACAGAAAAAACTAGGATTTCAATTTTGTTTCGGATAATTTTCATAAAAATTCATTTTGAACATCAGCTAGGTTCGCTGTCATGAGCAATGTCAAAACTGAAAAACAATTGATTGCTTTCAATGTTCGTATTGCTTAATATGAACGTATTGTAGTTCAGTTTTGCGTCAGAACATTTTGACGCCCATTTCACGTACAAAATGAAACTTTATTTTTTTCTGTGCGGACAAAGGGAAAGACTGTATAAGTGACTTTATCGAGAAATTATATGTAGGTCCAGCTATGGAGCATAACAACTGTGACACAGAAAAGGATACGTTAGATAATCTCGCTGTAGGTGGCGAAAGAAGGATCGACATCCACGACATTATATCCGTAATAAGGAAACTAAAGAATGGTAAGATTGTATTTAGGTAAGGTGAATGGTAGCGTACCCAGAGATAGACCGAAGAAAGAATGGTTGGAAAGTGTGAGTGAGACTCTAAACGAAGAGATATAAAGGGTCATAGAAACACAAGAGCTTGCATGAAAAGGTGTATGGATATAAAGGAAGCAAAAGATGTATGCTAGGATAGGGATGTATGAAGGACAATTGTTTTATAAGAAGAAGAGTGACACCTGAAACGAATGATTTTGAATATCAATGGACTCACGTGGAGGGCTTTGCTTAGTGAAGGTGGTTGAGATAAGGAGTATGGATTTTCCTGTGGGTTTATCAGCCAGTTTGATTGTTTATGTGTGAATCTGTCATGTATCATGGCTCTGTGAAGCTCTTCACTTGGAGTAATTGTGGAAAGTGTTGTGTCGTTTGAATGAGCAACACGCGACTCCTAGATTGATCCAAAACCTATTCCTTCTTCTATACATCCTTTACTTAGTATTGCCATATAAATTCCTTAATCACCGGTAGTATAACGAGGTTAGAAACAAACGAATTACGCTTACCCCGAAAGCGATCTGGCTTAATGGTATAATAATAATAAATGATGTTCAGCTAATAAGATTTAAATTGACCTCGAACAAAAATAGTTTTCCGCAAAGTGCAAAAACACACACACACACAAGATAATGCTTAAAATACATTCCACACGATGATTGGATTTTCAATTAAGTCTTTCATTTAGTATGCATAGGTAAAGAGAATCAAAAAGAACAGATATCATATATTTCGCATCTCATTCAAAGAACGGAGATGCAAATCGCTCATTATCCACATAACCCATAATTTTGCAGACATACAAAATGACCAATTGTACAATCATACATAGGAATTGTGAGAGGAGCGCATTTCCCGCAGAGTGAATGCTTTGTTCAATGTCAAAACGCAAAACGATTACTTGTTACTTTAATTTACTCCATCCCGTGACCCGGCAATTTTCATATCTTGGCGTCTTAACGATCCTTTTCTTCGAGATGGCAGGATAGTGGTACGTCATCATACATTCGTAACAAAGATGGCGAATGTTATAGAAGGGAGTGATACGAGGGGAAAAAATGACCGCCTACTACTATAGTACCTACTTAGCGAGTGGTTATATTTATGGGGTGCAGCGGAGCATAGCTCCTTCGTGAACTCGAGCAACGTGCCTGTCTTCGAGTCTCCTGGCATTTTATATTACGTATGTTGTCCATATCACTATGGAATAGCTTGCTTGTTATATATACGTCCTTCTTATTATAATATATAGCATATGAAACGTTTCAGTTCTTTCGCTCATCAAGTCGGACTATCTTGTACTTAAACCTCTTCGTAACAAGATTTTCTTTTTTTCATGTAGTTGTCTCTGTGGCAATTTTCTAGTACTAATTACGTAAAATTATTCTGTAAAAGATAAAAGTTAGGTATTTTATTGTTATATCATAAAGACTTGTTTTTTTTCGAAAATAGTCGGGCAGCTTATAACTCAAATGGGTCGTAAATCTTTCCAAGGATATAATAATTATACAATTGTATACACTGCAAAAAATGTACTTAATCCAAAGAAATGCCTTTCTTTGGTTTTTTTCTTTGTACCAAGAATTTGTTTACTTTACTTGAGTAAATATTGCTCAGAAAAACACCGATCCTAAAAAGTACGCCGATTCGGGGTTGTTTTGAGTTGCAACAAAATTGAGACACCGGAGAATGAGAATATAGCTATGTTCATTTTACAGTTTCACACTTGAAGTATTCTTATGTTGAGAAAAAAATCTTATTTCGAGAACATAACAAATGAGCTGCAACAAAAATGATCCCACTGATTTTCTGTGTTATCAACGGCCAAAGAGTCATGCCTCGATTCAAATAAATCAATTCCTTGGTGATATTTCTTTAATAGAAAGAAAAAAAAATTTTCAATCAATGTGAAAAATTATTTAGTCAAAGAAATCATTTCTTGCAAGCTAAGAACCTGGAAGAAACATTTTTTTAGTTCATGAAAGGGAAATTAATCATTCTGAATAAATAAATCTTCAAGAAGTCAGTAATTCAGAACAAATGCCGTTAGATGGACAGAACATATAGTATTATCTCACAATAGAAATTAAGTCCCAAGGAAATACGTTAGCTACAAATTTGCTGAATAATAAGATCCAAAACTAGCAAAACAAAAACTTACCACAAATACAATAAAAGCTCAAAAACTTTTTTTGGGTAAAGTCGCTTAAGATAGGAACCAAAAATGTATACCACACCTATGTAACAAAAAGTTAAGAACAACAAAGAACATTTCAAACTAAACTCGAAGATAAGCCAAATTTTATCGGTAATTTATGGTAATTTATCAGTAATTGATAATAACTTATCACTTCGAGTTGGTCCAATCACTAGTCACTACTCACAATCAGTCTATCAAGTGTCAACTCATAATGAGGAGGGATTATAATTCCGGCAGTCCTGGAAAGTAATTTTAAAATGAAATGCGCAAGCGTAACAGCTAGAAAAAGTGATATTGCTTGAAGTGCGCAAGCGCGGCAGCTAGGTAACATTTTATAACTGTTTTTTTACCACGGTATCGGAATTGGTCACTTCTCGCAGGCTATATATGCCCCGAAAGTCGAACATTCTGTGCATGTGTTACAATCAGATAAAAACCAATTTTTTTTCAATCTTATATTTTTCTCAAAAATTGTTTTAGATGTGAATTTTTCTACAATTTTGATTATTTAAAAAAAAAAATTAATACGTAGATTTTAATGAAATACGTCCTTTTTTAAAACAAGAGTTGGAGGTTCATTCATTAAATATCGTGAGAATGGCAAAAAATGAATTTGAAAAATTCGAAATTTAAAGAATTTTAATCACAGTATTGGCAGTAATACTAGGCTCTGTAGCCCGAATTTTTACAAATACGGGGTGATATTTTGTTGATATAATTCAATAGAATGTTTATAGTATTTTTTTTAATATTAGGAATGTAGCAACATAGAAAGTACCAAATTTTTGCATTTTAACAACCTGGACCGATTGATGTACATATTTAGAAGTACTCTATGACCAAATGAAGTTATTATATGTACAGATTTGTGAATTCTTTTAACGTTTGTAAGAGAAAAACTTTCTTCATTTTGGGAATATACCAGTATTGTAATAACTAAATTTATTCGCTATGATGAGACAAATCGATAGATGTATTCAAAAGGCCTATATTACGAAAAACATTATGATATATACAGATTTATCAATTTGTTTAACGTAAAAAGAATAAAAAATTCTCAATTTTTGAAATACACTAATATTTTAAGTATAAAATTCATTCGTGTTGATGAAATGAATCTGTTAAACTATATAAAAACCATCTATGACCTATGAGAAATAAACAATAAATAATAAATAATAATTAGCAATAACAAATAGAAAATAAATAAGGAACAATAAATAATAAAAAACGCAGACGAAATCGCCTTTTTCATCTCCTCGGACTCTTTTTACAATCAAAAATACTTTTATCATAGCAGTTTTTTATCATGACCATACAAAGTATATCAGCCCGATTCTTGTCAAAGATTTACTTCTTTATAACTTGTTTTAGTTGAGATAAATGAAAATCTTTAAATAATATGCATACATGAGTCAAATTAATGAGATACAAAATATTGTGTTTGGAAATATTTTTAAAAACTTGATCTAACAATATATAATTTTACCACTTCGAACACCTCCTAATCTTGATCTAAAATAATTATCTGTTAAAACATGCATTCATTAATATTACCAAATTACCACACTTGAAGAATAATTAAATTTTCCTCAGTTCTAATAGTGAAATTTTTTGTCAATCAATCTTTTTCGTTTATTTATGAATTTTAAAACATTTTGTAAACAGATACACAATGTACAATACATATTTGAAAAATTTTAAAGGAAGTTGAGAAGAAGCCATGAGCATATACCAAATTTTTTATTTAAATGCCGGTTTTTGCAAAACAATAGAACATAGAACATAATAACTGTATTTAGTACAACTTTGAGTTAGCGTCAAATATGTCCTAAGAGTCGTCATAAGAAAATGAAAAAATTGTAAACCAGGAATAAAAATGAAAAAAATCGCTACATAACATCAGAAAAAATGGGTAAAATATTAGATTTTGTAGAAATTTTTGTGTGGGCAATAATTCAAACTTTGACGAAAATTATTAAATATTTTGGAATTAAGAAATTAAAAAGAGGGTTTGAATTCCGAAAACGAACAAACACAGAAAAGAATGGATAAAATATTAGATTTTGCAGAAATTATTGTTTTGGAAATAATTCAAACTATGACGAAAATCATTAAACATTTTGGAAGTAAAAAATTAAAAAAAGAGTTTGAATTCCTATACCCACGAGCAATTGATACTTTAGGATAAAGCTGGAACATGTGTCCATTTGGGCAAATGGAATTGTTTAAGGCTTTTTGTTCGATCACCAAAGTTAAGCAGCGCTTGACTCAGTTGCACTCGGATGGGGTCCGTCGGTACTATATTTTACACATAGTGCAATCATGCGAAAATTATCTGAAGATAGTAGAGAAAAAAAAGTTTTCTAAGAATAGAGTTTTCAATTTACAAAAAAAAAACTTGCTTCAGAGACATGTTATGTGAGTGATGAATCAAGACGTGCAAAGTTTGACAGAAAAATGTTCAATGAATTAGGTTCTGAGAAAACGAACTAATGGAGGAAGAAGATTTTTTTTTCATTTGAAGCACACGTTTTCTCAACTTTGTACGGTGACTAAAAATCCAATCTTTAAGGCCATGTGAGCGTAACCTCAAAAAAATGTTTTCACATTTTTTTTTAAACCAACTTACGTTCACACGAAACGCAATATCGAGTTGAAAACTTTGGAATCTGAATAAAAAGCACTAAGGAACATTTGTGTGGTCCTAAATTTTTATCATTATAAAAAAGCAAAAAAAAACTTTTAGGAAAAAACTTTTTTTATAATTATAAGAATTTAGGACCAAACAAACGTTCCTTAGTGCTTTTTATTTAGTTTCCCAAATTTTCAGCTCGACATTGCACTTCGTGTCAACGTAAATTGGTTTGAAAAAATGAGAAAATTTTTTTTTGAGGTAACGCTCACATGGCCTTAATTTAAGAAAAAGAAAATCAATTTCTAGCTATATTAAGCTGCTGAATCCACATTTTTAACTTCCGACGGTGCTTAAAAATCCAATTTTCATTTTAGAATAAAAACGCTTTAGAGATACTACATTGTTGAACTGAGGCGTGAGAAGTTTGCAATTGTTTCATTTATTTCATTTTGAAATAAATCATCATCATTTTAAATTTTATTTCAAAAAATTTTTAAATACAAGTTTACACAAAATATACAAATTTACAAATAGTTCCACTGAAATGTCGAATAAAATCAAACTCATTAGCAAAAAATCTTTAGAATCCTTCTTTTGCTTTTTTTGGCCATAATTTTTACATCTTTTTAGTCTGGTAGATGACGGTTGATAACGGAAGAGTATCATTGGCGATACCATACTTTCTTCGATATTTTTAGAAATGCTTGCCGCAATTTTCACCAAAAAATAAGCCCTAAATAGATACCAAAATAGATATTAATTAAAAAGTTTGATTTTTAACATTTTTAAATATTTATATATGCTAGATATTCCGCCGATCTCACTGAAAACGTAATAATGTAATATAATAATCTAATCAGGTAATGTAATATTATTGTAAAAATAATAATATAAATGTAATAATTATATACTTTCACGAAATGAATATTCAAATTTTTATTTGTGAAAATATGGGTCAAGAAATCCAAAAAAAATTAAAAATCTTTAAAAATCGTTCAACTAATTCTATTCCCGTACCGTAAAACCACGTATACTATTATATTTTGAGGTCCTTACTACGGATATAACTTCGAAAATATTCGCAAATGACATTTCCAAAGTCAATTCAAAAAAATAGTTGTGAAATTGCTGAAATTAGCAATTAGTGAAATTCATTAAAATAAGTCCAATATATTAATATTTAACATTAATGAAACCTCTGATCGATTTACGTGACGGTAGGCAGTTGGTATTTTATAAGTAAACAGGTCTCGAATCAAAAGTATTTTCTATTCTTGCATCAACTTGGAATTATGTTGATGAAAACATTTTTACTGTAAAAACAAAATTTCTCAACTGTTATAAATGACCATAATTTCCTTACTCTTAAATAAAGTGTATTAATATTATAGGTCAATCGATTCGTCTACAATCAAGGATTTGCTTTTATTCTTGTATCAACTTTGAATTATATTAATAAAAAATGTTTCACTATAAACGAAATTTTTTTTTATTATAAATGACCATGGCTTCTTTAGTCTTCAATAAAATTTGATAATATTATAGGTCAATCGAATCGTCTCAAGACAAGGAATCTTTTATACTCTTGCATTAACTTCTAATTATGTTAATGAAAAAAGTTTTTCTATAAAAAGTCCATTTTTAAAATCTTATAAATTGCTTAGAAAGTAATAATTATTTTTAGAAACCCTTTGGTCAGTTTTAAGATATCAGTTGTGAAAATAAGCTTTCCAAATTTCATTAATTGATCTGCAATCGTCTTCAAATTATCGTGTTCATAAGAAAGTGTGACATCCGCATACACATCCACTACATCCACGCACATACACATACATACACACACATGCACACGCACCTCCACACACACACGCACATCCACACACACACATCCGGACAATTGCTTAGAACATTGTATTAGACATTTTTCAATTGAGGAACATTTGATTAAACGAATTAAAATTTTTTCAAAATTATTACCATTACAAAGCTTCATCTATGAGGAAGCAAATGTCATACAATTCCGAGAAAATGGAGAGGAAATTTTTTTTTCGTTCGAGGAGCACTTTTTCTGAACTTTAGACTGTAGAATATTTTTTTTAATTAAAAAAAAAATGAAAAATGACATAAAAAGCGATTTTGAGCCAGTAATCTCATCTTCACAAAAATGGTGTATGTGCGTCCTTTTGGATCGCCACCCTTCAAATAATCAATTAAAGTTTAAAATTCAAAATAGGAACTGTAGGAGGTTTAAATTGTTTCTATCTTAGGACCAATGACTAATTGAAAAGCGAAAAGTCATATTTAATTAGATAGTATTCAAATAATTATTAGTAAAATGTGACTTAATTTTAAATACTTAATGGAGTACTTAAATGAGTTTCAGATAATACATTTTTACATCTCATCAAACAATACAATTTTGCTTAAAATGTAATACCTAAAACAGGCAGTTAAATTGATATTGTAATTTAAGTGCGTGACAGTGATGTTTCCAAAAGATAACTTCGCAAATTTATGTTAATCACATATCGAAGGTTTTTCTTAGAACACGGATCATAACAATAATGATGATAATAATAATGATAACAATAATAATAATAATAATAATAATAGCCGGTACCTCTGGAAATTTTTCTATGTACTTTTACCGAGGTTCTGGTGGTTCGGATTCCACCTTAAGCTGTAGGT
>JAUMHM010000016.1:20143353-20161132 GCA_032362435.1 Melikaiella ostensackeni | reverse complement strand
CAATAGTTTCAGAGAGGTTAAAGAAAGAAGTAGAGGAAAAAAAGATAATTTCACTGAATCCGACTGGTTTTAGGAAAGATGTAGGAGTGATAAATAATATTTATGTGCTAAATTATATTATAAATAGAAGAGAGAAAGGAAAGAAAGAAAGAGAAAAGAGAGAAAGGGGACATGACGGCAATGTTTGTGGATTTGAAGGCGACTTTTAACTCACTGGACAGGAAAGAGATGAATAAAGCTATGGAGAAAAAGGGAATAAGAGGATATTTGAGGACAAGAGTTTTTTTACAGAGACAAAAATTGAGGCTTGATATGGATAAAACAAAGGTAATGTGGTTTAGGTAGGGGGAAGGGAGAAAGAAAAATGGACAGCGAGATCGAAACGTGAAAAGTTGGAGTAGGTAAAGGAATTTAAATATCTTGGTTTTATCCTGGGAGTGAATGGGGAACATGGAGCGCATGTTAGGGAAAAAATTGAGAAAGCGGCAGGAGTAATGAAGCAGATATGGAGAGTAGGAAAAAGAAAGTTTGAAAAAGGTTGGAATAGGCAAAGGCATGGGCGGTACTAGGCTATGGGGCAGCGATATGGGGATAGAAGGAGAGAAAGGAAATAGAGAAGTTGCAATAGATATATATTAGATGGACATTAGAGGCGGACTGGAGAATTCCGGGTTAACTGGTAAGAGAAGAGACTCAAAGGGATAAATTGAGAACAAGGGCGGGAAGGGGGGCGTGGAAATTCGAAGAGAAAGGGAGGAAGCTAGCGAGAAAGTGTTACAAAGAAGTGGAAGAAAGAAGAAAAAAGGCTGTAGAGTTAATGCGATGGGAAGAAGAAAGAAGACATTTTTCAGAGATCAAGGGATAGGAGAAAAAAGAAATATAGCCTGTAAGGAATTGGAAAAAAGAGTTAGAGAAATGCAGGTAACGGATAGATTGGAGAGGATACGGGAATCAAGTTACAATAAATGGTATAGAATGATAACAAGAGAAGGATTGCCAAAATATCTGGAAGAAGGATAGGGGAAAAAGATGGAGAAGAATAGTTAGATGGAGATTAGGAAATGAAGTAAAAGAAGCAATGCGTTGGCAGAAGGATGAGAAGAGAAAATGCAGTTCATGAATGGGTAGAGGAAACATGGGAGCATGTATCGGATGGTTATATGAAAGGAAAGGAGGAGAGGGGAGGATGGCAAGAGAATGTTAAGAAAATTTTAGGGGAGGAGGTAGTGGGAGAAGAATGGATGAAGGAGGTAGAAAAATCTAGAGTAGTTAGAGAAGATGAATGAGGGAGTGTGTGGGGGAGAGAGTGGAAAGCATGAGTGGGAAGGGAAGGAGGAGAAAAAGGAAACAGAAGTCGCATAGAAGCATAAGGTTAGCCGAATGAATGAATGAATGAATTCTAAGATTATTATTATCAATTCTAAAATAATCCTTGAATGTCGCCTTGTTGATTTGGGTAATTTCTTGATTGAGCAATGAGCATACAGGCTTCGTAATATGCTTGCTTAGTAAAATTACCCTCAAATTAGCAGAGTGGAAGCCATGTAGACCTCCTTGATTATCTTGTATTCTCACTGGTGTTCATTCTCTTTCAGAATTCGAACAAAAGGTCGGCTTGAAAGAGGGAAAGTGATGGCAATGCGGGAGATAGTGCAGAAGCTAGGGGAGGATAAGAGTTAAGAGCGTATAGGGGTCGGTGGCTTCTCAGCCAGGAGTAATAAGCATTTATGTTTGTTCGGTTCTTAAACGTCATATCTCGAGATTTCAGCGACTCTTTGACATTAGAGCTAATAATTTATTTCTTCAAAGGTTTTGTTACCAACCTCGTCCTTTGTAGACCCTCTCACCCTCTTTCCTTCACTTCGCTCAGGGAATATCCCAAGTTTCATTTTATGTAAGTCAAATACAAAGAGCATGCTTGCAATACGAAAATGGACAGAAATTATACGAATCTGCTTTTTAGTCCAATTCAAATATGGGCGTTTCAACTCAAAATGTCATTTTTTCCTTATTTGCGCTTATTACGTTTGGGAAAGTCCATTAATGACTTAAGGCTTTTTTGGGGGGGGGGGGGTGGTTCCAAAGCCTTTATTACGTAAGTTTGCTCTTTCTAGTTATTTTTTTAAATATGCTAATTGAAACCAGTTTCCGGTGAAAATTCAAAATACGCAGTTAATTTTTAAATTTTCGCATAAATTCTGATAGTTTAAAACATATACAAAAAAATTAAGCAATTTCTTTTACCTGAAGGTCGTAATTATAAGATCTGTCTATTGATCCTGTCATATATTATGTTAAGTATTGTGCTTCTCCGAAATGTTTAAGAAGTTATAATAAGAAAACCCCCTTTTACAATAAAAGGCTTTAAAACTTAAAAAAACGTTGCTTGTTTTTTGGAGATCATTATGACAGTTTATAAGCATAGTAGAGTGGTATTAAATATGACGGACGACATTTTAAGATACAGTTTGTCATAGCAGGTTAGGTACTTTATAATAAAATGGCTGACCGTATGAGTAAAATATACTTATTTTTTCACAAATTTTCGATCTTAAGTAACTTAAGATGTAAAAGCGACTGCTCATATTATAGTTTGATGTTTGTTTCATAAAGGGCATATGCCTAAAAGTTCAGAAAATGTTTAAAAGGTAATAAATTTGGATCTTCAAGAAAATATGTCAAATGGCCCGTCTTAGAAACCATAAATATAATTTTATTTAGTACTTGATATTGATAAACTGTATTCGTCGTACATTGTTTAAACAATTATGTACCTTTATGACGCATTATACATGAAAAATACATTTTAATTCGTAAAATAAGCGTTAAATAAGGTCAAGTGTGAAAATAGTACAGAAAAACATGAAAGAAACTAAATATTTATAGAAAGTTGTAAAACAGGTTACGCTTTTATCTACAGTTTCTAACCAGAACGAGGTCCGTCTTAGGAATGACGTATCTTCTATGTACTTACATTATTTTTTCAAATATAAAAAAAATTAATAGAAAGCACGTAACAGATTTAAAGCTTGACACATTACCTATATGAAATAACAACTAATTACAGTTTTAAATCAGCACAGAATATTATATTGGGACCTCTAAAATAGATGAGAATTCGTAATGTAAAGTGTCAAAATTATTTTAAGTTTCTGCTTTTGTTAGTTTACTTGCATTTAAAAAAAAAACATTTGGCGCGAGAAAAGTTTGAATTTTCACATCAAGTTAATTTAATAGACATTGATAGTGATAATCAATGTGTAATATTTCTGATTGGAAGTTGATATATAAATATTTTTTTTAAAATAAAAATTGATTACAATATGATCCTTTTAAAAGTGATACTTTTTCTAGCTAAAATATTAATATTGTTGAAATCGAAATCAAAATAATGATCAAATGTTCACGCATGCATCACACTATCCGACATGATTTTTTTCCTTCTAATCATTTTGGGTGATTCTTATAGGATTTTTCCCTTAGATTAAGAATACGTTGAGAAAAATGATCTAGCACGTTTAGTTTTTTGAAAAATGGGGTAAAAAGTCATAAAACGCGTTTTTGGTGCTTTTTGGAAGCCTACTAAAAATCAATGAGACGTGCTAGAATCTCCTACGTGGGCTCAAATCAAAGCTTACAAATTTTTGTGAAGATACTATACCAGAAATCAAAGGACATTACCGTGAATTTCTTAATTTCCTTTATTTCTCAACATTATAACTTAAAAGTAAAAGGTTCAAGCTTTCATTTGAGCCCACGTTAAATATTCTAGCACGTCTCGTAGATTCTTTGTATGCTTCCAAAAAGTTCCAAAAACGCGATTTTTTACCATTTGACCCTGTTTTTCAAAAAAACTGGACATGCTACAATATTTTTCTCAACGGATTCTTAATCTACCGAAAAATTCTTATAAGATTCACCCAGAATGATTGGAAGGGAAAAAAAGAAGTGAAAAAATGTCGGACAGTGTTATTGTTACCCAAACTGTAATTCTCTTTTGTGTCATACATCCAATAAATATAGAGTCGAGGAGTTAACCATTCTTAAAAATCTGAAATTCTTTGAAAATTTCTTCAAATTTTTTAAATCATGTGAAAATTCCTCGAAATCCTTTGAATTTCATGCATATTGTACATAATATCTTGAAATTCTTTTAAAATGATTGGGCTCTCTGGGAATCCCTTGAAATCATTCAAAAACTGAAAATCTCTTAAAATTCTTTAAGATTCGGTGAAATCTTTTCAAATCCTCGAAATCGCTTGAAATCTGGGAAATCCCATAAATATCCCTCATAACCTAAAAATCGGTTAAAAATCTTGAAATTCCGTGAAATGTTTCGAAATATTACGAGATCCCTTGAAATCGTTGAAATCCGTTTAAAATTCATTGAAATCCTCAAAATCTGTGGGAATCTTTTTGAATCTCTTAAAATCCCTTCAAATATTTTGAAATCGACTAAAATCTGTTAAAAGTTATTAAAATCCCATGAAACCACCGAAACCGCTTTAAATCTCTTAAAATCCCCTGGGTTTCTTCAAAATTTTTGAAAATGCTTCGGTATCTCTTGAAATCCTTGAAAACCATTTGGAATCCTGTAACTACTTTTAAAGTATTTCAAAATATCTTGAAATCCCTTAAAATTCTTCGTAATTCGCGGAAATCGTTCTTAATTCTTTTATTCGAATCCACCATTTTATGAGCCTGCAACGCCCCCTGAAAAATAAGCGTTGTATAGCTCCTTACCGAATGGTGACAGCTGGTGTCACGTAATTAGTTCCAAAAGCGCCACAATGACACGTATATAGTTCCACAAATGACCACTGAATAACGCACAATGTTTTCTTTACCCCTACTGTTGGGAAAAATAGTGACACCAGATGGCACTCAAACTCGGACCGAGCCACATTTCAAATTTTGCGCCATACGAGACTACCAATCATAAAACTTCACAGGGCATTTGCGCACCATTTCGGCAAGGGGCTACACAACGCTTATTTTTCAGACGGCCCTGCAGGCACATAAAATGCTGATTTCGAATAAAATACCGTAAATTACTCGTAGCATTACACACGTCTTTTCACGTGGAGCTCAATATTTGCAAAATTGGTTATAAATTCTCGCGCCGCCAAAGGCGGCGCGAGATTTTATCAATCGTCCAACAAACATTGATCTCCCCGTGTAAAGACATGCCTAACACTACTCGTAATGTAATATACTATTGAAATCCCCCAAAATCCCCAAAAATGGGTGGAAATCCTTCGCTATCTCTTGAAATCCCGTAAAGTGTCTTGAAATCTGATTAAACTCCTGGAAGTTTCTTAAAATCTTGTGAAATCCTTTGGAAAAATTGATATTCTTTCTGACATTACTAACTAGGTAATTTCTTCAAATTCTTGAAGCCTTTTAAGATCACTTAAAATCTGTGAAACTTCTCATAATTCTTTAGAATCGTTTGAAATACCCTTTAACTCTTGTTATCGCTTGAATTGTTATGAAATCTCTTTAAATCGCATGAAATCCGTAAAATGCTCCGCAAATCTCGTTAAGTTCCGCAAAAATTTTGTAATTCTTTTAAATACTTTGTATTCCTCTGAAGTACCTTGAAATCCCTTGAAATACTTATAAATATTTTCAAATCACTATGGAAATTTCTTGCAATCTGTTGAAATCTCGTTCACAGTAAAAATAATTGATATATATTTGATATATTGAGTAAAAATATAAAATATTACGTAAGGAGCGAGTGAGGGTCTAAAATTTGAAAAAATCATCCTCATGTCATTAATGAACGTTAGCTTTTTGTATATCAAAAAATACAAGTTATTATCTACATCTATAATTCATAAAAAAAGTTTTGAAATTTTGTATGAGAATTTATTTTCACTCATTTTCTCGGCAAAAAATTAAACTTTTAATTCATCTATATTAAAAAAAAATGTTGTATTGCGTTATCTTGGGAGGTAATTTTTAATTCTGTTTTAAAAGAAGTTTCTGGAAACTTGATTAAAGTATACGAGAGCCATTTTCCTGAACTTATTTCAACTTGTTAGCGGCGCCACAGACAAATCACTTTTAAACTTTAATCAGCTGAAGAATATCGAGAAAACCGGTAGAAGTTTTTCGATATATCGTGACCTTTGAAAATAAAATTGCGCATGGCGGTTAAATTGCAAAAAAATTTTAATTGGCAGGTCGCGATACTCTAAGGTTTTTACGTTTGACCTTTTGCTTATTTTCAACTTTTTCCTTCTTTGCCATTTCACTCTGGAAACTGAATTAATAAAGCATTTTAAAAAAGATACCGACTTCAACTTATACAACGAATTTGAGTAGAATGATTAATTTAAAGAGTAAAATTGATATTGAAATTCTTTTTGTCTATAAAGAGTAGATAGACCCTTTCTTTTTAGATAAGAATACAATACTGTGAAGATATTTTACTTTTTCCTGGTTCTTTGTGTTTCACTTGTACAATGTATTCCCTTATTGGATTAATTTGGCCTTGGAAGGAAAAGGGCAGATCGTAAAATCGATAAATTGAACTAAAAGCCTCTTTGGTATATAAAAGAAGTCTAAAGAACTGATCAATATTCTTTGTATACTATAGTATTTTCCTGGTTTAAAATGGTTATAATAAATAATACAAATATGAACTGAATTTTGCCAGACCAGGAAAATGATTCTGTCCCTACAACGATTATTATTTGAATTAATTTATTAATTGCTTTTATAAAGGAAGGTACTTTTTAATTGTATAATAAAAAGTAGTGCAAATTTTATTATTTATTGTTATTATACCATCAAGCTAAATCCCTTTTGGGGTAAGCGTAACTTTTCGGCTCTACCTTGGTTATACTACCAGGGATCAAGGAATTTACATGGTAAGGGTAAGTAAGGGATGTGTAGGAGAGGGGATAGGTTTTAGATCAATCTAGAAGTCGCTTGTTGATCAGTCAAACGACACACTCGCCCCACAACATCGCTCCGGCACGGGTCGCTGATAAATCTCTCCAGCAATCACCCCAGGTGAAAATCTTGACAGAACCATTATACTAATCCACTAAAAAAATCTCTTCACGCGGGCCCATTAGTATCCAAAATTTTTCGTTTCAGGGATTACTCCTATTCTTATAAAAGATTGTCCTCCATACATCCCTATCCTTGCATACATCTCTTGCTTCCGTTACATCCATACATCGGTTCATGCAAGCTCTTGTGTTTATACGACTACCTATATCCTTTCGCTTCAGAGTGTCATTCACACATTCCAACCATTCTTTCTCCGGTCCACCTCTGGGTACGCTACCACTCACTTTACCTAAATACACTTGATTTGTTGAACTTTCTTCATTCATTCTTTCAACATGACCAAATCATCTCAGCAAATTTCTTTCACTCTTGTCAAACACTGTTTCTTCTACATCACATCCTTTAAGGACCCACTCATTACTGACTTTGTCCATTAGCGTTTTACCGCACATATTACCCAGGAACTGCATGCCAACCGCGTTCACTTTGCTCTTATCATTTTCTTGATACGTCCAGGTTCCGCTACCCTACAACACTGTGGGTGCCAGCACAGAGTTATATATTGCAATTTTAGCTTTATCTGCTACATTTTAACTTCTAGTAATAGCTTGTACACTGCCGATAATCTTCCTACCCTCGTTCATCCGTCTGAAAATCTCTGCATTTATCTTTCCGTCAGCAGTAAATAAACTTTCAAGATACACGAACTCATCAACTTGTTCTATCCTCTCCTCGTTTAAGGCAATGTTGCATACTGTTTTCTCACTCCTTCTTTTAAACACGATCATTTTTGTACTATTTGCGTTAATCTTAGGACCCATACTCTTCATGCTGGTAACCAGTCTGCTCATCATTCTCTGCAAATCGTCGGCTGATTCTGCCGTAACAATCTTATCATCTGCAAACGCTAGTCTACGTACTTTCACTGTCCCGACAGCCACACGTTTCTCGTCTAAGAGAGTCATTCTTAGACATTTGTCCATGTATATATTACACATCCAGGAGGACATCACGCAGCCTTGCCTAATGCCCTGCCTAATATCAAACCAATCGCTCAGTTGTCCATTCACTCTTACACTCGCTTGACTACCATTATATATTGCTTTTATTGCTTTTAAAAGCCAACCATTCACTCCACACTCTTTCAGGACTTCCCAGAGTTTAGATCTATTCACCTTATCGAAAGCTTTTTCCAGATCAACAAATGCATAGAAAACTCTTTTGTTTACTCTCAACATTTTTTCCATAATCTGTCACAAGCTAAATATTTGATCCGCACATGATCTCCCTGGCATGAATCCACATTGGACTTCTCGCACCCTTTCCTCAGTCATTCCCATGACCTTCCTAATAAGTGTTTTGGTAAATATTTTGTCCTCGGTACTCAGTAGGCTAATCGCTCTATAATTAGTACATTCGCCTTTATCTCCCTCTCCCTTGTAGATTGGGACGATAATCGCCTTCTTCCAATCATTTGGAACTTCACCATTTTACAGCACACATATTCATAAATTCGCTCAGCCACACAAACAAATATCCGTCACCGCTCTTAAGCATTTCAACGGTGATACCATCCACACCAGCAGCCTTGCCATTCTTTAGTTTCTTTAACACGGAAATAATGTCTTTGATATCAATTCTTCTTACGCTACCTACAACAGGATTGTCTAACGTATCCTCTTTAATGCCACGGCTTTTATGCTCCATAGCTTGACCTCCATAAAATTTCTTGAAAAAATCTCTCATACTGTTTTTCACTTTATCCGAATCCTATACCAGATCACCATTAGTATTCTTCATCCCGGCTACCTCAGTGGTAGTACTTCCTTTCCTAATCCTCTTAACCCATTCCCAAAATAATTTCTTATGTCCTTCAAAATCTTTTTGCATTTTTTTAACTTCTTTCACTTCGATTTTGTTTTAAATGCTACGTGTATTGTGTTAACTTAATTATCCTTAGTTTGTATTTTTTCTTTGCTCACAGATCTATTGTTCAACATGTGCTAAGATTTTTGAAGATAATGTGAAAGGAGAGCTCTAAAGAGTCTAAAGTTTAAACGGCAGAGATACGGCGTTAAGCACTTTAGGACTGGGGGGAGGGTCGACACTATCTCTGAGTGCAGCGGTGCAAACGGTAGTGACAACTCGCCAAGGCAATAATCGTAAAAAAGCAGTTTATTTTATCGCTGCCGCGTCGCTTGGGTGCAGGGTATGAATACGTAACGGCTATCCAATAATAATTTTCCGCACTCGCTTTTCCTGTGATTTCAGAAAACCGCATGTACCCCTTTTATGCTAATCGCATCGAAAAATAGTTATTATTCCCTAATACTTCCGGCCTTTGACTTTTAAAGGTCGGAAGTTATTTTCGTGATGATAAATTAGAAAGAGAGTACATTTTGATAAGATACGAGAAATTGCCAGCTACTCAAGTATCTAGTTTACATTAAAAAGTGGAAAATGGAATTGTCAGCGACATTAGTTATATCCAACAGGTAAAAATAAATTTTGTATTAGTGGTGTGCTTGTTGCACCCAAATTCTGAGAGGATACGCCAATGAGTATATACGTAGGATCTAATTGTAAAGTTTAATACATTGTTGAGTGAAATTTAGAGTAGGTAATATTACTTCAAAGTAATACTCTAAAGTCGTCGAAAAAAAACACGCCACACAGTGAACAGTTTTAAGAAATTCTGTCTCAAATTCGTTGAACTTAAAAAGTGTGAAAAATATGTTCTGACCTTGAAAATCTATGTTGAAGTTGGCCTTTTTGGCAAAAAAAAATTATTTATTGAATAACACGGACGCCTAGATTTTGCATTTGATGTGCTACGCATGTTTTTATATAGATTTCTACATGCTCAATCCGAATCTGGCATGTAAATTAATGTAGGTCAAAATTCGAAATGGCAGATCGAATATGGCAGACTACAATTGTAAAACAAAACAGATTTGACTAAAAATGGCTCCTCGGGAGTTTTTCGGGTCGCTGATTTCAAATCCAAAGTAAAAATTTAAAAATTCAACATGGTGGATCCAATATGACGAAGCAAAATTGTAAAATAAAATCGATTAGATAAAAAATTTCTACTTGAGGGATTCGCGGGTCGTTGCTTTCAAATCCAAAGTCAAAATTTAAGAAATCGAAATGGCGGATCCAATATGACGGATCATAGTTGTAAAACAAAACCGATTTGAAGTTATTAATTCTTCGCACACATGTCGTGCTAATATAATTACAATTTTATGATTGTTAATTCAGTAATTACAATGCTACATTGTTTCAACTTTATTCTACACTTTTTATCTTATACTTGCTCTAATTTTCTAGGCGCTACATTAATTCACTCTACTGATCTTTAGTCAGATCAGTTTTGTCTTACAATTTTAATTCACCATTTTGGAATATTAAATAAATCTGCTTTGTATTTACATTGTCGATACGCCATATAGGATCCGTCATTTTAAATTTAGAAATTTTAACTTTGAATTTGAAATCAACGACCCGTGAAACTCCCGAGTGACAATCTTTAGTCAAATCGATTTTGTTTTACAATTTTCATCCGCCATTTTGGATCCGAATTTTTTAATTTTTATGTTATATTTGTAGTCAGCGACCCGGGAAACCCCGGAATAGCAATTTTCAGACAAATTGGCTTTGTTTTTACAATGTTGATACGCCATATGGGATCCGCCATTTTAAATTCAGAAATTTTAACTTTGGATTTGAAATTAGTGACCCGTAAAACTCCCGAGTATCAATCCTTAGTCAAATTGATTTTGTCTTACAATTTCGGTTCGCCTATTGGATCCGCTATTTTGAATTTTTAAGTTTTAACTTTGGATTTGAAATAAGTGACTCGAAAAACCCCCGAGTAGCAATTTTTAGTTAAATCGGTCTTGTTTTACAACTTCTTCCGCCATATTGGATTACCATACCATACCAACTTCAACATATGTTCTCAAGGTCAAAACATTTTTTTACACTTTCTCTATAATTTTCCTATATTCGATAAGGACTCAACTTCAATTGAAAAAAATATTATCCCTCTAGGTCATTCCGATCAACTCCGAACAACTGACATTGGTATAAACTTGTACTAGAGTGAAGGCAGTTTAAAATATGATGGATGCAGCTTATTTAATACAATGGCCCCCATCCGGCTATAGCCGAGCCAAATGCTGCTTAACTTCGACGATCGAACAAGAAGCCATAAATAATTCTATCTACGGTGTGTAGATCTCTGGCATTCACTGCCGGATTTTAATTTTCTAGTCCGACAAATTTTGCTGGAGCTAAATTTTCTAGTTCGGCAAATTTCGTCTCACTCGGTCTAAGAATTTTTTGAAATTTCATTTTCTGTTTTGTTATTCTCAAAACCCGAAAAAAAAACGAAAGAAGTAATTTCAATAAAGCCAAAAAAATGTCTAGCATACCTGTTCAGTGTCAGTTTATCTCAACGACCTTCCTAAAATGGTGTATACTCTTTTGGTGTAGTGTAACTTTTGTCAACTTTTTTTGGGGATTTTTTTGGGTTATTTTTTTTAACATTCAGATTGACAAAAAAAATAAAAAAATACTTACAGCGACTGAAGAACTCGTACATATCTGTGGAATATGCTGTCAGTGTGTTTTTAGCGTTTGGTGTTCTTGATTATATGACAGATTATGTGTATTTACAAACAAATATTCTTATTTATGATAAATTAGTAAAATATTGTACTATATAGCTAAAGTTAAAGAAAATCTGGCCAGAAAAAAAAGTTTGTTGAAGCAAAAACTTGCCGAAATGTTTTGACAATTTAAAATTTTACAGTAATTTTGACTGTTTTTAAATTGAAATTGCTTCATTTTTGACACTAATTTGTTTTCACAAATTTTTGTTTAAATTTAAGGGTTGTGAAACATAACTGACGAACCCAGATATCCTAGAAAAAAGATTTGTCCAAATATAAATCCGTTTGTGACGAAAAAGGACGAAAAACCTAGTTGAATGAATCGATATGTCCACTTGAATTATAACTGAGAGGAAAGACATGCAAAAAATATTTGTAAATAAATAATACTTAGGAATAAGAAAAACCAACTTTCAACAAAAACTATTCTTCATTCTTTCGCCAAACGTTTTTTTTCTGAAATGATTATTTTCTGTTTTTATACTAAAGTCTTCACTGGAATAAAAAATTAAGACAATCTTAGACCGTAGCTACGTGTACGGAAATTTTGGTACGAATGGTCGGATTTTTTCGGTACAAATAGCCCTGGAAAAAGGACTATTTGTACTGAAATTGCGATACAAGTAACCGAAATTTTTCGATACACATAGACACTGCCATAATCGAATTCAAAAATTCTTCTATTTTTAATGCATTTATCAAGAATAAATTGATAAATTTCAAAAAGCTAGAAACTAAAATTATTGCATCTTAAAGTCTTAAAAAATTTAATTATTTTATTTTCATGTTTCAAATTTAAAATATTATCGAATATTTAATAATTCGATTGCAAAGAGTTAACTTTTGAACGAGACAAATTAGCCATCACTGTCTAGTCAACACTTCCAAACTTCTGTACACATGTAAATGTAAATCATGAAAGTATGATACTTTGTATTGATTGCTTAAGAACTTAATAATTGTTTTTGGACAGTGACTGTAGTGTTCAAGATGTTCAAGTTTATACCAAAAAATTTTGAATTGCGAGATATTATTGATAAACAATTCAAACGTTAAAATTGTACCACCTTCTACAGTTTTAATGATTGGGAGATGCCATTGTTTTTTACGATTCCACCAGAAAATTTTCAATAATAAATTTTGAAAGAAAATGTTTAAAAATTTGATCGTACATTCTTCTTCAAATTTGATGTACAGTTCAATTTTGAACACTTATATACCATTTACTGAGGTAATTATGCATCAAGGCTATTACTCCGAATTTTTGAAGTTGGAACTTCGGAAAACCGCTTTTTGAGAAAAAAGCATCTAAAGTTAGGGAGTGTTATCAGCGCACGTGTTATAATTTTTTTTCTCCGATTGATTTCGGGACATGAGTATAGTGCCAATAAATTCAGTATAGATTCTAGTATCATCCCTCACTCAAATCCGAAAATAATAATTTTGACCCTAACTTAGAAAAACGCGAATATCTCCTAAACTAGAACCGGTTATGAGAGTCTTTTTCATGCGGACGCCCACATATAAAGTTTAATTCATATTTACTCAAAAATAATCCATAATTACCCCAGTTGATGGTATAAAATTGAATTTTATATGTCCAAAGTAAAAAATTCCTTATTTTTCAGTTACGCATTTAAGACATTGTAATTTTCAAGTCTCTACATAGAAAACCATACTTTATATTGAATATAGCTCAGATTTAAAATTCTAGAATGTATTCACCTGTAATTTTAAGTCGCATGCAATTTTATGTACTGGGTGTGCATAAAAATTATGTTACATGCATGCCTTGTTTCAAAATGATGATGTTAAAAGTAACACTATGAGGGAGACTTGTATCGATTTTTAAATCTAGCAAAGTCGACCGCGAAACGACTTCTTGGCATCGCGAGAATCGAAATTTTATATGGAGATTGAGGATCTTCGCAGGGGCACTAAAGAGAGTTAAGGGCCACTTAAAATGGCTGTCGTTTATCCGCAAGAGGCAAACGCCGTGTGGTTGGTATTATTATTATGGAGACGAGTTCTGGCATAAATAAAGCATAAATCACAGTGCGTCATAAATGTCCAAAACCTGCGAGACAGTTTGGAACTTACGCGCTTACCCGTAACCAATGGTGACTTCTTGGTGCTAAATTTTTCATACTTATCTGTACATCTTACGAAGGTCGTTTATCAATATTTAAGTTGATCGCCGATTATGTTGTGAAAAATCTAAAGCGAATTTATCCAGTATTATTAGCACCACATAAGATCGTTAGAAATGAGTGTATTATGTTATAAGGAAATATTTGCAGGAAGTAATCATTTTGATTATAATTTATGTGATTATAATAATTCATTAATGTTGGATTAATGTGCGAATCGGTATTACAAATATGTAAGATATGGCTGTGTTAAACGTTTCTTATTGCTCATGAGAATATGGAAAAAATCCATTATTTTCACGGAAAGCCATTTTATTTTAATAATTACTAAAACTTTTAGTATATTTGCTCTAACCATTTAAAGAAACATGGTCGAACTGATTTTTTAAATAATGGAGAATATTTTAATGAGAAATCAGACATAATTCTACTTCCCAGTTTCCCAATTTGCCAACCATTGATGTCATACACGCCATATTATCCAAATTTAGTAGTATTGATTTTTATTTAATTTATGAGGATTGAATAAATTGATGGCATCACTGCTGAGGTGGATAATCGACGTCTATTGAACAGAAGCCTTTCGAGGTAAACATTCTGCAAGTTAACATCGGGAGTAATTAACACGAACGGAACTACGGGGAAGGATGAAAACGGCGATTGGAGAGAAGAAAGAGGCGACTGGCAGCAGTGAATCGAGACTTTGGAGTTGAAAACAAAAAACAATCCCGCGAGAATCCAATTAATCACGCGCGAAATAGAGCACCCTTCCGCCGTTTTATTAACCAATTAACGAGACGCGATATTCACTGCCAAGAAAATCCAGCAAGCAAGTCATCGTTGACGGTTCTTCAGAGTTTTGGTCACGAAATTTTCAGGCACGAAAATTTAAAGCGATAACGAAGTGTTGGAAGACTTGGAAATAAAACATTTGGATAACTGTACCATGATCCGCATCCAATTAATTTTGTTGGTTATAGTAATAACAAGTTCAATAAACTTTCATTAAATTATAGGCTTCAAGTGTTAAGTTATCGATTTGCCATGTTGTATCGATTTTATCGCCTTTTTATCACGTTTACGGAGCAGTTTAGTTTGATTCAAAATCAGGAAACCGATTTCATAGTACGAGTACTTTCACCTCAGTTAAGTGAGGTTTCGCGGAAAAGTGAAAAAAAGGCTAGTTTTAGAGTGGATTGATTATCTAGCATAGAACTCTTTTAAATAATTATATGGCTAATTTGGAGATAATTTTGTTTAACACTACCATTAAGTTTATAGACGATTCACAATAATTGTGTCTAATGATACTGTCACTTTATATGTGTAATGAACACAGCATATTTGCTAGAGCTACTGACTGTATAAAATTTACTTCTTTTCCTGTTTTTGTTCGTTAAAGTTATTGATGTATTTCATGAGAAAACTCATAAACAGAAATTGTTTTGGAAATATGTATATTTTTAATCTTAGTTAAAATGAAAAGGAATCTGGTACCCTTTACTTTTAGAATCTTGACGCATTTCCAAACTAAATTTTTTCGGGTTACCGTAAGCTGGGGCTAAACAGCGCATTTGTGGGGAAAGCAGCGCACACCTCATTCTCTTTTTCAAACGCGATATTGCTTCTTCTACGTTTTTCAATTGAAGTTTTAGAACTGCTTGTTACAAGCCCTTATATTCTTAAAACTAGCATAAATTAACTAATGCTAAAATTTATAGGAGCTCTTCCCTTGTCATCTTTTGTCGTGTGATTTTTTCAGCACTATTTTCAGTGTACACACATCGAGGGAATTGACTATTTTTGCAGCCTGCGTTAGAATCCAGATTGTTTGCCGTACTAAAAAAAAATTATTTGTTTTTGCTATTTTTTATGTAAAAACATTTTTTCTTAGCCTTTTTCGAAATGCAGTCTTTATCGGATTGGCCTCCTCTTGTAGATGGTTTGACTGTTTGATTTGCTAAACAGTTTTCTTTATGGTCATTCTTTTTGTTCGTTTCCAGTTCTTGCTTGTTGCTTGTTCCTTGTTTATCCTTTTTGCTTATTCCTTCATCATCCTTGTTTTTTGTTCCTTGTTCATCCTTGCAGTTTATTCCTTGTTCATCCTTTTCGTTTATTCCTTTTTTATCTTTGTCGCTTGTTCCTTCTCCATCCTTATTGTTTGTTCCGTGTTTATCCTTGTTTATTCCTTCTCCATCCTTGATGCTTGTTTCTTGCTTATCCTTGTTGCTTATTCCTTCTTCATTCTTGTTTTTTGTTGCTTGTTCATCCTTGCTTTTTATTCCTTGTTCATCCCTTTTATTTATTCCTTCTCCATACTTGTTGTTTATCACTTTTCTATCCTTGTTGTTTGTTCTTTGTTTATCCTTGTCGTTTGCTCCTTACGAGTATACATCCATATTCATTCCTTCTCCATCCTTTTTGTTTGTTCCTTGTTCATCCATATTGTTTATTTCTTTTCCATCCTAGTTGCTTGTTCCCTATTCATCTTGGTCGTTTTCTCCTTGTTCATCCTTGTTTCTTCCTTCTCCATCCTTGTTGTTTATCTCTTGTTAATCTTTGTTGTTTGTTTCTCGTTCGTCCTTGTTATTATTCCTTGTTTATCCTTGTTGTTTATCTCTCATCCATACTTGTTACTTATTCCTTTTCCATCCTTGTTGTTTATTCCTTCTCCATGCGTGTTGTTTATTCCTTTTCCATTCTTGTTATTTGTTCCTTGTTCATCCTTATCGGTCATTCCTTGTTCATCCTTGCTGTTTTTTCCTTTTTCATACTTGTTGCTTATTACTTCTCCATCCCAGCTGTTTGTTTCCTGTTAATCCTTGTTGTTTGTTCATTGTTTATCTTTGTTTTTTGCTTCTTGTTCATCCTTGTTATTTATTCCTTGTTCATCCTTGTTGCTTGTTCCTTATTCGTCCTTGTTGTTTAATCCATGTCCACTCTTGTTTTTTGATCCTTGTTCATCCTTGTTATTTATTCCTTCTCCATCCTTGTTGTTTGTTACTTGTTTATCCTTACTGTTTGTTCTTTGTTCATCCTTGTTTCTTGTTCCTTTTTCACCCTTGTTGTTTATTCTACCTTGTTGTTTGTTCCTTGTTCATCCTAGTTGTTTGTTTCTTGTTCATCCTTGTTGTTTGTTCCTTGTTCATCATTATTATTTGTCTCTTGTTCATCCTTGTTGTTTATTCCTTGCCCATCCTTGTTGTTTATTTCTTGCCCATCCTTGTTCTTTGTTCATTGTTGACCTTGTTGTTTATTCCTTGTCCATTCTTGTTATTTGTTCCTTGTTCATTCTTTTCAATTTCTTGGAAGAATCCTTTCTTGTTTTTGTGACATGTGAGTAGTTTTTCTTGAGTTTATTTGATACGTTGTCATTTCCAAATTTTCCTTTCCATTTTTTTGCCTTTTGTCTAACAGAAAATTTAGGTGCAGCAACATTCGAAGATTTTGGGACTGCTTTCTACGGATTAGGTCACCAACCACTTTTCTCCTCTCCAATTTAATTTCCTTAGATAAATTATGGATGTCTATATTCTTGAGCTGTTGTTCCATTTTTTATTTCTCAGCAGCGGCAAACATTTCATTTGTCACATGAGCACCTGTAAAATTCTTTCGATTTAAAGTTTCTTCTAACTCACTTTTAGCCTTTTCTATGAAAAAATCCAAACTTTTCTCTTATAAATCTGTTTCATTTGAAAAGTTTTAAATTTCTATTCAAACTCATTAACCTTTTCATTTTCCACTTCAACTTCTTCAAATTGTGAGAAAATAGTGTCTTTAGTGTAATTTTCTTCAAAATGATAGCAAAATAGTGTCATCGCTCAAAAAAAGTGTCAAATAGTGTCAATAGTGTGGTGAGTCCGAAGCCTGCTTTTAGCAGTACAGCACCTTGGTTCCTGATATAACAAACAAACATTAATA
>JAUMHM010000016.1:20073802-20110384 GCA_032362435.1 Melikaiella ostensackeni | reverse complement strand
AGCAGTAAATAAGCTTCCAAGATACACGAACTCATCAACTTGTTCTATCCTCTCTTCGTTTAAGGCAATGTTGCATAATGTTTTCTCACCCCTTCTTTCAAAAACGATAATTTTTGTTTTATTTGCGTTAATTTAAGAGCTTTAAACAATTTCAAGGCATATTCAAAGGACTTCAATGGATTTGAAATATTTTAGGGTATTTGAAAATATTCCAAGAAATTTTCAAGAGTTTTAAAAAATTTCAAGCGATTTCAAAGGATTTTTAATATTTTAGGGTGTTTAAAAAGATTCTAAGTAATTTTAGATTTCAATCCTTTGAATAGATTTAACAGAATTTGAAAGATATTAGGGTATTTTAACAATATTCCAAGGAATTTTCAATAGATTTGAATAATTTGAAGGGATTTTGGGAGATTTCAAACGATTTCAAAAGATCTGCAATTTTTAAGAGTATTTTAAATGGTTCCATGGAATTTTCATCAGATTTAAATAATTTTAAGGGATTTAAGGAGATTTCAAAGGATTCGAAAGATTTTAGGGTACTTTAAAAGATTTCATAGAATTTCTAAGAGGTTTAAAACATTTCAAGGGTTTTCAAAAGATGTCAAAGGATTTGAAATATTTTAGGGTATTTTAAAAATATTCCAAGTAAATTTTAACAGCTTTAAATAATGTCAAGTAGTTTCAAAAAATTGCAAAGGATTTCATATTTCAGGGTATTTTAAAAATATTCCCAGGAATTTTTAACAGCTTCAAAAAATGTCAAGGGATTTGAAAAGATTTCAAAGAATTTCAAATATCTTAGCGTATTTTGAAAGGTTCGAAGGAATTTTCAAGAAATTTAAGAAATTTTAATTCATTTCAAAATATTTCAAAGAATTTTTAATATTTTGGAGTACTTATAAATATATTCCAAGAAATTTTCAAGAGCTTTGAAAAATTTCAAGGGATTTCAAAAGATTTCAAGTGATTTAAAATATTTTAGCATATTTTAAAAGATTTCAACTAATTTTCAAGGGATTTAAAATAACTTCTAGGATTTTTCATGGATTTTGATGATTTTAAGGGATTTAAAAAAATTGTCATTCGATTGTACCAAATGTTCTCAAATTTCGGAAGATATGAACGATAGTGTAGGACCTGTAAGGTTTTAGGATATTTTAAATGATTCCAAGGGATTTTATAATATTTCTGAGATTTCAATGATTTTAAAGAATTTTAAAGTTCTCAATGTATTTTAATAAATTTTACAGGATTTTAGGAAATATCGTCCATGGAATTTCACAAAGTTTCACAAGATTTTCATGGGATTTCAACGGATTCAAGAGATTTGAAGTGATTTTATAATATTTCAAGGGGTATCAAGGAATTGCATGAGATTCAAAGGATTTTCAAGATTAAAAAGGTTTTTATTTAACTTTCATTTTGAGGGCTGCCGCGAGCGGCCCTGATTGTCTTGTCCATCATAGAGATTGCATCCAAATTGCATGGGATTATAAGGCATTTTAAAGGATGGCATGGGATCGCATCGAAATTGCATGGGATTACGTGGGATTGTGAAGGATTGCATGGAATTTCATCGAGATTGCATGGGACTACTAGGGATTGTAAAGGATAGCATGAGATTCCACAGGATTTACATGAGATTGGAAGCAATGGATTGGATTGCACGAAATTTTGCATTGCATGGGATTATAAGGCATTTTAAAGGATTGCATGGGATTGCATCAAGATTCCATGGTATTAAAAGGGATTGTAAAGGATTGCATAGGAATGCAAAAGATTGCATCGGATGCAATCTCGATGCAGTCTCTATGAAATATCGAGCGATCTCTATACAATTTCGTGCAATCAAATGCATTGCTTTCAATCTTATACAATCCCATGCATTGCTTTGAATCTTATGCAATCCCGTGAAATCTCATGCAATCTCCTGAAATCTTCTGCAATCATTTGTAATCCTATTCAGTCCTTCACAATCCCTTGCAATCCCATGCAATCCGTTTAAATCCCTTGTAATCTCATGCAATCTTGATATAATCCCATGCAATACCTTACAATCCCATGCACAGGGGCAGACTGGACGTGGGACTGAATCGGTGCAATCACCGATGGATAAGACATCGATGGCCGCTCGCAGCGGCTCTTACCATAAAATAAAAATAAAATAAAAACCCTGTAAATCTTTAAAATTCTATTAAAATACATTAAGTCTCATGAAATTTCTTGATACCCCTTGAAATAACATAAAATCACTTGAAATCATTAGAATCAATTGAAATCCCATAAAGTTCCTTTAAAACCTTGTGAAATTCCATGAAATCCGATATTTCCTGAAATCCTGCAAAACTTATTGAAATACCATAAGAACTTTTGAAATTTCTTAAAATAATGAAAATCCTCGGAAATCTTATAAAATCCCTTGGAATCATGAAAAATATCCTAAAACCTTATAGGTCCTACACAATCGTTCCATATTTTCCAAAATTCTAGGAAATTCTGTAAAACTGCATAAAAATTTATTTAACTCTTAAAATCATTAAAATTCATGGAAAATTCTTGAAAGTTTTTCTAAATCTCTTGATAATTATTTGCAATCGTTTAGAATACGCTAAAATATTTGAAATCCTTTGAAATCTTTTGAAATTCCGTGAAATTTTTTAAGGCTCTTGAAAACTTTTGGAACCTTTTGAAGTACCCTAAAAAATTTCAAAAACTTTTAAATATTTTGAAATGCATTGCAATTTTTTAAACCTTTTGAAAATTCCTTGATATCTTTCAAAACACCCTAAAATATTTAAAATCCTTTGAAATCCTTTGACATTTTTTAAAGCTATCAAAAAATCCTTGAAATCTTTAAAAATACCATTAAGTCCTCAAAATCCTTTGAAATCTATTAAAAATTCTTTGGAACCATTTAAATTACTCTTAAATATTAAAAATCCTTTGATATCGTTTGAAATCCATTGAAATCCCCTCAAATTATTTAAATCTATTGAAAATTCCATGGAATATTTTTAAATACCCTCAAATATTTAAAATCCTTTTAGATGTTTTGAAATCCCTTCAAATTTGTTTAAGGTTTTGAAAATTCCTAAGAATCTTTTAAAATATCCTAAAGTCGTTATAATTCTTAAAAATTTTTAGAAATACCTTGAAATGTTTTAAGATCTCTTCAATTATTTCAAATCCCGCAAAATCCCTTAATTCTTATGAATAAATTCTCTGAAATCCATTAGAATATAATAAAATCCCGTGAAATTATATGAAATCTGATGATATTCATTAAAAATCGTTTGAAATATTTGAAAATCTCGCAAAGCCTCTGAAATCCCGTTAAATCTATTAAAATATTATAGAATCATTAAAAATATCCTAAAATTTTATAAATCTTATAAAATCCTTATAGTGTTTAGAAAGTTCTTTAAAATCCCATGCAATCTTTTGCAATCTCATGAAATCTTGTAAACTTGAAATCTAATGTACATTAAACTAGCTGTGAATTTGATCTCGGATGTTTCCACTTTGTTTGTATCTATAATTGTATGGTGCTCATTTTTATGAGTACTTTGCTTCCTCATTATGACTAGTCAGCAAATATATTTGCTTCCTCATAGAGGAAGTAAAAATACAAAAATACAAGTAGGTCAATCAATTCGTCTCAAATCAAGGAGTCTTTTCTGTTTTTGAATCAACTTTGAAACATGTTGATGAAAAAAGTTATACTAAAAAAAAAAGATTTTTCAAATACTATAAATGGCCAAATTGACCATAACTTCCTTATTCTTTAGTAAAATGCATTAATATTATAGGTCAATTGATTCGTCTAGAATCAAGGAGTCTTTTTTGTTCTTGCATCATCTTTAAATTATGTTAATGAAAAAAGTTTTACTATAAAACTGATTCTTAAAATATTATAAATGATCATAGATTCCTTAATCTTCAATGAAATGTATTCATATTGTCAATCAATTCGTCTTAAGAAAAGGAATCTTTTGTATTCTTGCATCAACTTTGAATTATGTGAATGAAAAAACTTTTACTATAAAAAACCCATTCTTAGAATATTATCAAGTGCTAAAAAAATTATATTGATTATTTTTATACATCCTTCGGTCAGATTTTAGATATTAGCGGTTAAAATCAGCCCTCTAAATTTCATCAGTTGATTTGTAACCGTCTTCAAGTTATCGTATTCACAAAAAAGTGTGACACACACACACACACACACACACACACATCCGGACAATTGCTCAGAACATTGTATTAGGGATTTTTCAATTGAGGAACGTCTAATAAAACGAATAAAAATGTTTTCGAAATTGTTACCATTACAAAGCCTCCTCTGTGAGGAAGCAAAAAGATAAAAATTTGGTCAAAATTCTCAATTTTAGGTATTTTAGGGGATGTCTTAAATTTAAGGGGGGAAAGGGGAAAAAGGGGATTAGGTATAAAAGGGGACAGGCTGTAATCCCTGAAAACTTTTCGTTTAAAAATAAAAACTGTTACGGCCCAAACAGCGGTGCGTTGACATATTTCCTTCCATTGCCCGAAATTTCAACACAATATTTTATTTAGTTTAAAAATAAGAAGGCGGAAAAAATACGTGAGACGCAGTAGACAATAATTCCTAAAATCTGTTAGATGTTGTTTAGAATAAGTCACTTTTCCCCTTTAAACATAAGATTTGACATAATATTACTGGTAAAAGGGAAAGAAAGAGTCGTATATATTTCTGTTAGATGTTGGTTACATAAGTCAACATTTGTACAAGAACTTTTCCTCTTGATCAAAAGAAGGAAAGAATAAATGGAAAAGCCTGATTAAATGCGGAAAGAGAGGAGGAAATTGATCTATTTAGTTTATTGGCGTTTGTAAGAATGATATTGCAAAGAAATATAATTTGGCAAAGTAACTTGCTGCCCGTAATAGTCAGAAGAAAAGTATATGATCAATTATTTAAAGATTTTATTATATTTTCATTTATGTAAAAAATAATTTAACTTTACAATTTCATATTATATTTCATATTAAAATTGAACGTGCTTAAATTGAAAGAGTATGTCAATATTTCAAGAGTATTGATATACATATTACATTTAATGCAGTAATGCACAAATAAAAGTACAAACGCTCATCATATCTCTAATTAAATTTCACGAGAGAGACGTCAATAATCTCGGAAAGATTAACGATTGGATTTTTTCTGTATATGTGAGAGTAAAACTCGTAAATTGGTGACTGAGTTCGGAATCGTTACGTCAGACTTCCCGGCGTTAACTGGATTTTAATATGGCCCATCATCGGCTACAAGCTTTAATTTTATTAACCCGCTCCAACATTAAAGTCTATTATCTGTTATTCGCGATCTGCTGTTATATTGTAGAGCCGTGAATGAATTAAATATACCCAATTCTTAGTGCATTTAATACATGTAAAATTTTACATGTGAAACATGTATAGGAGCAATTTTATCTTGCATATATATGTGTAATTTTGCACACATAATGATTTAAGTTCGACGTCTTACACTTTATACTTATAGCAGCAGTTGTCTCTGAATCTGCAATTCATTTGTGCTACGGGGCGTGAATATCAATGATCAATTCCAATGATACAAAGGGTGGTCCACGCTTCCATTGTTTTTCGCGTTATTGCTTGAGATTGCGAAAGATTTGACACGTTCTTCGTCCCATTATCGAGATTTAAGATATATCGAGACATCCGGCAATTTCTTCATTTTATGGCTCTGTTTGTATAATGTTGCGTGCTCTATATCATCAGAGTAGTATCTTTTCAGGTTTATAATTTATTATTTATTTTTTTTCAAAAAGGGGATCATAAGTTTCGCAGGTGCTGTGAATTGATTTCAGATTGTGGGAAAATATCCGTAGAGTTATGTACAGAGTATGCAGAGTATAGAGTTATATACAAAGAGTACGAATAGAAAGATCATTTTACAGCTTTTACTAAATTTAAGAAATTTAAAATTTTCTAAGTTTTCGTATAAAGAGAGATTTACTGTAAGAAAAAAGACATTTTTAGATAGTACTTAAGCCCAGATTCGGCCCGAAATTTGTATTTTTTGTTAGAAGATTACAGGAAACTGGTCAAAATTGCTGATATTACGAATCAATATTTTCTTTGAAAAGATGAAAAATGCATTCCGCACCCTGGCCACTCAAAGTCCAAAGAAGAGTTCCAGACTATTTTCCGGTTTTCCCAGTCAAAATGATATTTTCCCTGGTTGACTTTTAAGCATTTATAGTATCAATTATTTAATAAAAATTGCTTTATTATATAAATTTTGAAAACGATTAAGCATTTCAGAACTCCAAGAAAATTTTGCGTAAGAAAGCAACTGATGTTATTTCAGATTATATCGTGTTTTTGTGATCAAGGAAAAAAATATAGGTTCTGAATTTTCTATAGAAAATAATACTTGAATCTATGCTGTATTTGGTAACATTATAGATTTATGTCCCTGAAATGCCCGGAACTGGGCAAATTTTATATTATAAGAAAAAATATAAAACGTGACCTTATGGCACTCTTGTACTTTAAATCAATTTTTCTCGAAACGCGGGTTTTCAATTAATTTCCGAAATATTTAGGGTATCCCTAAATTAAAACTATAATGTACCAATTATAAGTAATAAATTAGAGTTATTTAATTACTATACTAAATTTCTCAAAATAAACTTTTCGTTCTTAAATATAAAAAGGAACTTTGGTAAAAATTGAAGAAATTAAATTCAGAATAAGTCAAAACTTAAATTCTTCTTTAACGTCAAACATTCAAAATTTAACTCCGAAATTCTTAAAAGTTAAAAAATCAAGAATCTAACAATCAAATTTGGATAATACATTCAATCTCAAATATCTCCATTGAAATTTAAAAAAAAGCAAAATATAAAAGAGGATAAAAAGAGGGCAATCTTCAAATCACCTCCCTTCTTTTTTTCTCGTCTTTTTATAGATCTAATAAAGAGGAACAACTTTGCTCTGTAGCCTTTTTTCGTATCTTGCGTATTTTTTCATGAAATGAAAATTTTTGATTTTCAGAAAAATTACCGCCATTTTGTTAATTTTTGAAGTGTTTCCAATTTTCCTATGGATTTTGAAAGAATGTGAAATCTCTTACTAGAATCTAGATACAAAAGGTTCTAAAAAAATTCCCGGCTATTTCCCGGCTTTTTACTGGTGCTCGAAATTCCAGGCTAATTCCCGGTTTTTCAGGTTTTCCCAATCAGTGGCCACCCTGATTCCGATAAAAAAATCTTTTAGTAGACGTAATTTTCCGAAAAATTCGGTATTGGAATTTCTTAATCATTCAGGACATGATTAAATGAATGCAGGTGAATGCAGTTTGCTGAAAATTGAAATAATTATACACTTTTGTATTAAAACAATTGAAAGGTCAGCATTTCTAACATTAAAAAATTAAAGGACAAAAGTTCGAAATCTAACATTTAAATATTTAAAACCGAACATTCCCAAATTGAAACCGTTCGAAACTAAACAACTTTTCATTTGAAGTTAAAATTTGAACAATTTAAATAAATAATGTGTTATCAATGATTAAAACACATAAAGATGAAACATCGGAAATTGAATTATTATAAAAAAAATTGTATAATTGTACATTATACCTTTGAAAATTGAAAAAATTCCAATTTCAAACACCTAAAGTGGAACAATTTTGAGTGTTTTCTATTTAACTTTCTTCCAAATTTTTCCAAATGGTATACACATTTTCAAAGCCTATATAAAGTTCAATCAAATTAATTTCGAAGCGTTTTATATTCAAAAATGACCAGTGTTACCCAATTAAAAATGGAAAGAATTTTGATTTACAAATCAAATAGTGAAAAAATTTGAACTATTTAAATAGGTAAAGAAACGTTTAGAAATGCAGAATTTTAATTTGAAGCTCGAAGAAGTAAACGATTAATCATTTCATTAATCAAAAACGAAGATTTTGGTATAATCAAAGACTTTAAAAATTAAACAAATCAATATCTTTAAAAAAAGATTAATTTCAAATTTGGAACATGCAAAGTTGTGCAACTGCAAATTTGGACAAGTTTACATCCAAAGCACATCAATTTGCACAACAAATAATTTGGTTGCTAAAAGTATCAAAAACGCAAAAATTTAGACAAACAGACATGCAAATACATAGTTCCATTCGAAATGAAAAGCGAAAATGATACCTTCAGATTTACTGTGATCTTGAAATCAAAAATATTTACAACCAAATTGATCATAAATTTTGCAATGTCTTAAAAAATATTTTTATTTTAAAGATTCGAAAGGATATAAGTAAAAAGAGACGGGTTAAGAAAAAAGGAGGACGTCTTTTTTTCTCTGCCTTTATTTTTTTCAAATTCAAACAAATTTGTTACTAATGCTATAAAATAAATAAAAATTTGATTACTGTAAGCTGGGGTTAAGCAGCGCATGCGGGGAAAAGCTGCGCACTCTTGATTCTATATTTTTGAATGCGATTTTTGCTTCTTCTAGATAAAAAATATAAGGACTCGCTACTAGTAATTATAAAACTTCAATTGAAAAAATTTGAAGAAGCAATATCGCGTTTTAAATACAGAATGAAGGGTGCGCCGCTTGCCCCACATATGCATCGCTTAGCCCCAGCTTACGATACTTCGAGAAAACTTTTGCTTATGTAACAAAATTTTGATTAATTTAACTAAAACAGTTTTTTACGCCAGTAGTAAAATACAAAAATAAGTTTGTTGAAATAACAAAAAAAGTTTTTTGAGGCAATACAAATCTTCTGTTCATTCTAACACATAGCATCAAAATTACTTTGCCAGCCCAACCAAATATTTTTGTCAATGATTATTTTCAAATTCCATGTCCTACAAGATAATTCTTCTGAAATACGATAGTCTATTAATTATTATTATTATTAATACTAATTTAAGAAACTTTAACTACTTTAAAAAAAATCAGATTATCCGCAGACCGAATCCCTTTCAAATCAGACAGGCAGTGCAACTTCAAGTCACAGAATCATTCGCCTCTTAAATATGTTTTTCAAATGAAATAAGACGACACGTATTTTCGCATTTTGAAAACAAAAAACAATCATTTTCGAGAAGTTATGACTATTTGAAATTTTAGGGTTGTTTTTCAAAAAAACACAAATATTTTCTTTAAGCCTTCATAACTTTAGACCTGATCGAGATATTGAAGCAAAATTCAGCAAAAAAATTGAGCAAAAAAAAAGGTGCGGTTTTTGGGAAAATCGATTCTTAATATTTTCAGACCAACTGCCGCCATTTCATTCATTTTCAACATTTTTTAAATTTTTCGGCAGGTTTTGAAAGATGACAAAAAACTTTACCAGGGTCAGGAAAACTCTACGTTTTTTATTTAATCAAATATTTTTTGAAAATTCTTGCTTATATAAAAAACGCATTTCGTAAGTTTCATGTAGGCCAAATCACTTTTGTGGTCACGAGAATTTTTTTCTCGAAAAATTAGATTTTTTAATTTTTCTTGCAAATGATTCAAGATATAATAAAAGAGTAAGAGGTATTTTTTGTAGAACTTTTTTAAATGAGCAAAAGTCTTCTTTAGTGTTTTGTCGAATCGGTCTTTGTTTTTATGAAAAATGCGAAAATTCAATTTATCAACAAAAAAAAAAAATTCTTGTTGCCACAAAATTGATTTGGCCCGCATAAAAATTACAGAATGTCTTCCTTATAGAAGTACCAATTCAGTAAAAAAACCTATCAAAAAAAGGTGGGGTTTTTGAGAAAATCAACTTCTAAAATTTTCAAAAAAACTGCCGCTATTTTGTTCATTTTCAACATTTTTTCAAATTTCCAGCAGGTTTCCAGAGACGACAAAAAAACCTCACCAAAGCCCGAAAAGAAAGCTTAAATATTTCAATTAGATCAAAAGTTATAAAATTTAAAAGCAAAAATTTGTGTTCCTTCTTTTAAAAAAGATCCTGAAATATAAAATACTTATAACTTCGAAGTTGAATTTTTTCTTAAAACGGTAAAATATGTGTGCTCTTATTTCCTTGGAAAAACAAAATATTCAAGAGGCGAATGATTTTGTGACTTGAAGCTGCACCACCTACCTGATTTGAAATGGATTTAGTCCGTAGTTTATTGTAACCGCAAAGAAATTTTTTAAATCGAACTTTTTTCTGAGTGAGAGAGATTTTTAAGGCAGAATAAAGAAAATGATTTTCAAAAATGATGGATGTCTTTGAGACACCACGCCTCCGAATACCTTTTGCATTAAGGATAGCCAAACAAGGTACTCAAATGATTTCACCTTCGGATTTTTCACACGGTTCAAACTCTAGGCGGTCTTTTTGCAGGACTCAGATTTCGGCGAAGGCTAAAGACACGAATAAGTACACTGACTCTTTCGAGTATCGCGAATCGATCGGATTCAGGTTGGTAGACACAAATGGAAATGGGCTTTGGGTGGTTACCTACCACTCGACTCTTGAAAGTGCTATTCAAGTAGGAACGAATGCACGAATGTAGATTACGTTCCTAGAAATTTTAGTAGCTATAAGAAATTAAAATGAGTCCCAAGTATATAAATAAGTACACTGGAAGCTCTATATAAAGTCATTCCATTTAAGCCGTTCCTAGAATTTCCGCCGGCTGCATTCGATCATGAGGGGGTCCAAGAGGCCGAGAGAGAGGCGCTGTGAGCGCAGCGGAGTTGAGCAGTTCCGTAGCCACAAAGCGGGCCACTTGCGTACATATTTCGCATTTATGTTTAAGTACACGCGGAAAATTCTCTTTTCATTACTAGGCTTCATTATTGAAAAATGTTTATCCTTTATAGAAAGAAAATTCTACATTTGTACAAATTGCAGATAATTAATATTATGTATTCCTACTGGAAACAGTTCACACGGCCCTGACTGTTTACGTCATAGAAATTCTTGGAAGGGTATCACGGCCATTGCAGGCCATACCTGAAACCGTCTCTAAAAGGAGGTTCCTGGGTATTTGATATGATAATGGAATTAAATACTATGAGCTGTCGTACATAGTTTAATTCGTTTAATTCAAGAAACATTACTATCGAAATCGTATATTGTAACCAGTTATAAAATTTAATCTTAATTCGAAGCTTTGTGCTCATTTAAAAAAGATACAATTAACGTTTTTATAAACTAAAGTAAACAGAACTATTTTAGAATTGAGTTTTAAGATAGAAACACATCTTAATGAATGATCGCTGCAATTAAAACGACAAAATTAATGCTTTATATCATGTGCAGTGTTTATAATAATTGTTCAAATAATTAAAATTTATTAATTTAAAAAATATCACAACAAGAAATCATTGATGAGACATTTTAAGTTGATTCATTAAGAAAAATGAGACTATTCATGGAAGAAAAATCTAAATGAGCATTTGTTTACATAAACTGTTTAAATAATTAACAGTGATTTTCATTTTTTTATACAAAACTTTTACCAAATTTTCTTGAGAATATATTCTATTTTATAGAAGATCAATGAAAAAATTGCCAAATACAAAATTAAAAAACAAAAAAAAAATGATGTATGTAACGAAGCACAGAAATATTTTTCATCCAACGCAGCCTCAAAATACTTGGTCGATATTTTGTTTTGTTAATTAGAAAATGAAGAATATATAATCATAGTTTCAAAAATAATTAATTTTTTTTCGTTGCAAAATCTCGTTTTGCTTTTTAGTAACCTTCACCCTAAGTTTCAAACTTTACATTGGTAGCTACCGATTGAAATATTTTCGCATTAATAATTTATTGTAATCGCATCCTGGATCAGAAAAAGTAGACCAGTTTGGGAATGAGATCTGAATTCTAAGCACTAAAGACCGAGATTTTCAATCGTATTTTTCTTCGTGTAGGTATACCATGACCCACAATTGAGTCCACAATAGCATAATGGAGTACCATGACTAACTATTATAGAGTCTTCTGAAGTGATCCACAATGCAAGCCATGATTTTCGACGATTGGAAATCGATCGTCAAAAAGGGATCTCGTGCGACACTATACATAGTATATATGGTCAGACTCAAAATTGCTAAAGATTCGACACGGGCAGAGTATCAAATAGGCCTCGCAAGAGGAAAAATATGGTATCGCAAGTCTCGAGCCCCCCGATGAGAATTCGATGAGAATGCAACTTGATTGGCATACTCTACCCTGCCGAGCCTTCATCGACGACATCCAAATGTCACGCATCATTTTTTAGGACTCTTAACGGTAATAGAAAAATTGACCGCGAATCAAATCCGTGATGGCTTAATCGAACGATACTTCTGTCAGCAGTTTTGCCATGAGAACTTTTACGTTTCGCATGCGGTACGCTGCACATTTTATAGAGATCTTATTTTAGAAGAAGTGGTCTTTAATATAGTTGGCGAAAAAATTCGGCAAAAAGTCGATTGGAGCGAATGGGTATATTTCTGATTAGGTATTAGTGAATTCATTTAAACGTCTAGTTGATGGTCAAGCTCATCCTTTAAGAAAGAAAAAAGTTTGGAAGAGTAAGATTGAAAGAAGTTTTTGATTAAATATTTAATGTAAATTGGCACACAGGTAATTTTTAGTCTTCAAATATTTTAAAGTTGACTTTTCAAAAGCTTTGGTAGTGCCAATAATGAAGAACAGATCACATAAAAAAGCCTTATTAAAAACGATGATTTATTTTAAAATTCAAAAATTTTCCAATCTGTACTTCCTTTTTCATTTTAAAATTTTAAAATTCGTTGTTCTACCAAAATTAATATTTAAATTATGATCAGAAAATATAATAATCGAAGTTGTCTGATTTTGTTATCACTTTCTTCTAAGGGGCCATCCATAAATTGCGCAATACATTTTTTGGCGATTTTTTACCCTCCCCACACCCATGTAACAAGTCGTAACAAAATCGTTTGCCACCCCCCCCCCCCCGTCTATATTACGTAATTTTTTCAAATATTTTTAGGTATGTCTTATTAAGTACTATTTAGGTGCTTACTACCCGAGATACCTGAATTACCAAATAATTAAAAGTTATTAAAATAAAAAGAAAGAGAAGTAAAACAATGTGGAACATGCAGCACCGGAACAATACACTCCTCGAAAATTGAAAAGTATAAAAAGCTGTGTCAACACTGTCATCTAGTATAGAAAAATATTCACGGAAAATTTTATTTTTTACGATTTTTTTAATTACTCTCACACATCTACAATTATTTAATATTTAGTTTTAAATAATAATTAAATATACTCTAGATGAGTTTTGAAGAATTTTGATACTTAAATTCTGGATCATCTAAAAAACTTTTGGAATATTCTACAATATTCCTAGAAATTAAGTTACGTTTTCATTTTATTTTAAAGGTGTAATACTTTCTATTAACTTTAGCGCTCTTTGATGCAAGACTGAAATTGCAACGAAAGTTTTGAAAAATTCGAAGATCAGAAATTGTAGACTTGACATTAGAGATTTTCAAATCATAGATTAAAAATTTTCCACTATTTATAATATTTCTAATGTGTCCCATTTTAAAATCACCCCTAAATGCTAACATTGAAATATTACCATTTTTTATTAATTTCAAAAACTTTAATAATATTTTGGTAACTTCAGGTGCTTGAAATTTGTAATTCGTCAATTTGCCAGACATGTAAGTTATAAATATTTTATTTTGAACCTGTAGTTCAATTTTGAACAATGAATTTTAATATTCTTGAAATTTTTATATTTCAGTTAGGAATTATCAAATCTGTAATGCTTCCATAAAAAATCGTATAATAAAAAAAATCCAGCTTCAACTCTTCAATATTGGCATTTTTTACTTTGAGAGACTCAATTTTTTATCTTTTAACCTTTAGGACAGTTTCGTTTTGAACGCATTTTTGAAAATGAATTTTCAAAACACATTGTTGTACATCAAACAATTCAAGTTTCAAATCCTTTTTTTCAATTCTCCACATTAAAAATTAAAATTGTACAATTGCAAATACTGAAAATTTGGATTTGATAAATTATAGATGATTTAAATTTGCAAGTATTTCATTTTTATAGGCAAGAGATTTTTTAATTTTTCAATTTTACAACTCATAATATTCGAGATTTCACAAGCTTATAAAGTTATAATTAATATAGTGATTCCCTTTTCAAGCTTCATAATTTTTCTGTCTATTCTAAGGCATAACATTATTATCTTTTCAGTATCAAATTTTAATATAAATATAAATATAATTGTTCTATTCTGAAGAACTATATGTAAGTAAAGTTGTGCTGTTTTAAAAAATTAAATTTTTTAACTATTCTTTAACGAAATTGTTCACCATTGTTTCAATTTTATGTGCCCAAAATTTAAATTTTTTTGCATTTTACGCTTTCAAAATGAAATCGTTTCTCTGTAAAAGCTGAAGTTTAAAATTGAATCATATTGAGGCTTTAAAATTTGTTCTTGGTCACTTTTTAACATTTCAAATTTAAGATTGTTCAGTTTTCACATTTTCAAAAATCTATTTCTTAAATTGTGTATGATTCTCAATGTTTAAATTTTATGCGTTTAAAATTTGAAATTTTTCAGCATGAAGTGCTTCCAAATTGAAATTGTTTTTCTTTAAGGGGTCATTTTACTATCTCGGAAAAAAAGGTGATTTTCAAGAATTTTTTTCTCAACAACAACTTTATATGATAAAATTAAACTTTCAGCGTTTATTTATGCAGTCCCAAAGTTTAAAAAACAATTTTTTTTACATGCAATTATATTTAGTTTAGTTATTATTTAACAATAAACAAAGTGTCTTAAAAAAGGCATGTTAACTACGCGCACGATTTCTCAAAAAGTTTCCAACCGATTACTTTTGAAATTTCTACAATTATTTAACATAAATATCTACAAAGTGACGAAGCGGATTTTTTTTATTTTGCAAAATAAAAAAATGGCTGCAGTTTAAACAAAGAATTTCCAAAAATCGTGTTTTTTGCTTTTTTTGTTATTTTAACTACGATAAAATTAAATATTAAAAAACCGCTTTGTCACTTTGTAGATATTTATGTTAAGAATAAAAGTAGAAGATTTGAAAGTAATCGGTTGAAAACTTTTTGAGAAATCGTGCGCGCAGTGGACATGCCTTTTTTTAGACACTTTGTTTATTGTTATATAATACCTAAACTAAATAATAATTTTATGTGAACAAATTTTTTTGTAAATAGTGCAATTTACTACAATAACCCGCAAATTTGGCTATGCATTTTTCTATATTTTTCGAAAAGTTAAACGTGAACTGAAATAACCTAAACATTTCGTGGAACGATTACGATCACAATAAACTGATGAACACAAAAAAGGTTGAATAATTTTGGGAATAATAGTAAGTAAAAAATTGTGGAAAAGCTGTGTTTTTATGAATATTTTTCTACAGAATGCTGGAAAAAATCAAAATACTAATCTAATTATACCAATATTGAAGTCTATATAACTTTATTACAATATTTTATTATAATTTCTAAATTTTAACGTTATACTATAATTTTTGATACATGGATTTCATATAGGGTTGATTTGTTAAAAATATCATGTAACAGTATCGAATTGCCCCGACCCTCCTCGTATAACATCGTAACGTTTTCCCTTCCCCCTCCCTTCCAAAAGCTGTTACGTAATTTATGGATGGCCTCTGATCAATTTGGTTCTTTCGCTATATCTAATACCATTTAATCATATTATTTTAAAATCTATGTTTTTCATCTAAATTTAAATTCATCTGAGCATTTTCATAACTGCAAGAGATGTTCTCAAACTTAAAATCTTTAAAAATTTCAAAACATTGAGATCATAGATTCATAATTTTAAATCTGTGAGAGTTTTGATAAGGTTTTAATTTCGTATTGAAACTTCTCCATTAATGGAAACTTGAAAATTTTAAGCTCATCAATTTGGATAGAAACATCTATAACTGGAAGTTCTTAAATAATTGAAGGTGTTAAATATATAAAAATTAAAATTTGGGATCTGAAGATTCTATTATGCTTCTTAATTTGAAGAGTTTCAAATTCAGAGGCCTGAGGCCATGAAATCCTTAAGCCTGCAATTTTAAATACTTCAAATTCTACAAACATAACAAATATTTAAATAGACATAAGCAGGTACCAAAATATCACTGGTACCGGCCTCGTCCTGAGTTTTTAGCGTAAGCGGTACTGGGCTAGTACCTTTTATTTTATCAGAACACTACTGGGCCCCGTATAATAAAAGAATTAGGCCCAGTACCGTTCCCACTAAAGCTTTGGTTTCAGGTCAATACCAGTGTCTTTCCAGTAGTGGGTCAGTACAGAACATTATCATCATTACCAGTATTAGAGTGGTTTTACAATTTTCATCTGGATAAAGCTAAGTTGTTTCTTAAAGAACACAGAAAAAAACTTGGAGTAAGAAACGTAAGAAGCGAAAGGTAATTGGCGAAAGAGGGTAATGGTAAGCTGGGTAACTGAGATCGGGGTGAACTCACCGTGGAAACTCAAGTGCTAACGCCGAAACCAGTAACGTGCTGCCTCTAACGGTGACCTCGGCACTAGCTCTTGAGTTCCCACTGTGAATTTACCCCGATCTCAGCTACCCTGATTGCCATTACCCTTTTTCGCCGATTACCTGCAACGTATCTTACTCCCAGTTTTTTTCTGTGAAAAGAGTGAAATCACATCGGAACTTTCGACCTTTAAGTTCGAAGTTTCGAAATTCCTTGCAGGTTAATTGTCAAATTGAACAGGATGCTGTAATTGAACACCATTTAACCTCGGTGCTACCAATGTCCTCCGGAGCTAAACGATCCTTTCTACGCTCACGCTCATTTCTATTATTTCCCTCCTCAATCGTCGGGATTCTGTAAAGACAGGACACGGTCCTCATAAAGGGGGTGTTTTTCCCCAAGCGAGTGAGTGTCGCTCGGATCGAAGTTGATCAACGAAGATGAGATGGGGAAATTATCCTTAATAGGATTACAGGGTGACGGATTGAAACCGAAGGGTGAATCTGTAGTCAAATATTTCACGGGAATGAAAAAGAAAAAAGGGGCAACCCTTATTTATAGGATCAGTCTCTGGGATTTAGTAACTGAAAATTTGGTTATATTAATACTATGCAAGCCTCAACATTTTTAACATTATAAGGATTATAGTTTCTTACAAAATTTTAAGTATGATGTTGATAAAAGTATACTCTATAATCTACATAGTTTATAATGGATGCTCCTATAACTCATATCCCCATTTCACGGTGCATTTTTAACGATACGTAGAAATATCATACAATGAAATTTTGATTCTTATATGCAAATTATATAGTTCCACAGATTATGCCTATAACTTTCGCCACCGGTTTGTTAAAATACACTTTGTCCCTCTCGTCTCTTTTTTTTGCATAATTTAGTATCCAAGTACGATAAGAATAAGGGAACAATAAAAGTGCTCTCTTGTAAAAGCGATACAATCTGATGTTTAAACAATTTGCCCGCTAAGCGGGCACATTTTTATCGCGTATTATATGCGCGACTCGCTTCGCTTGCAAATTCGAGCGCGCCTAGGGCGCGTATCTTTCGGATCTCGCGCTTCGCGCTCGATAATATTTTTAACTCACACTACGCACTCCACGCGAAATTTTATAAATTTTGTTAAACTCCATTATATCAAATGTCTGTTAAATTCATTTATGTACCTAGTTCCGGAACTCCTGTTTTAGAGGAAAAATTTTGTCCCTAAACATTTTATTCTATACTGTCAATTTTCCATAAATTTCAAAATATGTTATTTCTAACCTTTTTAACAGTATAACCTGTTTCACCTTTGGGGTAACAGCTGTAGTACTTCCGGCAAAAGAAAAAATTCAAATTTTCCACCAATAAGAGACAACCTTTCCTTATCTCACGTAACCTATTTCTGCTTTAAGATCATACCATCACCAACCGAGTCACCAACACGAAATTCTTAAAAGTATGTCGCTTCCTCTGAAAATGTATTACCTTCAAAATTTTTGTTGAAATTTTATGCATACATATATTAATTTTATAAAACAAATAATAAACTATAATCAGGCTGGTGAGCGAAAACGGATTTCAAAATTCCCTGACTTTTCCCTGACATTTTCCTGACCAAAAGATGAAATTCCCTGACTACTTTTTGTCTTTCTCATCTGAGTCTACGAAGTACATTTCGATTGTGATGGAATTCGTAAAACTAAGTAATGTTTCGCATCGAGTTCATATTATAATACTGGCAAAAAAATTACTTTGTTTCACGAATTTCATCCCAGTTTTGACAGCCGTTGTATACTTCTTTATATTACCTGACTTTGGCCGAAATTCCCTGACTTTTCCTGATTCTTCAAATTCTCTGACTTTTCCCGATTTTCCCGGTCGTTTGCCACCCTAATGATATAAGCAATCGCTTTTACTTCTGAAATTAATTAAAAGATCCAAATTTTTCGGAAAATATGAAAGAGGGCCCGTGTTAGGCACCTTTTCCCTAATCGCGTGATTCAAAAGAGTCACATCTAGCATGGCAATAAAATTCAAACTCAGACATTAAAAAAGGCGTAAAGAGTACTTGAAAATTGTGAACAAATTTGAAAAGGTTTGAAAGGAAGATGTTAGGACTTGTTCAGCGGGAAGAAAATTTTGAATGAATCCCAAGGGTCGCGTGCCTAATAAGCAGATCGAGGCTGACACCTTTTGAGGCGTCAACAAAGCAAAGTCGTTTGTAAGATTGGAGTCGGTCATCGGTCGCATTGTCGGGCTGGTGAAAAATTTCCGGTGGAATCGTAAGTAGGTGTCTTTCTTCTGTCCGAGAAAGGGCAACAAAGGGAACCGCGTTGTCTCTATTTTCGGTCCTTATACACAGCAACGTTCTGATAACTAGAATTTAATGCGCGGACCGAGCGAAAATTATGGGCTTGGTTGCGCGGACGGTGCAGAACGCAGGCGTTTCAAAAATTCTCGGTAAATTACAGACAGTCACACCTTTACGCTCGGTGGAATGGCCAGGCGCGAGATTTCCTGCTCCCACGGCTCTAATTAATTTCCAGGACCGCCAACGAAGCTCCCTTCGGTCTGCTTTCCAAAATCGATAAATAGAGCCGTAAGGGGCTTTTCTTTCACGGATTGTGAATGACTCCTGCGAAAGCAACGCCCATCTTTTTTACTCAATTAAATCTGACAAACGACGAATCACTTTCACCATATTTTTTCACCATCCGAGGCCCATTAGGACCCGCCATTAGGCGATCGAAACTAATGCTACTCTTTATGAGCCTACCAATAGATTTTACCTGAGTCAAGTGCTTTCACAAAATAGCCGGTTCTTTAATGCTGTGGGAGTGATGTTAAATATGCCGTCAAACTTTTTCAATCATATGCGACGGTCGAAAAAGGTTTTCTTTATTAAATTATTTTCTTATTGGAATATTTATGAATAGCTTTAACATCAGAGGAAAAAAGATTTTTTAAATAAATATGAATTTCCCTTATTAGACGAGGTATTACACAATACTTGTATCTCTATTAGAATTTAATTACATATCTTCCTTTCAACAGGAAATTTATTATCCGTTGTCCTGTAAGAATTTATATGTTCCTGCAGGTATAATGATTATGGAGAATAAGTATGTACTGAGCGCGTGGTGGGTCGCTAGACAAATTTATCTACATCATATTGCTTCCTCATAGAGAAAGCTTTATAGCAAAGAAAATTTTCGAACTGCATTTTTTGACATATCTTGACATAATTCGACCTCAGCAGTCCGAAATTGAGGTTTTCAAAAAACGTCCGTGTGTGTGTATGTGTCAACAACACTCTTTTTTTCTTAAAGATTGAAATGAAATCTACTTTCTTATGAAAATTTGTTGTGTACTGAAAAAGAACACCCAAAAAGTTCACAAATTAAAAATAGACTTCGAAACTACCCGCCTTTCCGAATCATGAGACACAAATACAATAAATGTGTATCTGTGCATGGCAACCTTTTCCACTAAATTCAAGATAGATTTTTTAAATTTATTGGTATTCTCATTATAGGTTTCTTTGTTTTCTTTTTTTTTTGTTAGAGTCAAAACATATTTTCTTGTGAATATGAAATATCTTTTTTGGAAAAACTCATGAATCTTGCATTTTATTAATAAATTCCTCTGTAATGCATCCAGTCTCAGATTTACTAATTGAATAAATTCCTCAATACTTTTCACCAGTCTTCCAATAACATCCATCATAAAATCACATTACCCTCAATTTTCATGAATTTCATTGAAAACCATAATACCAAAAACAGGAAAATCAGAATAGATAAAATAATTTTTTTAACTTCTTTTCTTTATAACAAAACAATCCCTTTAACACAGAGGAAGTACACTGTTCATGAAATGATCACAATTAAACATACAACATTTAATGAACGCGCTCTCCAAACTACTTTGCAGCAGTTTTATGTTACATATATGCAAAGATTCATTTCTTTAGAAACAATTTTTATAACCTGAAGATTGCAGTTTTCGCAGCAGTATCCATACTTTGTTATACAACATAAAGAAGATGAAGTATTTTTGCAATCTGAAATAAAGCGGATATTGCAACATACGAGCCAGTAACATGTGTCTTTTCTTTTCAGCACATGTCACATTTGAAGCACTATGTCATTTTATTCTTAAAAAATATCTTTTGTAAGGACAAATGAATGCAATAATGAGCAAACAGATGTACATTGCATTTTGTTGCAAACTTATTCATTTCCTGAAGAAAGAAGTGACTAAATTTTATATCGCCTTTAAATTCGAGGATGTCCATTAGTAAAATGTCTTTCACATGAAAAATGACATTGATGTATTTCTTTGGCGAAACAAATTTTCAAACAAAAAAAATTAGTTGAATTTAGAAATAAAGTATGATTTTATCACAAAATTAAAAAAAAAATTTAGCATAATTTATGCGTTTTCGGCAAAGGGTGAAACACTCTAAAAATTAAAGTTCTTTTTATATTCAGGATTATTTTTAGAGCACCCTATTATGTAGCCACTATGCACCCAGAAAAAAAATGTTCTTCATTCAACAAACTCGTTTTGTTGACCTCATTTGGATGATTCAAAAAAAAAATTTGGTTAAGTTAACAAAATTGTTGTTAAGTTGACCAAACTCGTTTGCTTCAGTCAATAAAAGTTTTTGGTTGAATCGTTTTCCGTGCAGAAATTTCGAAATGGTTCTGGTAGGGCGCAGACGAGTTTTTCCTATTTCTAGTCAGGCTCTAATGGGGAAAATTAGCCGGGCTCCATCGGTAACGAAACGCTTTTGTCGATATGGGCTCTACTAGACTTTCTAGTAGTATTCTAGTGTGGGTCGCCCTTCCATAACCCAACTAAAAAGAAGGGCCCCTGCGGGTCTCTTATGGCAGTATTTGTTCACTTAAACTAGATTATATTGATATATTATTAGAAATTGTCTAATAATATGTAAATCTGATCTTCTATAAGTAAATCTAGTATGAGTAGGTCTGCAAACAATTCCAAACAGTATGCAGTAAGATGTATATATCCTATAAATCATACATAGAATTTCCACATCACGCCCGAATCTTTAAGATTCGAACATTATTTAAAACAAACTAATTTTTTACATTTGCATACTTAAAGCCCGTAAAACTCTTCAAACTGATGTTTAGAAATTTACTTTTGCACTATATTTCTTGCAATCATTGACGATTAGAGGTTAAGATTTGGAACTCACTACACAGTTTCACTACTATTTTTCAGCGTTCAAAAATTAGATGCCTTCACTTCTAAAAACTCGTGATATATTTTTATATTCACGATATGCATTCACACTCAAAACTTTAATAAATAACTCGTTAAATGTTAAAGATTTTCATCTTTTATGGACAAGTGATCATGTGGCCTTGCAGCAAACTTCTATCATAGCGTCAGTCGATGTGCGTCGCCTCTGACGCACAGCATTTAGGCGGTAATTCAAAATACGAGTTTTTCTATATTAAAATTTAAAGGATAAAAAATTAGTAAAAATAGGAGATTTCAATTAATTTACCTTATTTCGCTACATAACTTTTGAAAACTTTTGTTACTTCGCGAAAAATTATTTCAAGAAAATAAATTTAGCATTCTTCTACAAACAATAAATGTTAGCTCGATGTTACTAAGCTCTCAAATATCGCAAGAATTTAACAAAATAAATGTAAAAAATTTGTTGATTGTTTTCTTAATCTAAGTGCAGTATATTTTAATTCAACATTCATCTGGGTAGATTTCCTTTACCCTTGCAAAGCAAGAAGTTGTTCACTAGAGCCTGAAATATCAGTTTTTTCTAGACTGTAAATTCTGGTCGAAGCTCCATTAGATACAGACAGATTCGCCATACTCATACGAAGCATGGAATTCCTCACTAGAGCCTGACAGGGTCTCCATCAGTTTTTTCTGAACTAGAAATTCTGGCAGGGGCCCCATCAGAACCCAACTTCAAACAGGGAAAGATTGGACAATTCACACACGGGTTTGTTGATTTTAGAAAATGTTTTATTGATTGAACAACATTTTTTACTTGAACCTACCAAATACTTTAAAAGAGCATTTTGCTAGAATCAAACAAAAGATTTGGTTGATTCAACCTAAATATTTTGTTAAAAGCATCTTAAAAGCGACCCACGCATTATATTTTTGTATAGTAAATTTACAATCCCCGAATAGTCATCTTAAATTACAACAAATGTGTAGTCAAATGTGTAGTCATAATTTCTAGAATTCAATTTACAAATTTCATAATTTGTGGATCAAGTAGTTTTCATAACTGAACTGTAATATATAATATTCTTCTCTGATAGTTTCAACCGAATTAATTATTAGTGACACAATGATCAAATAAATAAAAGAGATAAGAAACTAACCTAGAAATTTTTTTTCGTATATCTGGAATTTTCACCTTTAGCTGATTTTTCGGAAAAAGTTTAACCTACGCGTCATATTACAATCCTGATTGCTATATTTTGGCAAACGTTTTGCACTCTGAAGTTTCTATTTCAAATTAGCTGTAAAGATTAAGCAGCATCACAAGAAACTATTATTTTCTCATAATTCAGAGTACTAAACATGTACGGTAAATTTACTATACGTATATGCATATCGCTTCCATTACATTTATAGTAAAATCGATATAGAAACTTCTAACAGTGTAGTTATTACTGCCAGATATTATAATTAATTAACTTTTTCTGAAGATTTACAAGTCTGCAACAACCCATCCTAATGTAATTTGCAATCTCTCATATATGATCATAAATGAAAAAGATATATTCAAATTAATGTAACTTATTTATGCAGTCAAATTTTCATGGCACCTTTTCTGGTCTTTATATACATACAATAAACCTAAAGTGTGAAAAATTATGGCCCATACCCTTGAATTAATGAAGTAGTCTAAGAACAAACATATGACGTCAAGAATAATTTGTTCCCATATGTATAAATTTCTTACAGAAACAATCTCAACAGCACAGTAAAAAAGCAGATGATTACATTCTGAAATCCAGATTACTCACATTCTTAAATTCAGAGAAATTTTTTCTGGATTCAAGTTCAGCTCTGAAAAAATTGAAAAAGAAAAAAACAAAATCTTGAAGAATTGAAATAAAATTTTCTCTTGCGAAAACGAAGTCCCCAGAAGGCTTTAAAAAAAATCAAATTTTAATTTTTAAAGAATGTGTCTTGATGTTAACTTTTATTGCGCATCTTTTTTACTCAGAAAAAAGTTGTAGCTTTTTTACTTTTGAAATTAAAGTAAAAAAAACTGTCTTTTTTGGAAGAATCAATTTTTATTCTATTTCACTTCAACTCGTGCTCAGTTCTCAGTTTTTGAAAGTTTTTTTTCTGAACGTCGGGAATAAGTTTTACTTTTATGTTTTCTAGTGTTTTGTTTATCGAGGGACTTTTGAGCAGGCAAAAACTTCTCGCGACGAAAATTCGGAGAAAGATATGATAAAGTTTTTTTGAAAGTTTCAGATCAACATGTTGAATATTTTAGGAGCAGTAATGATTTCAGTTTATGACGGCGCTCGAGTTTTCGAGTTTACTGTAGGCTCCCGGGCTTACCGCCGCGCACATGTACCTTTTCGGGATTCTTCCATTTCAAAATGTATTCTTCTCCCCACAAGTAAATATTAAACTGACAATTTAATTAAATATTTTTTAACAATTATTTTTAAATTTTGTAATTTTTAAAACATTTTAAACATAAAACATCTAGAAGATTATTAGTCTTACGTACTACATATGTTCCTTGTGCATAATTTAATTCAATAAAAGAACTTTACATCTAAAAAATCAAATGAATTATATTTTAAATTAATATTTCAACTTAAATAATTCCACAAAAAGTTTTGATGTGTAAGATAAACGAAGCAGAAATTTTCTTACAATTTATTTATTGGAAGTTGATAGAACAGTAATAATTCCTTATTTGAATAAAAAAATTATTTGAGCTTTTACCTTTTTTTACAAGTTTTTTGAACATTTTGCTCTCATGTACTCTCGTCTCTCTTTCGTTTTCTACCTCAATTTGTTGGAGGTATATTTTTCATTTCAATATAAATTGAAAAATCGCAACTTATTTATTAAATCAAATTTTATAAAGCAAAAAATATTAAATTTACATTCAAAAACTATTTGAACTTATAGTTGTGTAGTGTTCAGAGAAGAGTTAATGACTATTAATGTGTTTTCATTTTTAAATATTTTTAGTCAAAGTGCAAGACACGTGTGCATAGGTTTGTTTACAAACGAATTCTCAAGGTCGCTTACTGGTTAGGCAGTTAGGCAGGTGTAAACATTACGTAAATTAGAGTAACCTAGATTTTAATCCAAATATTACAAGCCTAAAAATGCATTATTAATTGAATAAAATTCATGAGTGTTTTGCAAAATTACTTTTGTTAAATTATTATTCACTAAGAAGTTTGAGCAATATAGTCTTATATCTTATAAGGAAAAACTCACTTCCGCTGTCATAAACTACAATCATTACTGCTCCTCAAATATTCAACATTTTGATCTGAAACTTTTCAAAAAACCTTATCATAGCTTTTCTGAATTTTCGTCGCAAGAAGATTTTGCCCGCTCAAAATTTCCTCGGATATCCTGAAGTGCTATCCCTGAGAATTTTATTGAAAATTTTTAAAAATTGACGAACTGAGCACGAGTTGAAGTCAAAAAAGAATTAAAGTTGATTTTTCCAAAGAAGACAGTTTTTTACTTTAATTTGAAATCTAAAAAAGCTACAACTTTTTTTCAAGTAAATAAAGATGTGCAATAAAATTTAACATTTAGATACATCCTTTAAAAATTAAGATTTGAAATTTGTTTCAATAGCCTTCAGGGTACTTCGTTTTTGCAAGAGAAAATTTTATGTGCCCTTATTATATCCGGCCCCTCAATTGGAAACCCAATAAATTATGGGCGTTCACAAAAGCAATAAACATGGCAAGTAAAGGGTATAAAACTTTCCTATTTTTCAAACTTCACAGCTACAAGACTATTTCAAAAGTTATCACAAGGGACAAAGCAAGAATTAACTGGAAGGTTGAAAAAATGGCGATGCGAAAAGAGGGTTGGATAAGAGCGGTCTTATTAAATCATAAACGTCAGACAAGTATGCGCGATAGCGTTGCGTCGGGTGCGACGAATTTTTGGCGGTGTGAGAGAAATGCGAAAAATCGTTTTGAATAAATCGTACGAGGCATTCTGATCCGTGGCCAGACGAGAGGCGGGAAATTGAATAGCCAATCGGAGTGCCTGGTAGGAGTGGCCAGTGCGAGAAACTACTGTTCGAGTCTGCGGGGCACGTCGTCAGGTTGCCGGAATGGGAAAAAGAAAAGGAAACAACATTCTGCTTTCGCTGGAAAAGGATAGGCTGATAAAGTGAAAACGGGAGAGAGAACAGGGTGAGAGTAAGGGTGAGAGTTACATAAAGAGGGTAATATTAAAGAAGGGTGCTATGGACATACATATTGCGTGACCTGTCTTGCGTTCTTGTCAATTAAGGATAAATACATACATATGTATATCTATCTTGTCTAATATAGAAGACAAGAAACGTGATGGAATAGTCGATAAGAGTGCAGACAATATCGGTCGACTGTGCACACCGTGCACTTATCATTGTCATGCTTCGATTAGTATGGAGTACTTCGATTAACACTAAGCATTAAAAATCTGCATGACATGTACTGATTATGTTCCAATGTCGTTGACAAATCAGTTTCCAATAAAAATTTCACAGGGAAAGTATATAGCATCCAGTCGAACACTTGAGGAAACATTTCTATAGCAACTGGTGAGGTTTATCATCTTTTACATAGTGAAACTTATATAACAATTAACATGTAATATTGAAAATTCATACAACCATAAACCAGAAGTAAGTACATATTAGGAAATTTAAGAGGTTGTGCACCCTAATTTATTTTATAGCAACAGGAACCTATCTTTTAATTTGATCTTCTTCCGTCATCAAAGGAGTAAACAAGGTCTAAAAGCTTTACCGCTCAAGAATTTGAAATTCTGAATAACCGGAGGAATCATTAGCAGGTCAACACACGAAATCATAAGTAGTGGATGTTGAAAAGAGTAGCCAGTTGATGCTGGTTTATTGGGGTCCATATCCACGCATTTTATCCTTCTAGTGCGGTCTTTTCTCTCCGGAACCCACCTAAATGTCGGGGATCATGCTAAACGACGTGAGATCAAAGGGGCCGACAAATTCAGTGGCGACCTATCATAATAATTTGGTTCGCTCGCGCCTCTTTGTATTAGGATAGAAAAGCCGACGTTCTGTGGAGAAAAAGGGTCGGCCGGCGGTGCTAAATTGAAGCTGAAAGGGCTCTAAAAAGGTTTTACTGATTTCGGTACCGCGACGCAATCACGCGCAGGATCATCGCCATATATCCGCTACCTATATGGCATCGATGCGTCGGAAGGTGGTTGATTTAAGGGATTCCGCCGCGGGATTACATTAAAAGTTTACATGCAAAAAACAAGAAGGATAGTTCTATTACATATTCTAACTTTATTAACGAGAGAGTAGATGGTTATTTGATGCATTATACATGCAACAAATAATATACCTATTCAACATTTTCCTAGCCTCATCCTCCATCTGTTTCCTCATCCTATAATGCCATAATTACAGACATTAATTCTCAAAACATTGTTTTCAAAGGAAAAGAAAAAGACAGAATATTTGTATGTCCAAACAAAGATGGAATGAAATATTTCCCAGAACTCAGCTTCCTTATACGCATGATGAGAGTCAATAACATCCTCTCATCAGAACTCCAAGACAACCATATGAGTTCCTTTAACAATTTATAAAAATATTCCCAGAGAAATTCCCAGAGAAATATCATCAAAAGATTAAATAGAGATCCGAAATACATTGACCTGGATTCAACCGCAAATTGAACACTTGCAAGAAGGAACCTTGGGCTCGTAAACAGGATATACTCCCTTTGTAAATAAATTTGAAGAGGAGCACGTGTGCTGACTATACAATTCAGGAACCGGAAGAGGGTAAAACAAAGGCATACGAATATAAAAGTAAGGCGTCTCGAAGTGGATCAGTCGTACAGGAGCCTTTATACTTTTTGTCTCCAAAGTCCTCAACTGAAATAAACACATGAACCAGATAGAGAAGAAAGTACTTTAAGAATCTAGATTTTAATAAATATATCTATATATTCAACTAATGCAAATCTTTCACGGAGAAAAAGGACTCTGCTGATCTCACAGAATTATGACAGCATACATTTTTATGTATATAATGATTACAGAAAATACTGTAAGATTTGCGTAATCTTCTGTATGATTTACGAAAAAATTCTATAAAATCTACAGAAAACATCCGTAAATCGGAAAAATACATAAAAATGCTGTTAAGATTATAGAAAATTCGGTATAGACTCTATACGTGAAAAGCTATGATGTCGCCATGTTAACATAGAACCCCTGTAACATTAACAGATTTTCTTTTATAGATATCAAATCTTACATTTCGAAAGAGGATAAATTTATAAATGGCGCTGATGTGTCCATACAATTAACATAGCGATTTTGTAGTTTCGGAAGTTTGCTAAGATCTTAATCAGCACTTCGAAAGTTTAAAATCCAATTACAACTCAAGATAAAACCAATTTCAGCCTTTCGTAGATTCATACTTCCTACACACTGAGGATCTCATTCAGCGAAATAATTTCCAAGCAAGAGAGTTCTCGCATGAAGGAGTCTTGGAAAATGGCATCTGCTGCCAATATAAGCACGTGCATCGTTAATAATTTTCGAAATCGCCGCTGATGCAGGGTTTGAATCGCAGTAGCCCTCGTTAGTGTTGTTGTGCAGGAGCTGGGGATTCGCACACACGTGACACAGGTAATGCGAAGGCGAACTCACACAGCGTTGGACACCAGTGCACGAGCAAGAGGTACGGACCTGCAGGACGTTAAGTACGTCTCGTAAAAATTCCATCGAGCCAGCGTCATTTTGCCGAGGGGCTGCCGGTACCAGGGATTGGTAGGCTGGCCTGCACTAGTGCCCGCCCACCTGGGGAGCTAGAACGCCCTCTGAGAGCAGGGAGCTTTGATCTCTGCCGTCGACGTCACCGCTGAGGCCGTGGCTGAGGACTCCCTCCCACACCGAGGCGGGAAGGAGCAACTGAAAGCAGGATCGCTTCAAACCACTCCGAGTCACTCGCCCGAACCGACTGCGTGCCCCTTTACTGATACCCGGGTGGCTCTCGGCACGATTCGGTGATGAAGCCGAGTCCGACGCGTTTGTGTAGTACGAATAGGCCTAGAAATTTGTATACAAAATAACCTAAAACAGTTTTTTCGAAGGAGCGAAGTACGGCTGATTAGGTTGTTTATTTGTTGTCAACGGTTGTTGTTGTTCACAATAGGTGAAGTTTCTCGTGTGAAAGAGACAAAAAGAGTTTCGTAACAAAGGAGGGGAAACATAACCTAAAAGAGAAACTTGTACAAGTGGAGTTACTGTGTTTGTGATGATCGTGTGAACTGACAAGTGAGGGTTGATGGGGGGTTTATGGAGTAAAGCAAGTGACAATATCCTAGAAAGTGTGGTGTGCGACAATGTTGTGTAAGAGTTTCTAGATGGGACGTGAAAAAAAACTAAGGAAGGTACCGATCGGCTCGAGTACCTAACCTCGAGGACTTGGTGCGATTATGTGTACGACGGAGATGACGGAAGCTTTTACGATGTCGCCTTCAACAGTGTCTTCTAGTGGAACGACTATTGGTTGTTTGGGGTCTCCAAGTCACCGGAGAGCGTCCTCAAGAAATTCGCCTAACAGAGCTGAGGTGCAGGACGATGAGGATGAGATTTCGGTGGGGTGTCCGAGTCCTTTACCGTTGGTGGTGGTGACACCGAATGAGGAAGAAGAGAGACTGAGTTCATCTAGGGAGGAATTTAGTGAGAGACTGAGTCCAAGGAGTTACCAGGACACCCTAGACGAGGAGGACAGGTATTCGAGGGACGAGGACCACTATAGGATAAGTAGGGATCGTAGGATCTCCGGATCCAGGATCTTGGGGAACGATGTAACTTCCCTGAGGGACATTGATGAGGAGAACGAGGACGACGGGAGAAAGCGCAACGGGAACGGAAGTTCGGGTGGTGCTGATGATTATTTTAAGCCTCTGAAACGACTGAAAATGGTGCCGATTCAACAATCGGACGAGGAGGATGAACGGGAAAGGGAGCAGCGGGAGGCGACTGAACGAGGGGTTAAGTCCTTTAGCATCCTTGATATTCTTTCTCATAGACCAAAAGCGAAGATTGTGAGACCGTGGGATACGGCGGAATCTAATTTAAATCATCACCGACCGCATCATCATCACCATCATCACCCGTCTCATTCTGGTCCCAGGGATCTTTCCCTGATGGGCATGTCATTGGCCTCTATTTCGGGATCTATTAGTGAACCACCTCTAAGTAGTTCATCTTCCTCGGGAAGGAGTTCTGTTTCCGATTCTGGAAGCCCCGATCCTCTGGTCCATCACCACCATCATCATAGTATTCATCATGGGATGCATCCCGGACTTCATCATCCGGCGATGCAGCAGCAATTCAAGAGGAAGGCCTCGCAACAACATAGTTCTCAAAGCGGGCAGAATGGGAAAAGACAACCTGGACAAGGAAGTCCACTCGATGCTCTCTTTCAGATGACGAGCAAGACTTTCGACGCTGGCGAACACAGCCAAGGTTTGTCTCATTTTCCTTTCCTATTTGATTATTTAGGATTCTTATATCAGGATTCTGATCTTTAATAATAAATGTCTTGCAGTTTCCTTAAACAGGAATTTACAAAAGCTTGAAGAGTAGCTATAGAGCTAAAGAATTAAAACCAGTAATAATTTTGATTTACAACAGTCAGACTAAAATCCGTTGCAGTCATTTATTTCTTTGTACTTTTTTTGGGCTTGTTTATATCACGTTAATATGTCTGCCCTTCAAGTCTTTTTAATCCTTTAATATTCTTTCCGGGATTCTTATTTAGCTTGCTTTCGCGAAATTTCTTTCGATTCTTTTTAACCCGAATCTCGATGTTGTCATGGCCTTTTTTTATTTCCTTTTAAATATCATTCTCTTAATTTATATATTTAAATAATAAGAAAAAGAGAACAATCCAAAATCGAATCCGAGAAAAAGAATAAATATTAATGCTTCGTATTTCCGCCTTTTTTGCAGATGCATTATTTTATTTTTGTAGTTTGAATCCGATAAACGCTCCACAAATAAGACGTTATCTACAATTTAGTAATAAATTCTGGTGATTATAAAAATCATTGGTACGTGATGAAAATCTCATGTCGCAAATGCCCTGTCGGGAAATCCTGATTAATAGCCAATGATGCGAATAGTTGTCAATGACTCGACTTCCCTATCATCGTCTTGGTCGCAAACAGTCGATCATTAGAGAGACGGGACTTGTTTCTCTGAACGTAACTGTCTGTTACATGGATATTTGCATTTCGTCTTACAAGCCGATTCGTAATTAGATGACTGTAACTCTTTTTCACGAGCGATGAATCTATTATTATCTTAACTGGCAGGCAGTGAAGAGTAGTTTCTCGATCTGGATAATTAGAGGCAAGGAGGAGATGCAATTGCATTCGTGTTGCGGTTAATCAGAATCAAACAAGATCAGTTAAAACTTCGCGTTAATCGGAAATTGCCGACACTGATAAACGTCAACGGAAAAGGCATCGCGAGCAATTCTAATCGAGTGCCATTTAATATATTACTAAATGAAGGAAGACATTTCTATGACTGTGGATATGTCTAGATAATGCAATTTTAAATATTTATTGCTTGAAGGAGATTATCATGTTTCATCGAGATGCGAAGAATCAAAGCCTTATGAATATTAAGCGCGTAAATGAATCAATCACTCATTATAACAAGACGGGATGTGTCATAACAAGATGATAATTGATCATTAGCATTATTCATGCCACACTTTTGCAATGCAATTATTTTTTCATGAGAAAGATCCATTACTTGATGCATTTATTTAAATTGCTTTGCACGATCGGTATGTCAGTCAAATGGATTTGTTATGTAGATTCCAGAGTTGTGACATTATTTTTGTTGCTAATTTATTTGTTGGTAGAAATTAGATTTGATTAATTTCATAGTTCATTTTACGTGTGTCAATTGTTGGACTATTTGGCACGTTTAAAAAAAACGTACTATCTATAACTATAAAATTTAAATGAAAGCATTGGCAATTTTCATTGTGGCATGCAGTTATATCAATTTATTAATGAACAATATTTTCCTCTTTAAACTTATTTTAATTTTAATGTTGTTTTTTATTTAATTTTCGACTTGTTATACATGTGTTTCATTAAAGAATCATTTTGTGAATGAAGTTTTACTGAAGTACGGGTTGAACACAGTAAAAAAGAATACTTAAAAGTGTTACACCTTAAATTTAGAGATAATCTTAAATTGTGTTACGGCGATGGTAAAATAAACTACTGCTATACAATTGCGTATTCTCGAAAACGATTTACTTTTCTTTCACGCTTTCCTTTTGTGAATTGGCCCTGATTCTTAAATCAAGACTTTACATGCATATTTTGTTGGCATTCTTCAGTTTATATTGTGCGTGATAATTCAGATAATGATAGTTTTTTGTATTCTGGCACTAATAACATAAAACTGGTGCTCATTTTATATAAGTAACCGGGATCAACTACACATACGTAAAGATCATAATAAATTTTAAGATTAATAAAGAAACTCTATCGTAAAACTGTAAAATAATTAATGCGTAAATTCTATACAAGCGAAATCCTGAAAAATGGTCGAAAAGAAAAGAGTAACGTAAACTTATTTTGAAACTATCATTGAAACACCATATTGGTTTTTACAGTACAGAAATATGCAAAATTTAGATTTATATTTTTTGCCCACGATTTTTTTTTCTAAAAGAATGACAGCTGCTTTTCAGTATTTTTAACAGATTTCTAAAAAAATCTTCTATTTTTTAAGAAATGTTTTTGTTTCATTCTTTTAAGAAGGAAAAGATAAAAAATGTTCGTACTTTCAATTTCGTATAATTTTTTCTACAATAAAAATATATTTTTAAAGCTTGACTTAAACATATCTTACTTTTCTGAAGTTTCAAGCAGGCTTTTAAAATTTGTTTTTTTTTCACATTTTTATTTTTCTGTACTTTTCAAAATTATAAAATTGAAAGTACGAATGTAAAGTAAGAGTGAATGCATTTAAATAATCAAGTATCAACCAGTATGTGCACTTTTAAGATTTTATGACTTTTAAACACTTTTTTATCATTCAACAACGAACAGTAGTTAAAACTAAACATTTGTATGTTAAGTAAAAATATATAGGTCGATTTCAAAACTTTATTGCCCATAAAGTTATTTTAAAATTTTTATGACAAACATTTCAATAATTTTATCAGCTATTTATTTATTTTTGAACACTTGATGTATTTCAATTAAGCTTTTAATAAAAAAAAAACTTTAATGAAAGAAAAAATTACAAAATTTAAAGAACGAGCGGAACAAAAGATAAATGCCTTCAAAATAATCTAATGTATTTTCAAAATTTGCGCTTGTAAATATTTTTGAGCTTCAAACAATAAATAAAAGCGAAAACTGTAAACACTTATAATTTTCAGAAAAAAATACGTGAAAATATTGCCTCTAAAAAACTTTAGTGCACACAAAAAGTGTTTTCAAGTTTTTAAGTCTGTCATTTCAAACAGAAAATTTTAGTTACAAAAACAAAAACAAAAACAAAATAATAAAATAAATATTAAATGCACAAAAAGCTAGAAAGTCGGATGATGAGTAAGTTCTAAAAATATTTTTAATGTTTCCCTTGACAGGTAGAACATTCGAAGGCTATTTCCAAATGTGATCTAATTAAGTACCTGGGTTTTATTTCCCGGCCCCCAAATAAAATTAGGACTTCTGACAAAACTTCGGTTTCTTTAAAAGTTTAAGTAGGCCCCATCTACCTACAAAGTGAATGGTCCATAAACAGTTTCTCGCAGCGGAAGGTCGCCCTCCGTAAATTGAATTTGCCATCATTGCCAGGATCAAACATCTCTGCGAATTCCGTAATGATCGTCGTAAACTTAAAAAGCTTTATGGAAAGTATGGAGGGAAGAGCAGTGGTTTTTGAGTGCCTAAACACTTAAACCTAAACTAAACGAAAATTCCAAGAGTTCTCCCCTTAGACTCAGACATAAGATGGTAAGTTTGCAGTGCCTCTTCCGAAGAAGGAAAGATTCTGCTTTTGTTGCCTTGAAAACGAAAAAAAAGAACATACCTATACAGTAGGCCCTCTTATCTCAGCAATATTCTGCCCAGTTGCGGGTCCGCTTTACGTAATATTAGGGCTAAGGTTTACTCTCGTGATCATCCATTGTTTACGGTCGGGACAAGTAAATCGGTTTACGACACCTCTTTCCTGATCCTTCGTCAACATCTTAAGCGCTTCCTCTTACCTAAACAGAAAAATGAAATTTCAGGTTAGAGCTGAAAATATAACCACTTTGATAACATTATGGGCAACAATATTTGTTAGCTCAGCAAATATTCGTTTATTTTCTGTCCTATTTGATTTTTTCCCTTTACAATTGGAACGTATGAAAAAAGTAGCCTATTCAGGGTGACTCCTAAAACCTTCGAAAAAAATTCTCGGTCTCTTTTTTTCCATTCTCTGGGGTTTTTCGAGTTTCCAAAACCTTCCCGGGTCATTCAAGCTTTACGACTTGAGCCTCAATAAGTAAACAATTCATGAATTGAAGTATTCTAATAGAAATTTCAAAATCTTGAGTGAAGAAATCCTGGATTTCAAACGTTTAAAATTCGAAATGAAATATTGAAATTGAAACAGATTTCAATTCAAACGTGCAGTATTGTAAACTGCCAAATTATAAGCCTTGTAAGTTGCTTGGGTTTAATTTCGAAGTCTTTTAAAATTAGATAATCTCAAAATAGAAGCATTTAAATTTTAAAATGTTTCACTCGAATAATTCAAAACTTAATAATCTTGAATTTCAATTGCTTAGAGTAGCACAATAACAAATTGAAAGCACACAGAAGTAAGTCTAGTTTTTGTTACTAGACTTTAGCCCATTCTTTGTCTTAAAAGAAGATCGTAAGCCTATGTTTTGGTATAAAACAAAACCTCTTTGTCTTGAAACAGACCGATTTTCTACATTCAGAACTTTTTTTTCTGTGCATGCAAAATGTTAAAATTTAAAAATAAATTAAGTCTTCAAAATCGAACAATTGGAAGTATAGATCCTATAGGACAATCACAATTCGACAGGTTAAAAATAAACCACAAAAAATTTCACTACTAGGCTCGGTAGTAAGCATTCAGAAAAGACCATTTAAAAAACTGAAATGTTTTAAATTGATCAGTTTTAAACCAAAAGCGTTCAAAATAAAATAATTTGGAAATGATTGTCTTAAAATTTTACAATATTAAATTTGGGGCATTCATTCTATTGTTGAAAATTAGAAGCATTCAGAAATTCACCAATTTTCAATTTAAGTAAGCTATTCAAAAACATTTATAAATTTAAGAAAACAAACATTTGACCGATTCCGAATGAAGAAGTAAAAGATATTAAATGTTTTAATTTTTAATATTTGAATTTGAAATTATTCACTTAAAATAATTTAAATATGAAACTGTTCAATCACTTAAAGGTTTCTAATCTAAAATCAATTTGTATAGAATAATGACGGATTTGATTCAATAAATTTAGAAGTCGATATTCAATCCAATATTTTCATCATTAAATCTAAATTAGTTAAATTTGAATAATAGGTGATCAAATTGTCGGCTGACTTCTGTCTGACCAATTAGTTAAAATTTAATTAATTTTTAGTAAAATTTAAATAATTTTTATTAAAAATAGTTACCGAAGCAACACAGTAAAAATAATGTCACTAATTCATTCGTCAAATAAGATATAACCAGCAGTGAAATTTAATTCCAAGTTAGTCACTTTGTCTAATGATGAGCTAAATACTTACTAATTGTATTAGTGAAATATTTTTTGCAGTGATGTGCATGAGTCGAATTGAATCGACTATAATCCGATTCGACTCAGCTGAGAATTGAGTTGAACAAAATCCGACTCGACTCAGCGCGTGAGTCATGAGTCGAATTTTCGACACCGAATCAATTTTAGATTGAGTCAAATTTTACAAACGCAACTCAGTTAAGATTAAATTATTTATACTTTTATAACAAGGCGCTTTGGTGGGCTTGATGCAATTAAATATTAAATTTGTTAAATTGAGTTTTCAAAAGCTACTAAGATAACTGAATGCATCTGTATACCACAATTAAATATAATTATTAATGCTGTATAAAAAATGAGTATTGAAAGTAATCATTTTGACCATATAAAAAACCAATTTTTATGAAGCTCAATTTTTTTTATTTAATTACAGAAGTCGTATATTTTTAAATACAATCACTGATTAGTAGAATACTAAAAGCGACTGCTTCTGCTCTGTGTGATTTGTTCCGTGAAACATCCTCTACAATTATATTCTGGATGAATTTTGATAGAAATAATTTGTTTAGAATTTGTCGAATTAACAAATTATCTCCAATAGAATGCAACGAGTATAATTTTACAGAATGTTTCAAAGAACAAAATGAGCCGTTGTTTATCGAGATTGGATAAAAATCAAGATATGTTATAAAGAAGTTTAAAAAATACCAAATGTTAAGTCACGCTATTGCTAGAAAAATAATTTTGCCTAAAGACTAATTTTTTCTAAAAAATATATTGCTGCCTCTTTCAAAATGTACTGAGATTGATTAAGATTATATTTTTCCTGCTTTTATAAACTTTTTTTCAGTTTGAGGTTACGTCAATGTGTCAATCCCAAAAACCGATTTATTTATTATTTGCCTTATGCGTCGATTCAATAAAATTTGACAATCTAAAC
>JAUMHM010000016.1:20023702-20059683 GCA_032362435.1 Melikaiella ostensackeni | reverse complement strand
TTTGATTATGCTTGCAAGAATTGAAATTTCATAAATTACTATATGGTTTAACGTAGGTGGAAAGTTTGTTTACGAAAGAAATCAAAAAGTACAAAAATTTTGTATTCGATAAATTGTATTTTGAGCGCAATTCATTTCCATCTCGCAGGCTTTCTATTAGGTTTAAAAAATATATGCGTTTATAATAAATGGCGGAGAATTTCCTAACATATGTGAACAAATTTCCTTTGACTCCATCTGTCAAATTTTTATGAAAAAATTTTTCATGGCCAAAATCAATAAAAAATAATTTATCTTCAAAAATTTTGATAAAGAAATAACCATAATTATCAACTAATTTATGAACTGACTTTTCTTAAATTAGATATCTTGAAGTCGTAGAGGATTTTTTCACCAGCAAAATAAGCCATGCATGGCTCAATGTCAGTAAGATCGCATGGTAAAAAAAATGTGAAGAGTATGAAAAAAGATCAAAGAAAAATTTTTATTAAAGAAAAATAAGAGCACTTCTCCCTAAAATTTTTAGTTAAAAACAGGCTGTTTCTATACCAACGGAAAACCTTGAAGATTTCGCAAGTTTCATTGGTCGAGCTGAAAAGGGGTCTGGTTTTCCACCAATCCCAGACCGTCGTCAGTTTTACGCCATCATTATTATCGCGTAACTTTAGACAGTACGTTAAAAATAACTAATAATCTTACACTATCTAAATTTACAATTTGAACGTTGCAATTAATAATAATATTCTATAATATGTGTCACAGTGTTCATAATTCTTGAAACTCGCTAAAAAAAATTCAATTTCATAACATCTTAAAAGGTTTATTCTTTATTTTTCTCATAAAAATCTGCCAATTGGCGATCACTCGGGTCTTGGCGATGACTGGGTGTTTTACCTTATAAATATAGAATGTGTGTTTTATTTTTTCTATACATATTTGAAATTTAGATCAATTTTGTTTCGACATATGACTTTATAACAGTAATCCTCGAATGTTGGGTATTCTATATATCTTCTAATTTTGAAATTGTACATAAACTTGCGGTGATAGTAAGAGAAAAAACATAAGATAAAAAATATACGTAAAAGAAAGTTCTTAAAAACATTTAAACGATTCTAAATTGAGGCATCTAATGCAAACAGGAAATATAAATAAAATAATTTTAAAAAACTATTCATAAATAGAATAATCCTGACTTTTAAGAGCTTAAAATATGAAATGTTATGTAATCATTCTATATTGTACAATTTCAAATTAAAGGCTTGGAAACTATACACATTTTTAATTTTTAATTCAAGCTTTCAAATTCCTGATTTTTAGTTGAAGCTTTCAAAAGTGGGCAATTTTAACTTTAAAAAAATTATTATTCGACGGGTTAAATAAAGCATTAAAAAATTTGTTAATATCAAGGGTTATTTCAATTGAAAATTGTAGAATTTTGAACAATTTTGATTTGAAATTGTCGAAGCTTTAAATTTGAAAAAATCCGCTGATCTGGAACGTTTCTAATTTCAAATTGTTCAAATATTTAAGCTTCGAATTTAAATTCACTTAAAATATTTTCAAGTAAAGTTTATCAATTTTGAACATTATTAATTTTAAAAGTTTAAACCTGAAATTATTGGATTTTGAATGCAATAACTTAATATTGTTGTTTAACTATTGATGCTTTCTATTACAAATTGTACAAGTTTGAATGTTTTGAATTTAAAATTGTTTTATTTTTAATATTGAACGTGTAAAATTTTGTAGTGTTTAGCATTTAAAGATTGAATTGGATACTTCAAATTCGTAAGGTAATTTCAAGTTTCAAAATATAGGGTTATAAATGCTCCACTTTACAACTGTCCTTTTTAACGTTTTTGAGTTCAATATTAATTAATCATAAAGGCTGGAATTACATTTTTGAAATTATTTAATTTTGGATGTTTAATTTTTAAATTAAAATCGATTAGAATTGAAGTCCATTAATTTGGAGTGGTATAATATTAATATTTTTAACGTAAAGTGTTCAAATGAATCCTTCAATTCAATTGAAAATAGTTGGATTTTTAATAACAGAATTATAATTTTAAATTATCTAATTTTATAAAGTTGAAATACAAAAATATTCAATTTTTATTATGCATTACTTTTGAACGTATTAAATTTTTCGAACTATTCAATTTAAAATTGTTCAGTTGCAAATTGTTTAATGTTAAGCACTATAAGTAATAATTATACAATTTTTACAATTTTATAGACATTTTGAATTTTCAATACCTAATCACAAAATCGTTTGAGTTTGTTGATGAAAGGTCCTTGGACCCTGAAGCCAAATTTGCATCATCAGTTTCAAAATTTTATATTATCGAAAGTCAATAAAATTCCCCACTTATCATTATTTAAATATAAGCTTCCAAATCTAAATTAAAGTATGATTAATTATTTACACTTGCGATAAAATTGGAAAAACACGATAATAACCGAAAAAGTAACAATATTTTCAATTTGAGAATGTGACCAAAAATGGAAAAAGAAACTCTCAAACAAGAGTTAAATAAACATTCAAGGCTATGTAAGCATAACCTCAAAATTTTTTTCACATTTTTTTTCAAAACCTGCTTACGTTATATATATATATATATATATATATATATATATATATATATATATAACTAAATAAATAGTACTAAGGAACGTTTGTCTGGTCCTAAATGTTTACAATTATAAAAAAAGTTTGAAAAAAATCTTGCTTTTTTATACTTATAAAAATTTAGAACCAGACAAACGTTCCTAAGTGCTTTTTATTTAGTTTCCAAAAATTTCAGCTGGATATCGTGTTTCGTGTAAATGTAAGTTGGTTTTAAAAAAAATGTAAAAAAAAAAATTAAGGTTACCCTTACATGGCTTTAAATCTCTGCATTAAAGTATTTTTAATAGGTAAATTGAACAATTTAAAGTTACGAAACTTGAAAATCAAAATTCGCGAGGTTAATCCTTCAGGTATTTAATAATTTTAATTTGAGAAGTCTTGAAGACATTAAAAACAAACTCCTTATCAAACTTGCAGAATTTCAGATACATATTACATAGTTATATCAAGTGACATCTTAAGTGAATGAACTATATTTTTCCACTGTAGGAATTAAAAATTTTACCTTATTAAAAAGTTAATTTTCCGATATTTCCTGTTTTTCCACGTTCCAATGACAACCCTAAAAACATGTGAAACTAGAATTTATACAGAAGGAATTAGTCAATTGCAAAAACAAAAAATTTTCTCTCATCTGATTCTATCAGTCTCTTAAAATAAATTCGAGAGGGTAGTAAACTAATAATGTCATTTAAATAATTCTTCGTCTGGTTCAGTTTCTGTTTCTCTCATTTCTCAATAATTCTTGCATCATCGTGCTGATCGCAGTAGCTTAAATATTTAGTCATCTTCTTTGTTCGAAGCATATTATACATTCAAAGAAAAATCCGAAGCATCCTGAGAGCTCAATTCGATGTCATTAGAATTATCCTTTTCTTCTCGTCCCTTCGATTAGGTGGTTCGATATTTGCCTCTTTGGATGCATCGGCTCTCCGTGGGAAGCCCAGTTAAAATTAGCAAAGGAGATTTATTCCACAGAATCGGTGGATGCTCGCCTCCTATTGCGGGAAATAATTCTCAATTAGCTGTAAATCGCGAGCCGCTAAGTCGTATTTATGTCTGGTAACACCAGCCTCGGGATATATATTGGACCGAGAGTCGGAGATTTATGTTACCGATCCGTCTCAGTTTGTTGGGATCCCAGGGTCCCCGCATCCAATCATTTGCGATTCCCTATCTGAACACCAACGATAGCTCCCTTGTGACGTGACAGGAGCGGCGAAGGCTGACTTCTGGGCACGGTTGTCAAGTCAACAGGAAATCGAGGTGTAGTTGGTTCCCCTTGTCGACAAATAGAGAACAAATTTGAGAAAGATCGTTTAAAGAATCGGTCTCTTGTGACACGTGTACGATTACGATTCATCTCCACCTCTTGAAGGACAACTTAAATTAATTTTCGAATGCGACGCTAACCCTTGGATAAAATATACTTTGCAAGAAAAACAAATGCAGCACTTTTTCGTTATCAGCCAGTTAGAAATAATTTTAAAGCAAATAAAGTAAGTTTATTCATATCATCAAGTTCTCGCTTTGCAGATAAAATGATACCTATTATCATAGACCGTCAATATTCCTAAAATAGAATAGCAATACAAGTCTTCGTTTATTTCCTTATTTGCGTGTATTTAAAGACCATTTCATAAAATTTTATCAACGACATTAAAGGCCTGAAAACAAACACGGATGCAAATCCCGAATGGCCATACCTTTATCGTCAAGCTGTGAAATGACTGAAATTGAAACCTCAACATACCACAATTTTTACACGCAAAAAAGAACACCATTTATACATGGATGACTTGAACTCTGGCAGGACACTTTTCAATTTTTACCATTTCTCTAAAGAAATGATTTAGAATAAGAGAGTACTATGTAAAACAGTAAATTTGACCACTAACTTGTCGCCTGAACCTAATCGGTGCTATTCACAAATGGCAATTTTGCCATTTCAATAATAAATTTTACTATTTAAAATAGTAATGCATGCTAGGCGCATTTGCAATTTCTAACGTATATAAAAATAATGAAAATTACCATTTTCATTTACAATTTGCACATTTGAATATTTCGAGCGTCACCACTTTCAATTAGTTTGACTTAAATTACAAAACACAAAATATAAAAATTGTGACAATTAGCACACAAGTCAATAATCCGACCCAGCTTATGAAGAATTCAGAGGGCCATTCAAAATATGAAACAGCCAACAGCCAAAAGCGAGACATCATGAGAAATGATGACGCTGACAGCTGATCAGAGTCCCTCCTTTACATCCTTATGGACATCTATTTGACTCCGGTTTTGCGGGGTCAGATTTTACGGCCAAACGGTTGAATATTTTGGTCTAATGTTTTGCATACGTATCCAAAATATTATTCTCTTTTTCCTTTCGAAGCTATTTTTTTAGTAAAACTGTTTCTATTTTGTTTGAAAATTGAAAAAGTGCATTTGTAGTGAGCTTCGCATAAGGAAACCGATCAGGGTGACCAAAATATTCAATCGCTTGGCCGTAAAAGCTGACCCCGCAAAACCGCAGTCAAATAAATGCCCTTAAGGATCAAGACCTTTTTTGAAAAAAACCGATCTTAGCGTGCCACGTGGATTAAACCAGACACTACATATTATTCCATCTAAATGAACATTGGTAGCGCGATTACTGCCATTGTCAAAAAATATTATGATAAGTAGTTTGTATTAATTAACACAGTCCATCAGTTCATGCAAATAGTATTTTCAGTTAGTTTATTGGGTGGTAGTTACGATCTCCATAGTAATCTAACAAAGTTGGCAAAAACTCAAAATACAAACAGTGTTTTCAGCTATTTTTTTGGTCAAAGATTAGGATTTGCATGGTAATCATGAAAAGTAGCAAAAATTCAAAATAAAAATAGCACTTTCGACGATTTCAATCAATTTTCTTATTAAAAATGGTAATTTGTGCCAACAACTCGAAACCGCTTTCTCCGTGTAATTTATTTTAACTAAACCTAAAAGTCAAATCGAGTTCGCCACCGTAAGCCCCGAGAACCTTAAAAATTTACGCCAACAAGTTTTGTTTCTTGAACAAATCGAAATATTCACGAATACTGATCGTTAGTCAATTTTTAAACATAATGTCAACAATCTACAGATGTCGATGACCCGAAGCTTCCGTTTTTATCAAAATTATGCCCAAAATGATCCAGATTCATTCGCAGAATTTAAGCTCGTCGTTATCCCTCGCTTTTTAAGGATCCCCTTTTCGTACACACCACCAATCATCTTTCCCTGTCAAATCATTTCCGATTGGCGGCCCGTCCGGGAGCGAGAATATCTTCCTTAAAAACTGCACGAGATTGCGGTAAGCGGTCAGAGTAAAAAGGCCCGATCGCAAAGTCGGATCTTCTGATCATGGGGAAAATAAGATTGAATGCCAACGAATTTTTATGACTCCTTCACCGAGAGCCAATAGCGTGCGAATCGCCGTAGCAAAAATTGATTTTCGCGTGTCACGTATTCTCGACAGTAGCCCAGTACAAAAGTGGCCATAGCGGCTTCTTTCTTTCTCTCTGGTCTAAATACAATAGTATATACAATATACATCCTCAGCATCAGAGCTGTGGCTATAATACAAGAGATACCGCAGAGCCGGCCGGACGAAGCGCGATACATCCATAGCTCGGTTACCTACGTGCGTAAGAAGGGGTCTGGCAATAGAGCCATAAACCTTTACAGCTCAGTTCAGCCATTGTTTCGTTTGAATTCGAAACTTCCGTTTGAAAAGCGACGAGTCGTGGCTTCAGCCCGAGACCGCGATCATGGCTTCCGTCTAGACGTGTATCGTAAACTCTTCTCCAGAAACTCCTGGGACTACAATTTTCTTATCCTTGTCTAAAAACTGAAGACCGCCCATTTTCTTCTGTATAAATTTTCCTGTCTAGCTAGACTATACCTATGGAATCTCGATCCTTCTGCTGAATTTGCATACTTGCCTTTATTGCAAGCTGTTAAACCGCCATTACAAAAGTCAGAACCACCATATTTTCTTTCCCATCAAAAATTTTACAGCGAGCTCAAAACGAAAAAACAGAAAAAGCTTCAGTTGATTAGAAAATAAAATGGTTCACGAGAATCATTATGAATCTTAACATAAATTTTAAAGCCAGGCTTCATTAGATTTTAGACCGAAAAATGAATCACAATTTAGTCCCTACAAGAAATAGTCACGCCCAAATTAATTATACATTGAAAAATAGGACCAGCCTCGCCTAATCTTATCACCATGGATCCATCAAGTCGCGATTTCGAGTTGTTTATTGTTAGTACGATTGCCACCTCCGATGACTATCCAAGGAAAATGTAAATCCTGGAGTACTCGCCTTTGAATTTGCAGGGTGGGACATAGTGTATAAATCGTCTAATTAAGGGTATGACACGCGCAAAGTTCATGTCCATGCAACATTAATCTAGGACAAACATGGCCGTAGCAAGAGTGTATACCGAGTAAGGGTATCATGTCCAACGCGCTAATGACTCTAGAATCGATTAGGCCCGACGCTCTTCATTCTCACGGCAGCTTTCTCGTTTACGCACGTCAGCTCTATACCGATTCGTGCAGCTAATCTTAGAACAATATCTTTCTATACAAAATTAAGATTACAATTTCTCTGATGTTCTTCAACGGAAGGCTTTCCAAGCTATCCGATGCTCCAAAAATCAGCTTTATCCTTTTTTTCATCAAAAGAATCAATGATCAAGTAACAGATCATCAAGCAATAAAAACTTTAAGATTAGGGAAAGGATGTATTTTTCTGCATGTCTCCAATGGTCATAAATCGGGAATATCATCTATAAGTTGTTGTTTAGGTTTAGCAAAGTGCATCATTGCGAGGTTCCATATTGAATCGGGCTCAAGAGCAACTACTTTTTTATTATTGCTTCAGGTTCCTTTTGTTGTAGTTAACACCTTTCTTTCCTGGCGGCAATTAGCACCGCCATAAAGCTCGCCTCCAAGCAAGCAGCCAGATGCCTATCCTATAGTTGATTTGCATGTAAAACATGGGTACCGCTCCCACCGAAAAACCAAGTCGCGAATCAAGGAAAAACTCGTTTTTTATCTATGGGAGTATCAGAATTTCCAAAGGAAGCACAACTCACTTTGTTTATGAGACATCTTGAAGAGTCAAGAATCGTTCCATGCTTCTAGTTTTAAGATGTCTTCATGGTCTATGAGACAACTGAGACATCCTTCCAAAAGGAGAGGCTTCTACTTTGTTGTATGCAAGAAGTTTAGGAACATCCGATGGAAGTGCAGAAACTATAAATCTTGATTAAATTTCTTTGTTGTTTCTTCGTCACTGTAACTTCCGACATGGTTAGGATTAGCTGACGCTGATGAGTCAGATTGGAAGAGTTTGCTGATGTTCCTTCCAAAAGCTAACTTGGTAGTAGCCAGCTTCTGAAATTTGGAAGCGTCAACGACCTTTCAAGATCGAGTCCAGGGAAAGTGTCGGAACTCGAAAAGAGTGCGACAGGTAATCGTGACGTTTCACGGGATATCGCGTTCGTTCCGTCGGGCGACGGTTGGGGCCCAAATGAGATTTTTTTGGCGTATTCGTATGGCCAGTACAAAAAACTGGAAGAAACTATGAATCACCGAGTTAACACGGCGCCGACAAAGGCTAGCCGAAGATATTATATACACACTCGTTCACTGTTCTCTCTCTTTCGCTCGGGTGGTAGACCATCACATTTACACATAAGCGTCTACATTATACTCGCATTAGCCAGTCAGGCTGCCGCGTCCAGCCAGCTAGTCGAGCTAGCGATTGAAATAAATAATGAACAGTATACTATAAGACTAAGGCATGGAAGGGCAGGTATGAGCAAAAGAGGGGTCAACTTCAAAGTTCTTTGCTTATTATACTCTACTTGGGTCATGTATGCACGAACTCACCGATATCAGTTGGTCTTTAATAAAGCCCATTGGGTATAAGTTCTCATTTCATAATTTCTGGAGTAACTTATAATGTCTATGATTATTATGCCGTATCTATTACTTGAATATTGTAAAAATAATACTTGAAGGAAAGTCTTTACTGGTGTTCTTGATATAAGTCTACTTAAAAGGGTTTATTGATCTTAGGTTTGCAAGCGAATTCGGTCTCTGGAGCTTGACAATTGACGAATCCGAGTGATAGCGACAAACAATACATACTTTAGTTGTGTTATTTTTAAAAAAGAATGATTAGCACGATTCGAATCAAAAATTTTAGGTAATCTTTTATTTCCGGATCTGTCAGGAATTCTAAGATTCGTTAGCCGTTCAGTATAACGGGCTTGTCTGTCATGTGCTTACCGCGTGCACGAAAACAGTTTGTTTTAAAATTTTTTTTTTCAAATTTACGAGACAGAGACATTAAGCCATAGAGTTTGTTTCCGTTCCGTTGAGGTTCGGTTCTTGATCGACTCTACACGATAGAGTCGTGCCATTGGTAGACTCTATATAGGCAATTTTCAGGCTTCTAGTTGTTCTCTATACAGGCAAACGCCCGACAAGTCTGTGTTTTGTTTCATGAATGAAAAACAGCTTCTGCATTACGGTTTGTCTGAAACCTAATGGCGCGTGACACTTATTCGCACGATTTCAAATCAGGCCAGACAAGCGAAACTCGGTAAATTTATTTTAATGTGAAAATTGGATAAGCACTTGCGATGATTAAGATAGAAACCGCGCAAGCAGTTTTTGCAAATAAACAACTCTTTTGAAGAAATTTACAAGCGTATTTGAAAAAAGTATGTGAGAGAATCCTGGTATAACAATTCTTGTTAGTGAAGTGTCGTGATCTGCACAAAAATGTATAACGAGAAACAATTATGTAGAATTTCTCTTTACTCGATATGGTATAAGTAACGAGGATTGTAACGAAAGTAACGTAACAGATCGCCACGGCCATCATAATCCATTATTTCTGGAATAAATTAGAGTGCTTCGTTTACGTGTGCACATCGTTATGGCTGAGAGTGCCAATCGTTAGACTTAGCAACCGTGCCTTAATTAAATCCGCTAATTCGAGATGACTAATTCAGTTTGCTGATCGGATCCCACCTCCGACTGCCAGCCGAGAGTTAACTGAGTTAGCGAATTAGCTGCTACTTTATCGTAAAAATCCAGGGAGGCTCTTGTTAAGCCTAATGATTGTTTTCGTAAATATGATCTTTGTTCTCAGATTTTAATCACAAGAACAGATTTAATACAAAGATGTTTAATAAAGAATCACTTCACTTCATTTCTAGGGTTAATAATAGTGTTATTTTAATGTTTCTAATAATTATTTTTGTGCTGAGTATTATAATGGTCCAGTAGTTGTCTCATGTAACATGAAACATTGTACTTGTACTTTTGCGTATGCCGTATACGTTTACTGGAATAAAGGTAGGAAATAAATTAGAGATTTCCGAGGTTAACGAGTCTTAGACTGAGCAACGGAGTAATAATAACGAGATATCGAACAAGCCACAAGATATCGAATTTCCCCCTTAAAGACCAACAACGGGGGTTATAGTTCGAGAGGCGAAGAAATCCTTCGTTGAACCTGGATATATATATCTGAGTGCGCGTCGTGCACACACGATCCTCATTACGCTGTTCGTCTACATGTCGATCGTTAGACCCTATCCGTGATATTATATATCAGCATCGTTAATTTTTCCTATCGATATTTCGCAATTCCATGGTGCGGACTATTCTCCGTTGTTAAGCCTACTTTGCTGCATGTCTGCCGACAAACTAACAATAAGTTAGCAGAGGACTATGAAATACTACTGCGTAACATAAGTCTTATTATTATTACTATTAATATTATATGGAACTGGTGAACAAAATAATTGGGCTGAGACATTTGTTGTGATAAAAAATTATTAGCAACTGTCAAATGACAGTCAATTTCAAACAATTCTGAATCCATTTTTAGAATTATAATATGTTGGACATAATACAGGGCTCATGCTAAAAAATTAAGAAAGAAAACGGCTTAACGAAAAAGTATTCTACACTGTGAAGGATGGCCATTGAAATTTAAAGAAAAAAGACTTCTAGATTATTTTCCCGGGAGCAAACATTTTTCTCGGTCATTAAAATGACAAGGTTAAAACTTTTAAAGTCGAACCATTTGAAATTCAGAGAATTGTAAAATTTATACATATGCAATTTTAGATGTCAAATTCTAAAATGGTTTAAATTTTACTGCCTTAAATATAAAGCTGATCAGTTTTAATTTTAAAGCTTATAAGAATTTGAAATTATTAGTTTTTGGATGTCTCAATTTTGAAATGTTCCATTCGAAATGTTACATGAAAAATAATTTAAAATTGAAAGGGTTGTTGCCAAAAAGTTGTGAAATTTAAGTTCCGGCCGTTTCACCCACTTACATGATTTAATCAGTTTTTAAAATAATACTAGCATAAAGTACATACATCGAAGTAGTTTTTAGCAAAGTTTAAAAATTTTAGTTGCTTTTCTTAGATTTTTTAGATTGATTAGATTGATTTTTTTAGATTGATATATATCTGAAATTTCCACTGGATAACATGTCCTCAAATACAAATTCGCACACAAACATTGAGAAATTTATGACAAAATAATCTTGTGAATGAATTATGCTTATAGGAATTATTTGCATTAAGTTGAGGAATCTAAAAATTACGAATAGAGATACATATTTTAGTTCTAAAGATGCTCAATTATGCTTCAAAGCCTGTCCCTAAAGTTTTGTTTCCACTCGGTAAGATTAACAAAACTTTGCTAAATGTGTGTCGTATGATTTTCGTGTTACCGAATTCGGTAACACTTTTCTGATGATTCCTAATAAAATGAGAAGAAAATTGAAAATGTGAATACACTGCCAAACATAGTTTGATCTCTGAAATTGGTATTTTCGTTCTATTTTGGGTGTGAAATAATGGAAAAAAATAATTCAGTTGTTTTTTTAAAGTTCCTTTTTTAAAATAAGGTATAGTCCAAACTTGACAATATTTTTTCAAAGACTGGTTAACGTCTTTAAAATTGAATTATTTTGAGAAAATTGAAAATTAATTTTTTTCAAAATCGAAACATTGATAAAAAGTGAACAATTTAAATTATCAAGAATTTAAAGTTTGCATCTGAAAATGAGATACAAACAATTTCTTAGTTATAGTAAAAAATGCTCAATAATTAATACTTTAGTAAAAAATTATACTAATTGTCATTAGTGACCGTTTTTTAATTAAAAATTGCTGAAATTTGATGAATTTATATTTATAATTAATAAAATTTAGAATTCGTGAAATTTTAAACGATTCAACTTGACATTATCTACTTATATACTTAAATGTTTTAATTTAAAAATATTTGAAATTATCTAATTCGTGTAATTTTAGAAGCCTTCTACAGTCAAGCATTGTTAAATTTTAAATATATTAGTAGTTAAATGCGTGAAATCTTAAATGTTCAAGTTTGGAGAAAGCACAGTATTCAAAAATCAAACTGGCACGTTTTTAAGACAAAATTTGTAAATTTGAAGCACTTTTGATTTGAAATTTTCAAGCATTAACAGCTTTTCAATCTGCAAATGAACAATCAAAAATGAGATTCGGAAATGACAATTTTTAAATTCGAGCCTGTAAAATTGAAAAAAAATTGAGGCCTTTTAGCCTTTAAGAGTAAACGATTTTAGGATTTGACATTTCGAACATCGCAAGTAGAATAATTAAAAAATTGTAAATGTTATAAATTGAAAACCTACCTACTTCAAATTCGAAATCTCAAAGATCTAAAAGCAATAGTGCTTAAAATTGTAAAATTTCAAATTGGAACATTGTAAAATTTTAAGAATTTAATGAGAAAAGTTTAAGTTCGAAATATTTCTACTTTAATTTGTTCATTTTTTACGCATGCTCTAATTGCGATTACTCATCATTTATATTATTTGTAATAGAGCCCCAAATTTGGATTAATTTCTATCCAATTATCCATTCTGATTTACCTTGTCCGTTTCGGTAACACTTATTCCGGCCGTACCATGAAATCATGCAAACACTCAGAACAAAAAGTTGGTTAATTCAACAAAATCATTAGTTAAAGGCACCTGACTGAATGAAAAAAAAGTATAATTGGAAAAAATTTGCACAGGAAATCTCAAAAAGATTTTATAGCGCACTTTGGCTCAAAACGCTGCAGACCCACGTAGAAGTATCGATCGGGATTTGCTGTTTTAGCCAGGTTCTAGATAGAACTTCTAACCAGGCCCTAACAATAATATCGATGTTCTAACATCGATATTATCCTAACGACAATATCGACGCTATTAAACTAGTAAAATTGATTTTATTATTAATTTATGTGGAAATTTTTCTTATTTATCAACTAATCCGTTTGGAAATTTTGAGCTGGCCCTCGTAAGACATAATTGCACTCAGAAAAACACAAATTTGTTTCAACCTAAAGAATCACTTTTCTTTGTCTTTTATGAAGACTTAATTCACTTCATAATTGAATGAAAATATTTCACTGCAGCTATTGTCAGGAATTCTACTCACTGATGTTCAATATTCTGACAAGTGACTAGAATAATATAAATAAATAATATAATTTATATAAATAAATTTGAAAGAAGCGATGCGTCGTATCATAGCTTTGCTAATAGCTGTTACAAAATGGCGAATCACCGACTCACGGCGCACGTCCACGGCGTCAACAGGAATTACGCATGTGCAGTTTGTTGTCAAGGACAGCCATTGTGGGCCCCTACAAGGGCCTAGCCAGGCTTTTCCATCGTAAACTTAGACATTTTTTAGTGGAGCAAAGGGGGTAACCATTTGAGGCCGTGAAAACTCTTAAAACTTCATTCATAACTATGTTTTTAAATATTTATATCATGAATATTAATATATTATGAGTCTTTGTTTTGGTGGGAATTGGAAATATTTTAGTAAAATGGGCCACCCTGACTAAAACCCGAACAATTCCTGGCTAGAATTTTTTTTCTTCTATTCTCATCAGAGCCCAACTAAAGAGTGGCTAAAATACAAGATTGGGACCCAACTAGAAGTGCATGGTTTTTCTAGTCACGAAGAATGGAAAATTTTAACAGTGCCTTAAAGTGTCCTCACTAGAACTTAATAGTCCAGTTGGTCTAGTGAGAATCTGACCACTTTCCTAATTGAAATAGGGACAAATGGGGCGATTTCTACATGGGGATTCATCAAAAGTCGTAAATGTAGTTGTAACTGTGAATGCAGTAGTCAATGTAGTTGTCAAGTATCTGCAGAGTGTAGAGACACTTTCGGCTAAAAATGATGTTAGGGGTTTTCTGTGCTGAGTCGACCAAACTCGTTGACTTCAATCAAGTTTCAAAATCAGTTTTCAGTGGATAAGTTTTGTTAATTTCACCATATATTTTGGTTGAATCTATCAAATTAATTATATTGGATTAAATCAACAAAAAACAAAATTCTGTTCATTTAACCATAAATATTTTATTCCATTATAAAAAATGTCCTAGATGTAAAATGACATAGTTCAGACCAAGAAGACCTCAATGATGTAGAGAAGATCCTTTATTTATTAAAAATCAACGTTTTGAGAAACGATATGTTCTCCTCATCAGGAAGCATTAATTCATATTGGTCAGTTAGATGTCCATTTGTTCAACAATTTATCAAAATTACATTATATTGTTTGGACTCATGTTCTCTGAATCTCTTCTCAAGTCAATTCTGTTAGTGGTTTGAATTGTTATTTTATACATGCCGAAAGTTTTTATGGTGTCCTTTTGAAGGGCACATCAAAAATTGCGTAACATATTAAGAATTAATAACGTTAGATTTAAAAAGGAATCAGGACAAACGTTCTGCTCCATATTAAAAATTAGCATCGAGAGAAACAGAGAGATTCCAGTGATTTTGAAATTATCTTCATTAGGAAGTCTCCAACATGAATTCTTCTAAAATCCACCTTGGCTAAATTGTTTTTGAGGCGACTAGAAGGTGAGAAAGGTTAAACGTTAAAAGCCCTGGTGGAGTATTATATCGATCTGAGCCCACCCTCTTCAGAGTACGTGCGGAGCTTGGAAACAAACGAGCACTCGCGTCAGTGCTGACGTGAAAATGAGCTTTTCCCTGGTGGTGGTGGGGTGGTAGTGTCGTCGTGCGGTGGCGGAGTCAGTGTCGGTGACAAGAGGGCGGGCGTGAGGATGGGGCTATGGGGGAAACGAGCAACTCGGGTGGTATACGTTCTGTCGCGGGAAATCGGCTGGAAAATAGGAAACCCAGCGGCCCGGTGACAAATGGTTCATCCCGGGCAACTTCGCGCCCGTTACCCGCTGGCATTTTGCACCGGGTACCTGCACTCATTGTCGGCTAGGAATAACCGGGGTAAATGGCGAACTTTACACGCGACCGCTCTCATACACCTATAATACTATATTCAATACAACGAGAAAAATACCACCTTACTGGTTTCAATCAACACACGCACATGAAACTTTTTTTTAAGAGGATCGGATGTGGAAAGTACGAGTATATGAAAGAATTAAAGATTGATGCTCTTATCGGAGATAAATAGAAACTTGATACAAACGATTTTTTATTTTTATTTCTGCACTTGTTTTTTACTGAAGAAGGGTTAGAAATGATCGGCTATAAGATAATTACTATAGTGTATCTATTTCCCCAAGGTAATTATTAGAGAAAATAACTAGCGTCCCTAGAGGGTTTGAACCTCGGTGTAGATGAAATGAACGGTTTACTAGTCGGCTATTTTTCATTATGAATTCTTCATGTTGAGTAACACATAAGGCTGCTATTGAAAATATTGATACCTAATAATCAGCCCGAATAAATATCATTGAACTTTATCGAACATTGATTTAAAATTTATTTATAAATTATACAGGAATTAAGAGATACGAATTATGTATTTTAAATTATCAAACTATCAATCACAACTGTAAAAACGATAGCCTTTTGCACCAGTTTAATCCGCATCATGTGCAATTACATTCCATCACGGAAATGATAAAAGGGTCGTTTGATACTGGAAGCTGGATTAAAATTGCTGGAACTTTATCAACCGATTATCAACCGAATCAGTGCGTTGATTCGCTAGGAGAATCGTGCATCGAGCCATTTATTCTACAGGCTTCATTCCATTGCGTTGTACGACAGAAGAGGCATTTTTTTTGCTGGATTTATGTCGCATGCTTCAAGGGTGACCGTATTTTTACCACCGGTCATTGTAACCATACGTTGTGATATGAGCGATAATTTTCTAATATTGTGGTGATGAGATGAAAGGCTTTCGGATCGCAAAGTCAAAAAGATGATCAATTCCTTATATAAAAATGTAGAGATTATTCAATTACGAGAAAAAGTCCTCTACAACATTATATCCGCAGTATTAAAGTCTCTGATAATTGTTCCGCTCTGATAATTTCTATTACAATATATGTTTTCCGAGATTTCTAACTTCCTAGTGCAGTTTGAATTTATACATTTATTAACCCATCCATCAATTTGACGTTAGTTTGTAACGACTTGCATCATTAGCAGTTATAAATAATTATTCAATGTGTAAAACACGCCGCACCTGATTATGCAACTATCCACGATAATTAGTGATACATTTTTATACCGATCTAGCTGCTCGCGAAAAATATTTGTTTCTATAGGATCGCTCAATCATTAAAGTCCACTTAGTTTGCGTTTAGCGACAAAAAACTATAATATGTAGGTCAAGTTTTTGTATTCATTGCAGAGACAAGCCACCCTTCTACCTTCAATCTTATAATCATCTTTAAATTGACCGGTGTATAATTTCAACTTCAAGATAACATGATTAATGCACTGTGCCCACTTCTCTTCCCATCTCCTCACGATTTTCCACATCTTTTTTTATGAAAATATTTACTGCCAGCTATACACCTAGATCGATAATTGAGAAGAAAGACTGATATAGTACAATTTTAATTACACAATTTATACACCGCATTGCATCCTACGTTTAATTAACCGATCTCTTCATAATGACGCCACTTTTATTTATATCTACTTATTTACACAATGTAGTTTAACGATTGAATACCGTTACTCAATTTCTCAACTTTGGAAAGGAGAGATTTTAGAGCTAGAATCGTTCCAAATTATTCTTCAATTAGGCACAAATAACACGGTAGTCATGGTATTGTGTTTGATTAATTAGTAACGTAAAAAACCGTAGGCGCCTGTTTCACTCTGGCACTTTGGAGGCATCGACTTGGTATTTAGTCACGCCAGTCTGCATTTTTCAATCCGTGCTTTATGGCCCTAGTAGACCCTATAGATTCCTCAGTCACGCGCGAAAAAAGAATACCCTTGTAACAATGTTAAACGAGAGCGATAAAACGGAAAATTGCTGAATTCTTGGGGAATAATTAAACGAGTCCTATTCCCAGTTTCCCGCTATCATCTTTCCCTCTCCTACTCTTTTGACCTCCGTTATGCCCTCTTCGGTACACGAACCCTAAATCCCCTTTCACTTCGCACTTTCTGCAACCCCTGGACCGACATAACGTGCGTTACAAATCGGATGTGCGCAAAGATTAATCGCGGTCTCTGGGTGTGAGTCTCCTAGTGTTTATGCGCTTCCAAATGAGAAGACAAGAAAAAGAGAGAAAAAGATACAGATAAAGAGGAAAAGACATAGGAAAAAGGGGATTGGTGAAGTGGCTGTGGAATTGGAAGGGGAAACTGTGATTTTGAAGCGGGTGGGCGAGGGACACGATAAGCTAGGATAATCGCATGAAACGATTTACTCTCTTCACGGCCGATTACGTCTAAAATCTGTTGACTATGAGGGCGACAGCAAAAACAACCTATAGACGAGCGTGTTTCGTGTCACTAGTCATTCTACGCCAACGTAACATGATCGAAGACTTTAATCGCCGGAACAACTGATTCTATTTTCATTTTATTGATTGTTTGATCTGTAGCTTTCAAATTGAATTCGATGAGAAATTTCGTTATACGATTCATCTAATCAGAAGGTGAACAAGTAGGAGGATAAACACTTACATTAACAAGCTAATTTGATGATGCTAACAAGAATTGTTAGATTTGCTTATATAAAATCATCGACCCTACTCTTGAAATCTGTGGCTGACTTTGTAGAATAGAGACCAAGAAGAATCTCTTCACAAGAATCCTTCGAAGGAAGGGTTCTGTTTCAAATCATGAGATAGGTAGAGTGCGTGTTTCCTGTCACTAGTCATCCTACGACAATGCAACATGATCGAAGACTTTAAATGTCGGAAAAACTGATTCTATTTTCATTTTTTTGATTGTTTTATCTGTAGCTTTCAAACTGAATTCGATGAAAAATTTCGTTATACGATTCATCTAATCAGAAGCTGAACAAGTAGGAGGATAAACACATACATAAACAAGCTAATTAGATAATGCCAACAAGGATTGTCAGATTTTTTTATCTGAAGTTACCAACCCTACTTTTAAAATCTATGGCTGACTTTGTGGAATAGAGACCAAGAAGAGTCTTTTCACAAGAATGAAGAATCTTTCGAAAAAAGGATTCTGTTTCAAATCATGAGATAGGTAGAGTGCGTGTTTCGTGTCACTAGTCATCCTACGCCAACGTATCATGATCGAAAATTTTAATCACCGGAACAAATTATTCTATTTTCATTTCATTGATTGTTTGAACTGTTGCTTTCAAATTGAATGCGATGAGAAATTTCGTTATACGATTCATCTAATCAGAAGCTGAACAAGTAGTAGGATAAACACTTAGATAAAAAAGCTCATTAGATGATGCTAACAAGGCTTGTCAGATTTGCTTATCTAAAGTCATCAACCCTACTCTTGAAATCTATGGCTCACTTTGTAAAATAGAGACCAAGATGAATCTTTTCACAAGAATCTTTCGAAGGAAGGGTTCTGTTTCAAATCATGCGATAGGTAGAGTGAAGTTTGTGCGGCACCTTTGAGGGTTTGTCGTAAGCCCGTTTCTCGGCTCCCTACACTCTCCGTTTCTTTTTTGGTTATACTCGTACTCGCTCCTCGAGCCCACCGATTTACTGACGCCTTGGGCTAATCTTCATTGACGGGTCTAATTTGGCCGTTCGTGCAGATCCCGATAATCCGTCCAATTCGCAAGATGATCGTCGATCGGCTACCGTTCACCGAACCCCTTGTAAAACATCACACTTGACGCTGAAAAGCTTTTGAACGCTTTCTCATATCCACGAAGGATAATTAAAATCGAATTATAGATGATTGCTTCATAGTTCCCAAATGATAAATATATTACGCAAGAAGACCTTTATATGCTCCTTAAGAGTCAATATATAATATGAAAAGATCATTCCACAGGTCATCAACTTTTTTCAGGTCATTATACATACCATTTACTGTCGGTACAAATTTAACTAATATGTGTGGACCAATTTGACAATCTCTGTCAACCAAGCTGCATGTTTTCTGCATGTTTACTCTTTGAACTGACAAGTGATTGATATATTAATCATCTGTGACTACTTATGAGGCAGGCAGCGGCCTCAAGGCCGCTCTCGGTTTACGAGCAAGTTGGTCGTGGCTAAATTACGTCTAATGAAAACAAACGAAAATAGGAAACGTAGTCTTGTTGGTCGCCAGGACCGGGAAAGATGTCTTAAGATCTTGAGAAGGGGAAAACTGAGGGTGGGGAAAGGGGCGGAATTTAAATTGGTGTTCGTCGAAGCCGACTTAGCGTGCATGCGTGTAACGCGCGTTACAACTTGTACACGTGTGTCGACCTCGCTGCGTTTTAACTAAAATTCCTTGCAAGCTCGGAGGAATTAAGTCGTTTTGCTCCATCCTACGTGACGAGAGATTTGCGGCCGGTAAACGTGGCATCACGTTCTCTCATGCTGAGAACTAACGAAAACCTGATTCACAGGGTGTACTGAAAAATAAAAGCAAAGCAAGTTAAGAATTCAGATCTATTTTCAGTTGTTGCATCTTGACTTTTAATGGATTAGGAATTCGACTGCTTCAGGAAAAGACCAAATAGTTTTTAATGAACTAATTTTTGATCATTCTGATAAACACCGTAGGACTTGTTTGCAGTGAAGGGTTATCCTAAATGAAATATGACAGGATGATGACGAGGAAGTAAGATGATATTTTAATGACTTGACCGTTTCTAAACATCCTGTTTCCCAACAACAAGATTTAATGAATCATGGATTTTAGAGTTTTAGTGTAGCTCTAGTCGGGTCTTTGCACTCGTTTGACAAGTGAAAAAGTATATAGTGCCGCACCAACGATGCTAACGTACCGAAGCAGAAATAATTTTTGACCAGCAATCTTTTGCTGATTCATCATAAAGGTTTGCCGGTCTTTGCTAATGGCAGCTGACTCTTTTTGCTAGAGTAACCAAGTTATTATTTATACAATCTATTAAACTAAAAGTTTGAGACAATCTATGGTGATGACTTTTTGGTTGAAGCCTAAGCGGCACGTAGAGATCAATGAGTAGTGTAAATTGATTAGTAAAATGAAACAGCAGGTTTGAGTTTTCGTTTAGACATGCTAAGATTCGACACGCATGTGGATCGGGGTGTCCAGTCTCTTGGAAATTGGACACCTGCTAATGTCGAAGATTCAATTTTCCAAGGGGGGAAGTGTAATCGAACGGAAGCTTGAACGCGAGGAAATTGGAATTGTTTCGGACTGGGTTTAGACGCGGTAGGGACACTTGTCCCCAGAATGCCGGGATGTTTTGTGTTTTAATGGACCAGATAAGGATAAATCATTGACTACCGTCGATTTTCTTGGCGTGCTTAATCGATGACGAAGGCAAACTTTTGTTTTTTGCTTTTCAAAAACTTTATGGCAAGTGCGAGCAGAGAAAATGTAATCTGTGAATGAATGTACAACCTAAAATTCTCTCTCAAAATAAATTATGCTTGATGAAATTTTCAACTTTGCTATTCAGCTAACAAATGACGTAAGTTATTCGCATACAATGTTATAAACTGTTCCATAGCGTGATTCTGTTACAAAATAATGACTTCTGTCACCTCGACATTATTCCACTTACAATATTGCAATATTTTCTATTTAGAAACACGCTACAATTGTACACATCAAGATAAAAGGATAAAAGCGAAAATGACAAAAAAGGAGGAACCGATTAGAGGGTAATTTGGGATTAAATCTAGAACTTAAAATAATAAACAAAACGCTTGGGATGGCAGACGGAAAATGTTAGAGGCTTCATAGGATGAAAGAGGTGGGATATCGAGCGAATAAAGGCTTGTGAGGCAGGCGACACGCCGTAAAACGAAATAAAGAGCGGTTAGGAGCAAGAAAGAGAGGGTGAGTGCGATTTGTTCCGGAGTAAAGAAGGAGCATCGGGATCGGTGGCGGTCCACCTTTGTCGTCGCGCCGCAACGCGGAAAATAAACGAATTAAAATTGTGTTTAAGTAATGCCTGTTGATACAGCTGTCTTTGTGGTGAGCTCGAGCGTCAACCGTAAAGGCTTATGTCCTTACAGTTTCAGCTCGACACATTAATCGCCGCGAATCCTGAAGATGCATTGATTTTCACTCGATCGAGGCGCCATCTAGGATGGGTCTAACTTGTTTTCGACAAAATGTTTCATATCAACATTTAGAGAGAGTTGACTCTGAATCTTTTGTTGGAACATGAGGACTCTTGTTGGGATTGTCAGAATCGATGAGATAATTAATGTTGCGTGTGTGCTGAAGACACGACGCGAATGTGCGATCAGAGATCGTTGCTGTCAGAAAGCCACACTCGCTTGAAAGTTTTGAAGTCTGGACCGGTTCTAAGCTGCTAGCCGGTAGCTGGTTATTTACGACGAGAGAATCATTATTGTCGGCCGATGGGTTCTTCTATAGCGGATTCACTCGTTGGAAGATTAGACTGATGCTAATTAGACTGAATCTCTGTGCTTTGTCGCTCGAGCGTCCCGAGACAAAAATATGTAGAATAGCAGCCCTGCGTGGGAGAAAAGACAAGACGGTAGCAAGAAAAAAGGAAAGTTATTTATCGCGCGTATGCGTGTACGCGGTCAAAACGCACTCGTTAAGAAGCAAAACGACTATGTTTCCAGGGATTTGCGAGCTGTCGTTAGGGAAATAAAGAAATGGCGCGAGTCATTATCGCAGAGTTAAGTCATTACTCTCGTGAGACGCCCATTTTGTTTATGCACGTTCACGCCTGAACCAAAACAAAGCTGGTCAAAATTCAAAAGTTATCATAAATAAGAATGATACACAAAAAACTGGTACCTTGCCGCACTCCTGCATTATACAATCTTCAGCTTTTGTGTTGTTCGGCAAGAAAATATTTCGCAAGTAGCATGTTTCTCGATACGACTTTCAGTTTTTGTTCTGCGCTGCTCGACTCAGTGTGAGCTGCCATCCTTTTTCCATGATTTTCTCTATTTCCACCTGACACGCCTATACTGTCTTAAGACGCCTCAAACCGACTCTTGGAAACCAGGGAACTCCTTCTCGGCAGCATAATTGCAAATCACTACTTGTGGTGTTTTAAACATTTGTTTATCGTCATGTCCTCCTTCATACCATCATTCGTAGTTTGCTAGCCGCGAGTGGTGATTAAAATTAGTGAACCCCCGTTAGTGTAATTTAGGTTTCTCTAACTACCTGTGTAAATTGCTCGACTGAAGATCAGAATTGTTATAGACGAAGTTTTGCTGAAAAACGATTGCGGATGAAATGGCTTCTACAATCCCTGACATAGTGACACAAATGAATGTTCAAAGCAAAACCTTATGCAAAAAGTAAGGCTATGTGGAATATGGGTCTTTATTATAATTATATCGTTGGATCTTGATAGAAAATTGAAAAACTGCTAATAAGGTTCGAAGCCTTCCTCACAGCCTTCATAAAGGTAAATTTTTTTAAAAATTGATTCTTCCGTTTGTGTACAAATCAGTTTGAAGGCCCACGTTGAAATAATTCGAGAGTCGAGATAATTCTCAATGCTTTAAGAGCCTCTCAGCAATTACGCCTTTCATCTCTGAACGTTTGTCTCACTGTTCCTAAATTAATGCGCGAAGATAGCTAACTATGTGAACGACTATGTCTAGATTCAAAGATGTATGAAACTCGAATGTAATTTAAAAATTTAAAGATGACCTTTCATGAGGAATGTTTCTGTGATCAGAAAGACGATTAATTAGAGCGGCAATTAGCTCGCTTTGATTAAATCGCTAGTCCACCTAGCAATTTCTTAATCACCATGGTTCGTTACCTTTGCAGGTATAGTTGCAATAAGAACAGCAGCGATAATCGGAATCAAAGATTCGTATTCCGTGTTCGTGTTTTTTTCTTGTCTCGTTCCATGCTAATTGGAAGACTTCGCGGCTCGATGGTGGTTTTCCTCGTTCGCTCGCAAAGCCGTCGTGCAATGTCGCAATAATAGATTTCTGCAACGGGTCATTGCATTGTAAATGCGCTGTTAACGCTTGTTCTTTATCTTAGCGGCGATTCTAAACGGAGGTGCTTTCTGCCAATTTAATTAACACCGGCAATTTCGCAAACGGATGGAATTATTTTTATCTTGTTGGGAGAAATGTTTGACAAATTTACCAAGTTTCTTGGTCTGCGATTTTTAAAATTAAAACTATCATCGCTTAACTGTAACGATTCCTGCTGAAGCTTTCTTTTGTTTAAAGATTCATGTTTTCATTGAAATAAAGCACTTGGAGATTAAGGGAATCGTTCGAAACCCGAAATCTGAAACAATTTGTACTGATGGTTATAAATTAGAAACACGAGTCTACAAAATTGCCTTCAAAGCCAGAAATTAGAGATTAATATCTGTAAAGTGTACGACTAAGAAGATGATCGATTTCGAAGAGGATAGAAATGGAGGACGGAAGGATGAAAAGGTGGATTGGATGAGCGGAAGGGTATATGTATATCGAAAGAGGCGTACTTTGACCGTAGCAAGAGAAGATAACCCAATAGCGACAGGTGCTCGAGGTGGGCTTTGAATCGAAAGTATCAATTTTTTGGGCCGACTGTTTCGTGTAATTAATACATCATCCACATCTGCGGCAATAACTTGGTTACCACAGCCCCTCTTCGTTTTGAATGAGACTCTATTATTTCTCTAGTCTGGCCTCATCCTGTAACGCCCTTTTGAGGGAGCTTACGAAATGGAGGTTTCTACCCCTTATAAAAACACCAGCTCACTTTAATTGGGTTCATTTCAATTGGGACATGAGGCCCTTTAATTTTCCATCCACTAATTGTAAATATAACTTCCCTTCCGGCCTCCTTTTTGTTCTATTCTTCCTAGCTTCTTTTTATTATTTCCTCTCAAGATACTGATTATTCGCTTAAAATATCTCCATCAAAGATTATTATTCACTTGAAGTATCTCCATCAAAGAATTCTAACCATTTCCTAGAAGAAATTTTTCCTAATTTAGCCACATGTTAAATGGGAATGTGAAAAGAGTGAATTGAATTTGAACATTCCGCATGATATGTTTGTTTCAGGATTTTTAAACGCTATAGTCTTTTTGCAATTCGTTCAATTTGTCCATGTGTCAGCGCATATAAAGGGAGATGATGCTCCTCCAGGGAATCAACGCGTTCGCTAACACTTGGGGTAACCTCGTAAAAATGCGAGTAATGCACGCAAGGGACGAAGTGAAAGAAGAACGGTTAGTCGTTTCTAATTGCAGAAGTGACGACGCCATAACTAATGACCGGGAGGCAAATGTCGTATCAGTCGTCACAACGCGTCGACTATCTCCATACGAAATGAGGTGAGGTTAATTCGTCGTGCGCCGGGAATTAGGTATTCTTTCAAAAAAAAAAAAAACAAACAAAACAAGATAAGCGCTCAGCCAGTCACACTGAAGGCATCGAAAGATTTTTCCTTAGAATTGTCGTATTTCGGGATTGGATGCGCCCCAGGGGACCTACGGAACACCGCGAGCAGGAAACCGGGAGTCCGGTTTTGTTGTGGTTATGCATTTAAAAATCGGAACACGCGCTGATTACTTTCAAGGGATGAGCAACGATGATTAAGTGCCCGCATATATGCACAAATCTATTACGTTTTTCTTTCCATTTCGTTTCCATCGTTTCTCCATTATTCATTTATCAGTTTTCATTATTTATTCATAATTTCTCCTTAACTAGATTTTTGACCAATATATTTATAAGATAGCCTTGTAAAAATAAGAGATACTATTACTTATAGACTTTTTAGTGCGTGTCGTCGGCGAATAATATTTTATTTATTTTATGAACTATGTAAGTTGGTAGGCTGCTTGTAGACTTCACGTCTTTATCGCAACACCTCATTTTTAAAGTGTAAGCAATCAACTTATGTCTTTGGAATTATCGTAAATAATACACGAAATCTTTTCTTCAAGGACAAAAGTTGTGACTAAGTATAGTCCAAGCATATACTTTTAGTTTATAGTTTCCAGCCGTAGTTCTTGTTCTCTTTTTACTGACATTAATTGCAACTTTGTCACAATTTAAAATAACCGATTACAACTGTTTCAATTTACAATTTTCTTTTCTTTTCCCTTTTCTGACATTCCACTTACGTTATTAGTTCCTCGGTTAAACTGGCCATATCCCGCGTAATGAAAAGCACCGGCAGATCTCTGGGTGCCTTTCAGCAGTTCTTTTTTTTTTATAATCACGCTAATCAGCGGCACGTGGGTTGGGCCTTTGGCTTGACAATTTAAAAGCTGGTAGGCTACCACTTTAGCGACGCAAAGGGTGACAGACGCCAGAAATAGATACGCGAGACGCCAAGCCAGTGGGTATGAGTGGATAGGTAGAGTGGTGGGATAAATGGAAAGGAGGAAGAAAAAACCTAAGAAAAAACCACAGCTAATAGGATCACAGAGCTACGTCAAATGATCCCTGATACCGCTTCTCTTCCTAATGACAACTCGGAAATACTTGCCATTCCAGTTAATATCAAATATCATCTAGAAGTCTACATAATGATCATTAATAAAACTATCCTTAAATGAATTATTATTTCACTAATTTAAGAACTTAAGCAACAATCCAAATGTTTTTCATTGATGCCAGAAGCACACCTTATACTTAAAGAGAACATATTCATTAAAAGTTTACGACTTACAGTGTTACTGCAGAAAAGGAAGAAGGCAGGTACAAAAATCAGGTGTTAGAGTTCCGCTCTTAAAAGTTGGTTAGAACAGGGAACTTGAATCAATAAATTGATTGAATTTCAAATTCAACCAATCAAAGTGTCTGTTTTCGCTACCCTAGAGTAATTTATAGTTTGAATGATGAATTCTTCAATAAATCAAAGTTAAAGAGGTACAGCAATCAATGTTTTAGAATGAATAATGTAAGGTCTGAATATGTAGAATGAGCTGAAATAATTTCAATTGATTATTGATTTTAAACGGGATGTAGTCTGGAAAAGTAGATAAAACGATTTTTTTTAAAATTATATGATTGGTAGAGAACAGAGATCATCATAATGAAGTAATCTGATGGGGTTTGAGTTCAGTATTTGTTTTGAGTCTAGATATTAGAATGAAGAAAATGCGTTATGAATTTATGAAGAATAGAGGGGAACAGAAGGTGAGCTGGGGAAGCCAACTGTCTTCATCAAGGGGTCGAACGTTAGGCCACCCATTGGGTTCAATAATATATGTATATCGTTTCATCAGTCGGTAATGTCGGTACCTTCGAGTGGTTCAACACCTCCTAATAGCCAGGTGGGACGTTAGCGGCGCCCCGCAGGAAGTCCTAATGAAGACAAATCCAACCAAAAATGGCGACCGAAACTATTTTCTGCTGCCACGTCAGCCCACAAAATCAATTTGACAAAAGCCTTTTCTCTTCCCTGACGACTTATTCCCGTTTTTACTCCTTCGCACCCTCTCCTACCATCAACCTCGAAAAGTCGAGCTCAATTATAACACTCTGAACTCAGAGATACAGCACAGCAAATGTTGCGATTTAATCTTAGATTAATACCTAATGATCTGAAAGGAATGTCCTTTAGAATTAAAAATTCTCATGACAATGTAGTGTTGTCAATCCGGAAACTAAACATTATACATAATGCAACTGTTAAGTATGATAATGAATTGTAGTAGATTTGACATGATCGATTTAGCGGATTCACCAGAAGAGAACTTGGCTCATGAAAGTGGAAGCAATTTAATAAAAACGTCATATAGCTGAAAAACAACTTCTCTCATCCTCTTATAGAGCCTAATTATCACACTAAGGATGCAGAAGTAAGGATTTGAAAATCTGGCGACCTTTCTGATTAACACACTGTCGTAAAGAAAAAGGAACAAGATAATTTTGCCAAGAATCTAGCTAAGCTGCTAATTTGTGGTTACTGGGATCCTTTCGGGTTTCCTCTACAATTAAAAAGGCGACAATTATCGTCTAAAGCTGAAATTCTCTGTTGAAAATTCGTTGGCAGGAATTGTGTGGATGCACGCTAGTGATTCGTCCAACTTTATAGTCGTCGGCGAATGTGTGGGTGTCAAAAGTATATAGAATTTGTATATTGAATAGCACCTAACACAAAAGAACGGTTCTAGCTCGAGAAGCTTGCGCACGTCATTTGGCGTGCCTATCCGCAATTGGAGCCAATCCGAATCGCTTCTGAATTTCCACCTCCGCGTTCATCCTTCGCGATTTCACGAGAATTATTTCCGAGCACCGATTTTGCATCAAATCGTTAACTGATCAATAAGGAAGAAGGAATAAATGACGAAGCAGGAAAATTCAGAATTGAAGTAAGGTAAAATAATATCGAGGAATCATCGGAAATCCTTGTAAGAGTCAGCAGCCATATTGGTTCCACTTGAACAGAAGCCAATGGAGTAGAATCGTGCCGAAGTTAAAACCCGCGAAGATCTCAAAAGCGTTGTTTCGTCTAATGGATTATTTGGTAACCGTTTCTTATTCTCTGAATTTAACGGTCAAACTGTAAATACACCTTAAAAAGATACCGCCACCAGGGTTAGGAAATTGAGAAAAGGAGCAATTGATAGCTCGTCTAATTAATGAATCAGATCATCCAGAAAATTCCGGATCGTCCGTTAAACACGCAAGTTTTTGTTATCGCCATCGATAGATTGTTTTGTCCCTCTTTCAGCTTCTAACGTTTCCGTTTCAATAGATCTGAATTGCCCAAATCATTTCCTCCTACTTCCGAATTCAATTGAAAGCAGTTTTTTAATCATTAGAATAGAAATTTCTTTAAAGAGAAGTGCGAAAGCGTTCGCTCTAATATTTTTTGGAGCGAAACCTCCAAATTTCTAATGAAGCGAAAAACACCGATTTAACATTTTCCTCCTAATACTGATGGATTTAAAAACTGTGAAAAGGTCTCAGGCTAATTTTGGGATTTGATACAAAGAAGAGCGTAGAATGAGAAGTGATTTAGAGGTGAGCGATATATTAGACAATGCGATTTGCAGAATGAAAAAAGTTGACAGACCAATTGGGAAGGCGACAGTCATTTGTCTCCCCGAAGCTAACCCGGAGTTCTTCGGCCGTGGCTCCCGAGAACTGGCTACGAGGAGAGAGTCGACCCTCCAGCGCCTTTGCCCACATGTCAACGATATATTTTCTGCCGGCCCACAAATCGCTTAGCGGGTAATTTTGAAATTGGAACACTTATTTAGTCGTTTAGCCCCAAGGGCGTGTACAGCCGTGAGCCCCACGATCCTGCAACGAAGATTTATCGTTTGATTTTCGTTCGCGGGCCACCGGACGAGAGTCACTTTCCGCTTTCTTTTGCATTCTCAATACTGAAAAAAGTCCTCCCATGGGAGTCAATACTGTCAAAACATAAGTCGCTTTTAAAATAGTAAACTTCATCGATTAATCATATGTGACTGCAATCGACGACCAGTAAAAGGCAGAGAATTAAAAAAATTGAACTTAAAAATTAATCAAGATTAGGTCAATTTCTCTTGTAGGATAAAATGTTAGAAAATATATCCTGTAGTTCCCTACTGTCCTTCGTCAAAAATTCTTTTGGACGAATTTCATCAATCATGCGGTGGGTTAAAGCAGGGATGATTTGGACCAGAGGCGAAAAAATTAGACCTGCCTCGGTGAACTTCATTAGGTGATGTTCAAAATTGAATAGTTCAACGTCTATTAAACGAGGCTCGGGGCGATTATCTAATGAGAATACCAAAATGAAATAAAAAGAGGAAGTGGCGGAGTGTCTAGCGAGTCATTGGGAAAAGAAAGGAGGAAAGGGGAGAGGAACATAGGAAGAGAAAGATGAAGAAGGTCGTCGAGGAGGAAGAGGTTGGGCCGTGCTGCGAAAAGGCTGCGGCAAATTCGTGAACATCAAACGAATTAAATCTCCGCGGCGAGTCGACCGCAGAAACTAATATCTCAGCGCCTCTCTCCGTCCGTTTGTTCCTCCATGCTCGTGATATTGGTACCCCTGTCTCAGCTCCTCTGCCACTAGAAAATCTGCGAATATCTAACCGTTCATTCAACGCACAAATTTCTATATCAAACTATTAGAATTTTATCTGGCATTCCTTTGACTCTTAATGTCCCTCGAGACGCGAAAACTGCATGAGCACAAAATGAATACCCAATTATCCTAATCGATTCTTGATTTTTCTCAAAAGCTGTGGTTGGTAGTTAATGAAAATTGACAGGACTGAATTGGCTCGTTGCGCGAGTCACGTCTCTTGCTTGGCAAGGCTCGTCGAAAAAGAAAATTGATAAACCTTCTCGGTTTGATGTATCGACAGGACAAAGGCGATGAGTTTTTGTCCATGCACCACCGGAAAGTTCTTCGCCTCTCCAATATGATTGAGAGCGAATGGAAGCGAGACCTGTTTTCGAAGGTGACTGTACCCAGGTTGCGCAGGTGTGACCGATGGCGGCTTTCTTTGATCCGCATAAGCGACTGGCTACTTTGTCCGCGATTCATCGAGCTTCTGCCCTATTCGACACAATTATTTTTAACCTGATCCAACACCTTCCCTGAACTAGATCCTTACGATTCGCAGACTAATTTTTGGCAATCCGAATCCCCCATCTAATACACAGTGCTACCTGCCGAAGATCTCTTGGAATCAAGCGAATCAAATCCGAATTACAAGGCTCAAAGAGATCTTTAGAATCTTGCTGCTGCTTCTTAGAAACCTGTTGAATTCCTAAGAATCTGAATTAATTCTGGAAATGTGATCTGAAGTTTACGCATCTGTCAACGGCTGATTTCTTTTGGTATGGAAAGTTATTAGAATTGTCTAGTAAATAGTAACTGCTTTGATGTCTTCGGTTCGGTCGGTGAGATGTCTATGCGGTCGGTACCTCGGAATTTCGTGATGGGTCCGGAACGAATGTGTAATACGACTTTTATGGGGGGATTCTCTCGACATCTCAAGATGCATCTGATTTGTGGCTGGCTTTTGCATATGAGTAAAGGCGTGCTCCATTCCGCTCTACGTCTACAAGCTATTCCCTCGTAACTTGTTCGGTTCCTCACCTTTGCCACCAAAGGCGATTATGATTTTTATTTTTTAACTTTGTACCACAAGGGAAATAATTCGAACTCTGCTTTATTGTTCGCATTCATGTGGGACCCAAAAGAGATACAATATAGTTTCAATTTCCATTTTAGGAATAGCCTGACCACACTTGCATATTAGTTCGTTTCTGAAGAGTGGTCAGGTGGGTTCTGGGTGAATTTCTAAAGTACTTGAAATGATTCGAATACCCTTATTGGGATGTTTCGATATATAAAACTTAGAACTTTTTTATTTTATTACCTAATTTTAGACTTTAGATTTAAATGTTTGTGAATAGTTTCTTGACTATTGACCTGAAAACATATTTTTATCTGTGATTAGTTTCGAGATTTGTTTATTTTATTTAGTAGTATGAATCTGATTGTTACTCATACGTGAAATAATTTTCTAGGAGATTAACTTTATATCTTTTATTCTGTTACAGAGCAAGCCAACCACCTGAACCTCTTCAACAATAGGCAACAGCCGAAAAAGAAGCGAAAGAGTAGAACAGCTTTCACGAATCAGCAAATCTTTGAATTGGAAAAGCGATTCCTCTACCAGAAATATTTGAGCCCAGCTGATAGGGATGAAATTGCAGCCCAATTGGGTCTTAGTAATGCACAGGTGATCACGTGGTTTCAAAATAGGAGAGCGAAATTAAAGAGGGACATGGAGGAACTTAAAAAAGATGTACAGACTGTCAATCCTCTTCTGGTAGCACAACATCACAAAACCTTCCTTGAAAATGTTCAAGACCTTGGAATCTTGAAGAAAAGGCCACTACCAAATTCGATGGAAGAAAAGTCGTAGGTTCTTCGATTTGAAAATCAAAAAGAAAAGAAAAACTGGTTCCTATAGCGAGGGGACTCCTATAAAAGATAATATGCAATACGGGAAATTCCATTTTTTAATATTGTATGATAAATGGGTTATCTTCGATGTAAAAATTAAAAAAGTGTTGGAAAATTAGCTTTCATCCTGAAACTTTGTATATGAATTATCATAAAACTTCTGTTTCGCAAAAGTCTCTTTTTTCTTCAACACATCTTCTTTATAAAATAATTGTCATTATAGATCATATATACAGAGGAGATAACCCTACGCAAATTTAATATCTCTCTTCGTCTTTAAATTTGTAAGATGTCAATAAAAATATAGTTAATGATAAAAATTGCTAATAAAGGGAGTCTCTCATTCCAAAGTGATTATAAAACTAAAGAAAAGCGTTTCGAAATTTCTGAAACCGCTCTCAATCTTGATGGACATTATTAGATGCATGTAAGACTTTTCTATTAATTTCACAAACGCCCTCCTTCGCTTCGATATGGAATTAGACGTTACGTTACGGAAATCGGATTAGTTGGATGTATTATAATGTATTTATTTTAAAGAAAGAAAGTGATGTCCACGTCGGGTCGGATTTAATCGATGATAATAAATTATTAGTAAATATATTGTATAGCCCGTAAATTATGAGTCGCTTTCACCGGCTATCTCGTGTACATAATATTGTATATAGCATATTTGTCATTAACTAGAAGATTTTTCCGTGTAGGTAACGTAGAGCCATATAGATGGGGCACTGCAATATACCTAATTGTCAGTTTAATTAGGGAGTTTTACGATTTTGTATGATGTAAATTCTACGGTGTGCATGTTACTCAGAATGACAAATGGACGCGTGAACGGCGCAGAATGCCTGTACAAACAGAGTAGAACAGTGTATAGCGATCCAAAATAAATAGAAAATTCATTATATCATAATTACATGCCTCCTTTTTAATATACCTTTCACTCAACTAGTAATAAATAAGTATGAAGAATAATTAGATTGAGTTTTTCAAATAAGATAATATTAAAAGGTCCGAATTTTTTCTCTACTTCAAGAAAATGTAAACATTTCGGAACTAACAATCGAATTTTTTAATTGAAGTGATAAATATTTGAAGGTTTTATACTTTTAAAGTAGAGTAATATTATAATTGTTTCAAAGATAGAAAGTAATTTTCAAGTACATTAAGTTAAGCGGCTGTTCAAAAACTACGTCACGCTATTTTGAACAAATGTTTTCTTCAATTTCTTCTGATAAACGCCTAAGATGAAACAGAAAATATACACACCTAATATTTGAACAGTCTTCACAGCCCAAAATGCTCCCAAAACAGGGGCAATAGGGTGAATTTTCACAGAATAGGGGAATAAAAGGGATAAAAAATTCTTTCAAATAAAATTAATGTACCTATAGGTACCATACAGAATTCGATATAAAACGCTTAAGATCTTAAGTCGAAATAGATTGCATTATCAACAAAATAGTTCAATTTTACAACTAAAAAAGATCAATTTTCAACAAAGAAAGATGATTTTTCAACTAAGGAAGATATGACTTCTCTACCATAAAAGATAAATCGTCAATCCAAAAGGGCAAATTTTATCCAAAACAGTTTAATTTTTGACCAAAAAGAAGAACTTTAACAAAATAGTTGAATTTTCAACAAAATAACTAAATTTTTAACCAAATAGTTCAAATTAAAAAGATGCATTTCCAACTAAATGGTCGAATTTTCAAACAAAAAAGATAAAAATTCAACTGAAAACAGTTGAATTTTCAAACCGAAAAGTTCAATTTTCAATAAAGAAGTTCATTTTCAGTCAAAAAAAGCATCAATTTGCTAACTAAGAAAGATGGCCTTTCTACCATAAAAGATGAATTTTCAACCAAATAAGATGACCTTTCTGTGAAAAAAGATAAATTTTCAATCCAACAGGACAAATTTTCAAGAAAACGCTCGAATTTTCAACCAAACAAGATGATTTTAACAAGATAGTTGAATTTTTAACCAATTAGCTGAATTTTTGTCCTACAAAGATGAAAGATGAAAATGGATCAACCAAGAAGATTAATTTTCTATCTAAAAGGGAATAGTTAAATTTTCAGTCCAAGAAATTACTTTTGAAAAAAAGACGAATTTCAACCGGTTGAAATCAACGAAAAAAAGATGAATTTTCAACAAAATAGTTTAATCTGCAAGCAAATCATCGAATTTTCAAAAAAAAAGGTTAAACTTCAACCACAAATAGTTGTATTTTTAAACAAATACATAAATGAATCTTCAAGTCAAGAGGATGACCAAAATAACAGAATTATCAACCCAAAAATACGAATTTTCAACAAAGTAGTTGAATTTTTAACCTAAAGAGACGAATTTTTTACAAAACAGTTAAACTTTTCACCCGAAAATATGAATTTTCAACCAATAAGTTCATTTTTAACCCAATAATTGAGTTTTAAACTAAAACCGATCAATTTTCAAACAAAAATGGAATAGATGAATTTGCAGTTCAAAAAATTAATTTTCAACAACAAAATCACGAATTTTCAACCAAAGAGATGAATCTCCAGCTAATAAAATGAGTTTTTAACAAAGTAGTTTAACTTTCAACCAAGCACTTGAATTTTCAATCAAGAAGATTAAATTTCCACTAAAAAAGACGAATAGTTGAATTTTCATCTAAAAACGATAAGTTTTCAGCCAAACATGGTATAATTAAATTTTCAGATAATAAAAATAATTTTAAACAAAATATTTAAATCTCAAAACAATAAAATTAATCACAAAAAAACAGGTGAAGTTTCAAGCCAAAAAGACGAATTATCTTCAAAACAGTTGAATTTTGAACCCGAAAATATGACTTATCAACAAAAAATTTAATTTTTTACCACATAGTTAAATTTTAAAATAGAAACGATCAATTTTCAACCAAAAATGTTCAAATTAAATTTACAGTTCAAAAAATTGATTCTCAACTAAAAAAAAAACGAATTTTCAACAAAATAGTTGAATTTTCAAACAAAGAGATGAATCTCTCACTAACTAAATTAGTTTTTAACAAAGTGTTTCAACTTCCAACAAAGTAGTTGAATTTTCAAACAAGAAGATTAAATTTGCATAAAACAAGATGAATAGTTGAATTTTCATCTAAAAACGATAAATTTTCAACCAAACAAAGAATAGTTAAATTTTCTGTTAAGAAAATTAATTTTCAACGAAAAAAAATTAATTTTCAACAAAAAACTTAAATCTTAAACCAATAGGATTAATTTTTGACAAAACAGTTAAATTTTAAGCCAAAAAGATGAATTATCTAGAAAACAAATGAATTTTCAACACGAAAACATGAGTTATCAACAAAAAAGTTAATTTTCTACCAGATAGTTAAACTTTAAAATAAAAACGATGAATTTTTAATCAAAAATGGTAAAGTTAAATTTACAGTTCAAAAAATTGACTTTTAACTAAAAAAAAAATCGAATTTTCAACAAAATAGTTGAATTTTCAACCAAAAAAGGTTTAGTTAAATTTGCAGTGCCAAAAATTGATTTTCAAAAAATATATATATAAATTGAAAAAGTGAATCATTCCATCTTCCTGTCACATAAAAATAAAAACAAACAGAGCCATCGTTTAACTCATATTTATTTTAAATTTCCTTACGTTTCGGCAACTACTGCGTGCCTTTTTAAAAGGTAACTTAAATAAAGTGACAATTAGTTAATAATATAAAAAAAGGATAAATAATAATTTCATAAAATGATATAAATTATACCTAAGTTGAACAAATTAAATAAAACGAAACATTTTTTTGAAGAAACAATAATATATATATATATAAATAGACTTTATAATGGTTATTAGAATTACTGCAACATCTGAATTTTATCAAATAAATAACACCAGACAAATTCTTAATGATATCACTGTCATTCTTTTTCAATAAATAATTATCCAAAGTATAAGTGTTTTTAGAATAAATATTGACATTGCATTTTTTGATGAACTTTCTAATCGTTCAGAGACCTTAAATTTACGGTAAAGTAACATTGAAATGAAATTTATTTATTGTATCATTCCATTTGTTTTTCTTACTAGTGCTATTATAAATATAATGAATGCGTTCAGCAATAATGTCATTAAATAAATGAAGCGGATAATTATTATGTACTATTGTTGTTTTTAATTAATTTAAATTTTCTTTTCTAAATTAAATATTTTTAATTTAACACATCTATCAACTAAACCTTTTATTGAACTAAATTTATGACAAAATGAATTATATGAATTGTAATTAAGATATCTCCCAGACTAAGAAGGTTTTTTGTAGCAATTGGTTAATAAATTACCATCTGAAGTTTTAATTATTTGTAAATCAATATAGTTAATAACAATATCAACTTCACGTTCATGGATGACTTTGGTGCGATCTTCTATACTATTAAACACATGTAAAAAAACATCAGTTTTGTCAGAAGGAGCAATTGCTAGGATGTCATAAACATATCTTTAAAACAAAAATAGGTGTGAAATCTAATAATTCAAGTGCTCTTTTTTCAATATCTTGTAAAACTAAATCTGAAACTACTTTATTCTTAGTTATTTTTGTTAAGTTATGATTTAAAATAAGTTTGTCTTCAATGCAAACTAAAACAATATATAATGGGATGCTTTCAAACGTCGACAAAACATGTAAGGAAATTATTGAATGGGTTTTAAGTACATTGATGATTTTTATAATATGTTTAAGTTCACAACTAATTTCAATAAGCGAACTATTGTTTGTAGAAACTGGTCTTAAAATATTTGAAATATAATATGTAGAGGTGGGATTATATTGACCCTCAATCGTAAAATTGTTTTGGAATTTTTGGTGATCGAATTGGCTTTAGGGTCCAATAATTGAATACAATTTAAATTGCTTCAGACGTTTCGG
>JAUMHM010000016.1:19995879-20015827 GCA_032362435.1 Melikaiella ostensackeni | reverse complement strand
TCGAACCTGAGTACACGCGCACTGCGCCTTTATCTATACGCTGCTGGCATTTCACGCTTGGTTGAACACCGTCTCTCACCCCGACCGCTGAAAAACTGCGGGGGCCAGCAGTCGGCCAGCAGTTCTAGAAAGGCGTAAACCGGACGGGCTTTTATGGAGGTTCGAGTGTAGAGTCAACTCTCCATTTAACTCCAGTCTCGGGTCTGCGATGATCGTGAGAATCTTCCAAGAATTTCTACAATGTAAAATGTCAGGGTCGTATGAACCATTTCCAGTAGGAATACATAATATTTATCAACTGTATTTTGTACAAATGTAGATTTTTGTTATGATGAAGAGTAGACCTTCTTTAATAATAAAGACTAACTAATGAAAAGTGAATTTTTCGCGTGTACTTAAAATTAAATCCGAAATGTGCACGAGAGAGTTGGAACTGCCCGCTTTGTGGCTACGGAACTGCTGAATTCCGCTGAGCTCATGCGCCTCATTCTCGCCCCTTGGACCCCCTCATCTGCGAATGTGAGCCGGCGGCAATTATTCTATAGACATGCGGTATATCAAGAACCGTTAGATGGAGAGTTGAGTATATGTTTAAGATATTACAAATTAACTTCCATGTTTATTTAAACTATTGTTCTTTAATCTATAAATGATCCAAATTCCTATTTCCTATTTATTTATCGCAGGCTTGACAATCTTTCCCCTACTACCCTCCTTTTGCCTTTTTCTCGTTTTCAACTTATGTAAATGCGAACTAAATTAACAGAATTCAATATGAAACTGCGAATATTTTTGTCTTAAAGTTAATTCTTTTTGAATGAAAAGTCTAATATTTTATTTTTGGTTGAGAATTCATCTTTTTTGGTTAAAAATTTTATTATTTGGTTGAAAATTGAATTCTTTTGTTAAAAATTCGTCCTTTTTGGTTGAATTTAAATGGTTTTGATTGAAAATGAAAATCGTTTTTAGTTGAAATATCTACTATCACATTTTTCGTTTAGATTTTATCTTTTTTGCTTGAAAATTCAACTACTTGGTTGAAGGTTGAACTACTTTGAAAAAATTAATTTTTTTGTTCGAAAATGTATTATTTTAGTTGAAACTTCATTTTTTTTGTGTGTAAATTGAACTTATTTATTAAAAACTGGTTTTTGTTCTTGAATATTTGTCTTTTTTAGTAAAAAATTCAATTATTTCATAGAAAGTTCATGATGTATTAGTTGAAAATAAGTCTTTTTTTGGTAGAAATATAAACTTCTTGGTTGAAAATTTATATTTTTTCTAATTAACAAATACTTGTTGAAAATTGATCTTTTTGAATATAAAATTGATCTTTTTAGTAAAAAATTCACCTGTTTTGTTAAAAAATAGTCTATTTCAGTCACTATTACTATTTTGTTGAAAATTACTCATCTTTTGTTGAATTCAACCGTTTAAGATTTCAAATTAGAATCGTTTTTTTTTTTAGATAGCGACTATAATATTTTTCGTTGAGAATTCATCTTTTTGGTTGAAAATATAACTATTTTGTTGAAAATTTTCTTTTTGTTTGGTTGCAAAATAGTTTTCTTAACTGAGAATTTATCTATTCCATTTTCAGTCGAAAATTAATTTTTTTTAGTTGAAAATTTATGTCTTTTGTGAAAAATTCGTTCTTTTGGTAAAAAATTAATCTTCTTGGTTGAAAATTTAACTATATAAGTGACAATTTAACTTTTTGATTGAAAATTCATGTATTTTGTTGAAATTTCATCTTCTTGGCAGAAAATGAATCTTTTTGGTCAAAAATGCAAATGTTTGGTTGAAAATTAATCTTCTTGGTTAAAAATTCAACTATTTGGTTAAAAATGCAACTGTTTGATTGAAAATTAATCTTTTCTGTCTGAAGATTCAACTATTTTGTTAAAAATTAATGGTTTTGGGTTGAATTCAATTATTTGGTTGAGAATGCATGTATTTTTTTGGAAATTCGTCTTTTTGGGTAGAAAATTAATCTACTTGGTATGAAAATCATCTATTCGGATAAGAATTCATCTATTCTGTTTAAAATGCAATACTTTTACTCGAAGTTTAGGGATGTAAAACGTTTCAAGTTGAGTTTTTCGACATTATGAAGAAACTTATAACGCAATAAATTACGCATTTTGTTTAAGTGATAATTCACTTTTCGTCTAACAGATCGAATTTCTCTAAGTTGTAATATATTTGGATTTATTATTTTTTCTAGTAACAATTTTTCCTACGTAAGATCTTTCGATTTCTCCAAAGAAGAAATTTATGCGGAAACGCAAGGTGCTATAAGGTGCTGTAAGGTGCTACAAGGTGCTATAAGGTGAACATTGACATTTGATACATGTATCAAGTGCCGCTGTTCACTTGTCAGTTATAATTTTGATACCAAATCTAGATAATTTCAATCAACTAAGTATCAGTTTCCTGCAACTTACTTTGATCCAAATTCAAGTTGAAAGTAATACCCCAAGATTTTCTGTAAATTCTCTGACGACTTAGGTTGACCAATGTATTTGATGATTCTTCTATAACGTGGCCTAAGTGCTAGGTTTTAAGAATTCCAATCGACAAATTTCAAGAGGAAATTAATAATTCTTCACAGTAAAAAGTGCGCAGGTACTGCTTGGGTTTGTACAGAACTTATTCCCTTTGCTATTATCTTCGGAGCCATATATGAAGCAGTAAGCAAGGTAGCCCACACCGCCTTGTAATTCAGATGCCGCTACAACCAAATAAAGAATTCATAATGGCGATGATGACCGCCGCCAATTTTCTCGATATATCCGATACACCAATAACTCAACCGATCCCATCTTGTCGAGCATGATCGTTTATTGTCCTCTAATCTTTATGGCTTTTGTACTACCGAGTGAAATCATTCGATACCAGCGGCGCTTTTTATTGAAAATATTCTTCACACTCAGTCCACCTTCTTTTCAAAAATATCTGCATCACTTACAAAGGCATTGAATGCTGATGGATGTATTACCAGTTTCGGTTTAAAATTCAGCTTGTCATCCGTGAGGTTTTTTAAAGCGAACGAACATGTTCCGTACAATCCCAATATTCTAGGATCACTGAAATTACAATAAAATTCACGATGAATACTTTATTTGTACTTACTATTTTATGTGCGGTAAAAAAAATTTCAAAAATTTTAGGTTTCAAAGAGAACAGGTTCTTAAAAAAAAACGGTAATGGAAACTTTTAATTTTTTATAAATTGCTGGAAATTTATGGAAAGGTTTGAAAATATTTGCAGCTTTTAGAAATCTGGGAATCTTTTGGAAGGTGATAGAAGTTTATGAAAGTTTCTAAGTTTGTCGGGTTTGACTCAGGGTTCAGAATTCTTATTACATTTATGAAGTAGTCAATGGTCTCTTTCCAGCTTAAAGACCAAACTGCAGGAGACTGCTGTACTCGTATATAACACAAATCGATCATAACTCCTTTGTTCTGGCTTTGCTTTCATACTTTGTTTTGCATGAATGGACTCGAACTTTGGTCAGAAGGTCAAGGAGTTAGTCTGATTATAAATTAGAGAGCAAAACAGCATGTCAAAAAGTATGATTGTGTATCTCATATATTATTATTGGTTAAAATGAAAGTGAGAATCAGGCGGCTATTTATTATAGCATGCTACGCTCCAGTTGATGGTGACAGTAGTGACATAAATGATACCTTCCGGGAGTCTTTAAATGATATTACAGGTACTCGCCATCCTGGGGAAAGAATCATTTTACTCGGAGACATGAATGACTGGGTTGGTGTGCAACGCAAAGGTACCGCCAGGGTGCTGGGTCATTTCGGAGACCCAAAAACTAACGGTAATGGGGAGAAATTGATATTCTTATGTTTATAAAAAGGATTGTTTATTACAAACACTTAGTTCAGACATAAAAACGAACCTAGGTCAAGGATGAAGGAGAAGAAGAAGCTGAATATTAAGGATCTTAGCAGTGAGGAGAGAACTAGAATAGAAAATCATTATATGTATTAAAACAGAAAAGCGAAGATACTAATCAAAGAAAGCAAGGATAAAATCGAAGCGGAAGAAGATAGAAAAATGCACAATAATTTGGAAGGAAATAAGAAATTTCTCTGGAAATGGGCTAAGAAGATTAGAAAAAGAAGTACCATCACTGAGTTAGTCGGCATCAAGAATGCTGATGTTGAAATGGTACGGGATACGGACAAAGTGAAAGACTATATGTATTGTATGGAGGTCAAGCTATGGAGCATAACAATTGTGACACAGAAGAGGATTAGCCAGTCTCATTGTAGGTGGGGAAAGGAGAATCGATATCCGCGATATTATATCCGTAATTTAGAAACTAAGAAATGGTAAGACTACTAATGTGGATGGTATCACCGTTGAAATGCTGAAGAACGGTGACGGATATTTGTTTGTGTGGCTAAGCAAATCAATGGATATGTCTGCTGAGAATGGTGAAGTTCCAAATGATTGGAGAAAGGCGATTATCGTTCCACTCTCAAAGGGAAAGGGTGACAAAGGTAACTGTACTAATTATAGAGCGATTAGCCTACTAAGTACCGTGGGCAAAATATTTACCAAAATACTTATTGGTAATATCATGAGACTAACGAAGGAAAGGATCTGATATCACCGCTGAAAGGCTGAAGAGCGGTGGCGGGTATTTGTTTGTGTGGCTGAGCGAATTAATAATATGTGTGCTGAGAATGGTGAAGTTCCAAATGATTGGAGAAAGGCGATCATCGTTCGACTCTTCAAGGGAATGGGTGATAAAGGTTACTGTACTAAGAATAACGAAGGAAAGGATCTGGGCAGTCTAATGTGAACTGATGCCAGGGAGATCATGTGCGGATCAAATATTTAGCTTGAGGCAGATCATAGAAAAGAGTTTGAGAGAAAATAAAATAGTTTTCTGTGCATTTGTTGATCTTGAAGAAACTTTCGACATGGTGGATGGAGCTAAGCTTTGAGAAGTCCTGAAAAAGTATGGAGTGAATAGTTGGCTTCTAAAAGTAATAAAAGCAATATATAATGGTAGTAAAGCGAATGTAAGAGTAAATGGACAACTGAGCTATTGATTTGATATCAAGCAGGGCGTTAGGCAAGGCTGCGTTATCTCCTCCTGGATGTTCAATATATACGTGGACAAATTTCTAATAATGGTTCTCTTACAAGAAGAAGGTGTTGATCTTCGGACAGTGGAAGTACGTGGACTGGCGCTAGCAGATGATAAGATTGTTACGGCGGAATCAGTCGATGATTTGCAGAGGATTATGAGCAGGCTGGATACCAGCATGAAGAATATGAGTCATAAGATTAATGTGAATAAAACCAAAATCATTGCGTTTGAAAGAAGGGGTGAGAAAACAGTATGCAACGTTGCCTTAAACGAAGAGATGATCGAACAAGTTGATGATTTCGTTTATCTTGGAAGTTTATTTATTGCTAATGGAAAGATATATGTAGAGATGTTCAGACATATAAACAAGGGTAGGAAGGTTCTGCAGTGTACGAACCATTGCTAGAAGTATAAATGTAGCGAATAAAGCTAAAATTGTAACATATAATTCTGTGATTGCACCCACTGTGCTGTATGGTGGTGAGACCTGGGCGTATTAAGAAAAAGATAGGAGTGAAGTGAACGCGATTGGCATGCAATTCTTGCGGAATATGTGCTGTAGAACGCTAATAGACAAAGTAAATAATGAGTGGGTTCTCAAAGAATGTGGTGTAGAAGAAACATTGATTGACAAGAGTGAAAGAAATTTGCTGAGAAGGTTTAGTTATGTTGAGAGAATAAATGAAGAACGTGACGTGAAATGACGTCTGAAATGAAAGATTTTGGATACTCATGAGCGCTTGTGAAGAGCTTGACTCAAGTAGTGGATGTGGTTGGGGTAAAGAGTATGGATCTTCCTCTATATTTGTCAGTCAGTTTCAGTGTTTATGTGTGAATCGCGATGCATGATGGTTCTGTGACGCTCTTCGCCTGGGGTGATTGCCAAATAGATTGATCAGCGACTCGTGTCAGAGCGGTGTTATGGGACGAGTGTGTCGTTTGAATGAAGAACACGCAATGACTTCTAGATAGATCTAAAACCTATCTCTTTTCCTACACATCCCTTACTAACCCTTGCTATATAAATTTCTTGATCCCTGGTAGTATAACGAGGCTAGAACCGAACGACTTATGCTTTCCCCGAAAGGGATGTGGCTTAATGGTATACTGATAATAATAATAATTCTTCACATTCAATCCACCTTCTTTTAAAAAATATCTGCATCACTTGCAAGGCATTGACTGTTGATGGAAGTATTTCCAACTTATTATTCAATCAAGGCTTCAGGCCTCTAATAGTTTCTCCCCGCTTATTCAGAAAATCAGCTACATTTTCGATAATTAGCTGGGCCTGATGCTAAGTTAGAAATGATAAGTAGCTTTAGAACCAGTTGAAAAAATGTTTACAGTTTTATCTCTTTGCATTGCCTGATGCTAGATTATCGATCATAATTAGTGATGCAGGAATCAACAATGTAGTAAACAAGAAAGGCGGCAAATGTACATGATCACGTTGAGTAATCCCGCAGGATGTGAGATGTTCAATGACGGTTTTCAAGGGATCGTTCTCATGGTATTGACACGCCCACGTAATGCGGATTCATTTACTCGTTGAGTCGCTTAACCTGCTAGCAAGCCATGCGTCAGTCATCCTCGGAAAGGCATCACGAAGAAGCAGATCCATAATTTCGATGCGAACACGCGAGGAACGTGTTTCCCTCGTATTGATAATTAGACGCAGATCGAGGTTCGCCCCACCTCATCGACAAACCTCATTAATACGATATCTTGAGCGTGATGCCTTCTTCTGCCTCTACGGCGTCATTGTCAGTTTGCTCCTTTTCGCTGCTCGCTTACGCGTCAGCGACATCGTAATCTTGCATGGCCTGTGCCATTCGGATTGAAATGACTACCTTGCTGTAATTACATTTGTGTCCTCCTGCAGGATGTTGAAGACTTATGATGCATCAAGAATATCAAGATCAGGGAAGTGCACTTCTTGGATTATGGCATTTGAAAACGTGGTTGAGGGTTATTTTCAGGTGTTTGAGATTAAGCGCACTTCGGAGTTACTTTTCATTATCTGAGATTGTACTTTTCACTTTCTTGTTGTTTGATTATGAAAACTTTTGTTGATTCAATAGATCCGGGAAGATTAATTGGAGAATTAGAAGGTGCTCGGTGAACCTCAAGCGTTTTTAACCTGAAAATTCTTGCACTCGACTTTTCTTTACAGAATACTTTTTTGTATGATTTGGAAGTATTTGTGGGCATCCGCATGAAAAGCACCCTTATGATCGGTATGGAGTTACTGATAAGGTCATATAGCTGGATAAATTCCCCGCATTTTGAGCCCAAGATGAACCACTTAAGTTGAAAAACAATTCACCGGGACATGTTTGATGTTGGATCTTCGAAAAACCGCTTTTTGAGAAAAACGCATCTGAAGTCGGCGAGGGCCATAACTCACTCAAATCCGAAAATAATAATTTTGACCCTGTCATGCGGACGCCCGCGTTTCATACCTAAAACAGAAAGAAAGTATCGAGCCCTTTTTGAAATGAGAAAAAATCAAATTTGAGACAAATTTTTTAAAATGATTTTTGTTTAGCAGGTGTTTTTCTACATTAAAAACTAAGCGGAAAAGTAACATAAAAGAATTAATTAAATAGAAAGCTATGCGTTTTATGGAGGTTTCTTATAGAAGAAAATATATATCAATAATATTTAAAAGATTTCAATGGATTCGAACGGATTTCTAGAGCACCCTAGGGATTAAATTGAATTAAATTAAATTTCAAGGAACTTCTAGGTATTTGAAAGGACAACTACGTATTTCAGGGATTTCAGAGATTTCAAAGGATTTTACTATATTCAAGGGATTTGTAGGATTTCAAAAAAAAAGATAAGATTTCAAGAAACTTAAAAAGATTGACGAGTTTTCCAGGAATGTTTATAAGATCTCAACAAATTTCAGGGGTTCTAAAGGATTTCAACGAGTTTCAAAGCTTTTCGGGTATTTTATAAGATTCAAAAGGATTTCACCTGATTTTATGGGAGATGTATATTGTATACCAGATTTCTAAAATAGTTAACCCTCGATTTAATATTTAAACAATTGCATGACACTATTTTGCTACTATTTTTCAAAATTCATGCGACTATTGACACTATGTTGAATTTCTCAAATGTGTCCGAGGCCTGTAATCGTGAAATTAAAAAAAAAACAGTAGGAAAGAAATTTATTTTCTTGAATATAAATCTCTCTAAGATTTTAAATTTGTTTGATTAATTTGACTTGATTTTTTTTATGTCAAAAATTTCATGTTGAATATGGCTGAGGTAAGGAAAAGGACTGTACACTTTCTCCACGATTACTTACCTTTACCCTCACTGCGCGATTTGAACCCATGACATTTTGACTCCTCGACTGGCATGATGGAATAAATCCAAGCACGTTAATATTGAGCCAGGCTGTCTCCATGAATAACAGGTTATTATGTTACGAAAAAGAAATACTTGTCTAAATTAATACAGGCTTTAAAGCGTTTGACATTTGAAACAATAAGTTAAGTCAACAAAAAAATGTTGGCTCTATAGCGGCCAAATCGTTATGTAGCCCCAGTCAAACATTTTCATCAGTGAACTCTGATAAAAACTTTTGGAACTCTTGAAATTCGATTTTTTCAAAACTTTAAAAAAATGTGAATAACTTTCTTGGATTTTTCTCGGATAATATAATGTTAATATTATTTTCAGTTTTCTTGAAAGGATGGACTTCGACAAAAATTCCTTGAACTCCGACAAACTTTGGTTGAAATTTTTGAAGTTTTTAAAATTTTTGTTTAATTGTTAAATTTGAACTTTTTCGCATTAAGAATGCACCAGAACTAAATTTATTTTGAAACACTACAGGTCACCAAAAAAATTTGTTTTTCTATTTGCTTTTAAACAATGCTCAATGATTTTTCGGTTTCTGCGTAATGTATTGCCCATAAATTTTCACGATTTACGGTAACAAAACAACACAAACAAAATATCTTTTTTGTTTTGAAGCACCATCTAGTAACCACCTTTGGATATCCGATTTCCTCATCAAATATTCATAATGCAGAGAAAGAATGATAGAATGATAGAATATTGTACCAGATTGTATGCTACGGCATTCGTAATTATTATAGCCTTCGCTTCGTAATTAGGTACCTATCAACATTTTAAGGTGATATTATTCACGGAATACAAAAACGAAAAATAATATACATAAATTTTTTAGGATTATAATTTTAGGATTAGGATCTAAAAAATATTTTTCGTATCTTAGTACAATAAATATAAGAAAATATAATCATAAATTTGTACATACACTGTGCCATGTGAAGTGAATAGTGAAATACCTACTGGTGTCATTATTTCGATTTCATAAAAAAATGAGATGGTAGTCTGGTTCTATGGTCACGAATTTCTAGATCAGACTTCAAAGGAAGAGATCATACATTGATTTATTAAACATTATATTAAAATAAAAAGTGACGAACACAGTAGAAGTTTTGATAACCTAATCTGGTTACAATGATTACAGTATTATAGCTGCAGCAAGGGAGAAATTTTATTTCTCCTTTATTTTTACATAGTTCAAATCTTACACTTGTGGTGTACTAACTTCCCTCTTTGATCTGATAACATTCAACCTCGTGTCACGACATTCGACATATTATGTCACGACGTTAACGCATACATGGTAGGCGGGACTTTTCAGGTTGGTCACACAGTAATCGGTAATAGAATGTTGGTATTATAATATTCCGATCCTAGTTCACGTTGCGTATGCGGAGAAAGGTGCGTCATAAACGCTTCGAAAGCCGTAAAACCGTTAGAATAGACTTAGATACGGTTATGTTTCAAACGATTGTTCACGTAGCCCTAATTTCTGACAATTAGACATCTTTTAGAATTTTAAAAAACAAATTTTTGAATGTGAAAAAACTACTTTCTTCTTCCACTGGAGACTTTAAGTCCCTTTGATAAAATTTTCAAGATAAGGAAACATATAAGCGAAGCATATATCATTAATCTGCAATGACTGATGATTTTAGTAGACCGGAGGCAGCAGAAAAAAAGAATTTAGACTCTTTCTGATTTTTCGTTTATGACCACATTGACCACACACGGATGTGCAACACGCCCATATTTTCTTCGCACTTCAAACTTGTCATTATGTGTGTGTAAACTCACACTTGTGAGTAGGCTTCGTTAGCGTTGTTGAATATCATGGCTTTTTAGCCTCTAGGTGTCATTAGGGTGCGGATGGACGAACGGATGAACGCTGATTGGTCTCGGCCAATCGCCTTCGGGGACATTGGGGCATCAGCTGTCCCATTCTTGCGGAACACGATTGAAGATGTTCTGTTTCGTTCGAATGGCGATATGCCATGCCTTGGTGCTACATAGAGAGAAATGCTTATCCACTTGAAACGAGTAAATCTAATTGAATACGAACCTGATAAATTACTTCCTGGTTTTAGATTGTCTTCGAGGCTAAATGCAATTTATCACACTTTTCTCAGGGAAAAGCTCATTTCAGACAGGATTGAGATGGATTTCATTTGGTTAAAGGCACGTTCGGTATTAAAAAGATTTGTATTTCTGTTAAAAGAGTTATTTCTCGGCAAAATCGGAAACGTAATTCTGTTGATTCAGGAAAGTCTTTTATCAAGTGCAGTTTATTAGATTAGTGCCGGAAGCGGGAATCGTTCAATGTAATCATAAAGTTAAAAGGGGTTGATGAAGCTTCACAACTTTAATCTAATCTTAGGAAAATATTTCAATCAGAGAAGCATGCGGAAGGAGTGAGGAAGAAACACTAAAAATATAATGATATTTTTTGAATTATCTTTCATTATCTACCTAGTTGAAGAGCGTTTTTGTAGAACCACTTTTTATAATTCTCTGACCTGTCAACAAACAAAAGAACCCTAATTTCACTTCTAGCTTCATTGGAAGGAATCTACAACATATTTTTTGTTAATACCTAGCTTTGTCCATAATACACAATATCCATAAGCGCGTACAATGATCGCGATGACGTCACATTGGAACGGGGACCAGATAGGTTAATGGTAAGGAGGCCCGGGACCAAGTCGGGGCCTGCCAGCGGCTCGGCTCCTGATTATAGACTTCGGGATCCTCTACACTCTCGCTCTCACCTCGGGTATGGTGGGCGATTCACCTTGGATATCACTATAGTTCACACCGCGACTGGCAGTTTGTCCAATCGGCCAAGATGTTGTAACAGGTAACCATGGAGGTGGTCCCCGACATTCCAGTTTCCCATGAAATTTATCGATGCCGTGTTCCACGCTTAATGTTCTGCGCCTAATGTGACGCACCAATGACCGGCGCGATGTCTCGTTTGTTGTCGTAATTAGTGTTCCACGACCATCGAATTGCCATCTCGGCTTCCCAATGTGTTCTTTCGTTTCTGAAATTGGACATTAAACTCATCAGTGAGGAATTTAATTCCTTTAAATGGAGGCATAAATATCAGTAGACCCATAAGTGGACATAGAAGATGCTACACAAATTTATACGAATAGAGCAATAAAATTTTGTTTCTGCAGGCATGAAATAAACTTTTGACAATTATAAGTGGTTAGGTATATTTTAACCAAAGACTTCTGGTCTTATACTTGTTTTTAACACCCATTTTTTGTGGTATCAAACTTTTGATCATTTATACTTGTAGTATTGTTCGAGTCGGTATTATATTATCGTAAAAATTAAGTAACAGCTGTGATTCGACGGTGTTGTTACATGAATTTTTTAAGAGCAACCTGCTTATGAATTGAGATGGATATAAGAATCAAGGATGCCCATCACACGTTAAGTAATTCGACGGTCACTTATTGTTAGTCGGTTTAGACGAGGTATGGATTTAGGGTTGGTTAGACTGGCTTTGGTAACATCACCTAGGTGCATAGCGTGGCGTGTGTGTCGGCGCAGGTAGATTAAAGGCTTGAGGATAATTAAGTAGCGCCTTCGAATAACGCCCAGCTACAACACAACGATCCGATCTTCGTGCTCAGAATTTCCCTAGCCAAAAGGTTCGCCGTTCGACCGTTCCTTCTGTACTCCCTTCCTCTGTAGTCCCTCTTCTGAAGAGCCAATCTGTCAATTCACCTGTGTCTACACTCTTTAGTATCTCAACGACGTTGTTTCTCATTGGAACACGATTTTCCTGATTGGAAGTGAAAGACGTCTGTATTCAGGTATCAGGTGGAATGGGAACAGACGAAACAGATGGTGACCATATGTGATACTGGGAAGGTATTGGGCGATGATTGGTTGAATGTGGTTGAAGATGATTGGTTGTGACAGTTGTATGATGTATGCATGTTTTGTAAACACATAGGTGTAGACTTTCAGCGCTCATTACTTATCACTGTAGGACTACATAAAGGACTGCTGACCTTTGACATCAGTTATTTTCTTAGGGTACTATTGCTGTATTAAAAGGTTTGGTATTTAAAAATGATTGAGAACGTTCATAAATCAGGTATGCGATATCCGTTTCAGGCTCAGATATTTACAAAGCACATAGTATAATTGATATCTGTTACGGAAAGAATAGTTCCATTGGTTTAGTATAGATTCGTAAAATTGATAGATTATCAAGTAAGTTTGGTAGCACAACCTAAAGTTATAATTTATTCTCAATAGCTTGGGCTACTAAATCTTTTTACCAATTTCTTTAAAAATCAGTCATCAATATGTTCAAGGTGATATCACCATTCTATAATCAGATGTTGTTTTGAGGAATTTTTTTAGGCAGTAGGTGAAAGAATATACTTGTCTGTATAGGGCATAATATCTCTAGACGTTAAACTAGGAGACACCCATCTTTAATGTTGACAACATGGATGTTAATGAAGTTTGCAATAAAAAATTGCACCAAACCTATCCTAACAATCTTGACTATGATTCAGTGAGATAAATGTTCAAAAGCTGTATCTTATAAAAAGGAGCTTGGAAGTTGAAGTATCGCTCGTTACCATTCATAGTAGTTTAGGTAAAATGTACTGTTAATAACAGAAGCTTAGCTTCAGTCAGCTGCAGGTGATGAGTTCGTTAGGATGGCCGGAAGTTCATAATGCTTAGCAATACCTTGATCGTTATTTATTCCCAACCTCTTCCTACCTTCATAATGATCATCAGCAACTATCCAACACACTCATTTATTTCCACTGCTAAAATTTTTCTAGCCAAATGGTTATTTTATTATTAACCAAATTTGTTATACCAATCCTTTCTTGTAAGATGTTTCATCCAAACCCTTCTAGATTCTCTTAGAAGAAAATTAACTGCTCCATCCTTTTTGTTGTTACAAGACCTATTCTCTTTTTTAATCTCCTGCTACCATTATTAAATCCAGAAATGACAACTACCAACCAGTGTAAGCAATCAAGAGTAATCTGCTCCTCTTTCCTCAAAATCAAAATCAGTTCTGATCCTGGTGGAGAATTCCCTGGATACCAAGAAAGGAAGGACCCAGTGCGCACGGAGGTCGGGACTATTAGTGAGCGGGTAGTCGTAGAAGGTGTGATTCTGACGTGTCGGACGCCTCTTCTCTGCAGGTGAGACCGCGAGAGTGGACGAGATGAGAGTGAGAGAGAAAGATGAGGATGAGAGTAGAGATGGAGGGAGAGAGAGAGGTCCGAGTTGAACTGGAGAAGAGATCAGTGAATTGGTGTAAGAGTGAGAGAGAGGAAAGTAGCGTGGTTGAGAAGAAGAGGAAGAAAAAGGGGTTTTAGGGTGGGAGAAGATCAAACGAGCCGACGAGCCACGGGGTGGTCTCTACCCGCGCTCCTTACACTCTTCCTTCTTCTTCTGGTTCTTCTTCTCTTCTGCCGCTGCCTACCAGCCTCTCTCACCTATATTATTCATATTTCCACGCTCATGTTCCTGACTATGTGGTTCGACCATCTACGCTCTTTTACCGTACGTCCCTAGGTCCCACCTATAGCGGCCACTTTGTAGCTGATACGCCTGACGGATGCGTTTTAAGTACTTGTGGACGCTCCACTGTGAAGAACTTGTCGATCAATGATGATAAGATTCATGATCATTTTATGGGCCTCCAATATCGTGATTAAATAGGTCCTTATTCATTCGTGTGAATGCGATTCTTCTGTAGATTCTTGTGTGATGGTTATTCTTTGAAATTTTGTTGCTTTTTACTTGGAAAATAGACCTCGAAATTGATACTCTTTCAGGGAAGGAAGATGTTGTGTCTACCAATAAAGTGAATGAGAAAGAACCAATGGAGAGGAAATCTAAATTTGTTGGACTAATTAACTCCTTACCCTCGTGGAAAGTTTCCGAGAAGTCTACAGGGAACTTTAGTGGAATTTCGTTAGTTTTTCCGTAGAATTTTTATGAACTTTTTCAGAAGTTTCCATCGGAATTCCAATGGTAATTCCAGGAAATGCATTTCGTGGTTTCAAATAAAAAAAATTATTACTTTTACTGGATGATACTAATATATCAATCTTCGTCGAAAACTTAATAGGCTCAAATAAAGCTATATGCTTTCCTTATTCTTTAGACAAGAAATTTTAATGTAAAATATTCACAACATCTGCTCTCCACTTATCATGAATCTTGCCTCGATCTTAATTGATATACTGACCGATTTACATTGCTTCCACTTCAAACCGAAAGAAGCTCATTCTTGAATGAAAGTAAGAAAGATAAGGTCTACTTGTCGCAAGGCTCCAAACGTGTTTTTCGTTCATAAATAATGTTATAAGCTGACAATTTAATAGGCCTAGAAAATGAATATTTAAACTAATAATTCACATAAATATTCTCTTATTTTAAAATTAAAACAACTTTGATATTGAAAATTTCTAGTCCTTAAAAAATATAACTCCGTTGAATATCTTGGGTTCAGTTATTTTCATCTCCTCCCCTTATTTCGCAACAAGACACACGATTACCAAAAACAGTAGTCGAATCGATGATCATAGAAAATCCGGCGCCAGCCAGGGTATTTCAGACAGCTCTTCTCCCACCTGGTTACTTCTGAGGCTGATTAACGATAGAAACCTAAATACTAAAATCGTTTGCCGCACGAGACCGGCTACTGAAATTAGGAATGCGGTGTGAATTAGGATTTAGCTTATTCGTGTGGTATATCGTTGATACACACATAAAAAATCCTACCATCTAAACTCTAAAGCTTCGCCGCGCCGGTTATCGGTGGACTTAAATCTGCTTATCCATTAGAACCTTTCTCATACTACGTCCTATGTTTTTCACTTAATTAAGAAAGCTTATTTATGGTTTTATTTGGAGAATCTTTCTCGAAAATGTGTTTGAAAAGGTCGGTTTACCTGCTACTGTAAGATTGAATAAATAAATGCTTTCTGAATCGGTATGTGAATGAAATCCTTCTTGGTAAAGTATATTTTGCATACTAATTTCATAATTTTTGGATAAGTTACGACTTTTTCATACTTAGAAATTATTTGATAAAAAGAGACTGTTTTAATTAAAAAGTTAAAAAAAGAACAGAAACTCGGAATGTGAGTTGGTATAATAAATATAAAATGACTGATATTTTCTGTAGGAATCTTCGAAAATTATATTACTTACTATCATCACTAATCCCTGTCTACTATAATAATTCTTGTTTCCTTAAAATATTACTCAATCATATTATATAGCACTGACGGCAGTAGTTGGGTGGTGATTCTCGACTCGCGGTTAGTGCTCGGATGGGTGACCATTCGGAATTCTCGCTTAGTCGTGTTTTCACTGCTTTTAACTACTGGTGAGTGGGGGAGGTTTGACGTCAAGGTTGGTTGTACGTACCATACTCGATGCTATCGAATGTTTCACATCCAAACTTGTCTATTGGTAACCGGCTGCGCTCGGGAGTTTTGGCTTCCTGCAGTTTTCCATTCCCCTGACCAAATTGTCAGGCGAATGCGAGCCCTTCTAATAAGAATCCGGCTGCAGACAGTAAAGGATTTTAGAGATTGAAAAAAACTACAGGATTTGAATACGTCAGGCACACAGTGGAAGGAAATGCATTTTTTTCGTTCCAAATGGCTAGAGCCTTCAATTTTGTTTTGATTTTCAATTTTTTCTAGATTAAAGTTCATTGAACTCTGAAGAGCTTAGTGGTCGGAACCTTCGTCTTCTCCATTTGTTTATTTACAAGATTATCACTGAAATTATGGAAAAAGTGACATTTTTACTGAACAATTTTTCACGCTTTAATAACTACTCAGGTAAATTTTATATTGTCCTAAGTCAATACATGGGAACTCAAGGAATACAAATAATTTGCGTATTGATTTATTTAATTGTTAAAAACAAATTTTATGAACAAATTGGCAAATAGTGTTATTATCGGTAAGAAAAATTTCTTGCTAAAACTGCTTCGTATTAATGTCAGAATGACATTCAGTCACAGAAATAATTAAAAAGTTAACAATAACCATTGTTATAAACAGTTTTTGTGGCAAAATATTTATATTTAATTTTTTTTTAGATTTAAATTTCCCTTAATCGTCTGAATTGGTCAAAATATTCCTAAATATAGTAAATGTTTGATAATATTTAGTGAAATATAAAAATTAAAAATTTATAAACAAATTAGATGAACAAATTCAAAATTTTGGCCCTTTCGCGTAGAAGAAAAATGTTTTTTTTTTGCACTGGAAATGTTTCCAACTATTGTAAGAATGACTGCTAGTCACAAAAATATTGAAAAAGTTAACAATAACCATTGTTATGAAAAATTTTTGTTGTAAAGTATTTAAATTTGAGGTTTTTTTCTAATTTTAATTACCTTCAATCGTCGGGATGGCTACAAATATTCTTAAAAATAATATATCATTAATAATATTTGGTAAATATGACAATTTAAATGTTTATACACAATTAGGATAAACAAATTTAAAATTTTGGCAGTTTCACGTAGAAAAAAATCGATTTTGCCCGATTTTGTAAAGATTCTCGTAAGAAAACAGGTTTGGTAATGGTTGCAGAAAAACAAGTATTTTTTCAGGAATTTTTTTTACATCAATGAAAATTCCATGAACATTCTATAATTAATAGCTATGATGTATTATTTATAAAAATATTCAATAACACATTTTCATTAATATTTGTGACTAACTTAGACTCTCAATTTAGTATCAAGCTATTTTAATGAAGAGAACGATTTTCTTCTACGTTAAACTGCCGAAATTTTGAATTTGTTTATCTTAATTATTTTCAAACTTTTCTATTGATATATTTCGCCTAATTTTATCAAAGATGTATTATTTTTAGCAATGTCTGTAGTAAAATATTTGTAATAAAATTTGAAAAAAGAAATTTAAACATTTCGCTACAAGAATTTTTTTTAACAGTGGTTACTGTTAACTTTTTGAATATTTTTGTGACTACCAGTCATTTTGTACAATAGTTGAAAATATTTTCAGTGCAAAAAACATTTTTTCTACGCGAAAGGGCCAGAATATCGAATTTGTTTTTATAATTTCGTCGTGAAAGTTTAAATTATTATATTTTATTAAATATTATCAAACATACATTATTTTTAAGAATATTTACATCAATTTAGATGATTAAAGGAAATCCAAACCTGAAACAAAACTCAAATTTAAATACTTTATGACAAAAACTGTTTATAACAATGGTCATTGTTAACTTTTCAATTATTTTTGTGATTGAAAGTGATTATCACATTAATACGAAGCAGCTTTCGTGAAATGAAAATTTTTTATACGGATAATATCACTTCGCCAATTTGTTCATTAAACTTGTTTATGACAATTGAATGGATCAATTATCAAATCATGAGAGAAGACGAAAGTTCTGACCGCAAAGCATTTCATTATTTAATGAAGTTCAATCTAAAGAAAAAAATTGAAAATCGGATAAGAATTGAAGGCTCTAAACATTTTTAAACGAAAAAAGTGCTTAGTGTGGCCCGTTTTACTAAAATATGTCCAATTCCCGTCAAAACAAAGAATCATAGTGTTCATGATATAATTATTTAAAAACACAGATATGAAATTTCAAGAGGTTTTACGGCCTACAATGGTTGCCCCCTTTGTTCCACTAAAAAAAGTCCACCCAACAAAAGCCCGGATGGGCCCTTGTAGAGGCCTACAATGGCTACCCTTAACAACAAACTGCGCATGCGTGATTCCTGTCGACACCGCGGACGCGTGCAGCGAGTGCGTGATTCGCCATTTTGCAACAGCTGTTAGCAAAACTATGACACGACGTATCGCTTCCTTCAAAATCATTTATTATATATTCATTTATATAAATTATTATACAAGTTGTTTATTTATATAAATTATTATACAAGTTATTTATTTATATCATTCCAGTTATTTATTAGAATATTGAACAACAGTGAGTAGAATTTCTGACAATAGGTGGAGTAAAATATTTTGATTCAAGTGTGAAGTGAGTTCCGTCTTCATGAGAAACAAAGAAAAGTGATTCTTTAAGTTGGAACAAAGTTGTGTTTTTCTGAGTGCAGTTATTGCCTCGCTAGGGCCAGCTTGAAATTTCTTCACGGATTAGTTGTTAAATAACAAAAATTGCCACCTAAATTCATTTTAGGGCCTGGTTAGAAGTTCTAGCTGGCAGCGTAACAGAACTAGTCTGGCTCTCTCTATTTTTCTCAATCAGCGCCCGGTCAGAAATAGGGAAAACTATACAGGGCCCTACTAAGTCCAGATCGAAATTGCTACATGAGATTGATAATTTCGAGGAATCGATGTGTCAATGATTTGTCACGAATTTATTAAAATAGGTTTGTGGCAAATCATGGCCCGCTTTCGTGCGGAGTCGCAGGGGATGATTTTAGTTGCAAATCGCGTAGCGCCGCGAGAACCGACAAAGGTCTTCAAAAGAACCGCTTCTAACGCCATCTTCCATTCGCCACCCCTCTTCCCCCTCTTTACCGCCCCACTCTGTACCCGGGGCACTGTCTCTCATTCGCTCGAATATCTCTTATTTCTCCACACCTTCGCGATTATCATACAAACATTGACAACGACCACGGCGATGCCGGAAAAATGTTACTGCGGTATTATGCTCAAACCACAGTACTATCTTGGCTAATCGTTCAGCGCCTTCGACTGCGCGGCTAGGGTTGCCACTTGTCGGTGAGTATGCGCTTTGATTTCTCTTCCACAGCTTACGAAATTCTTAGGAATGCGACTTTTGATTCAGACCTGATGTTGAGGTTAAGAGTCGATTGAAATTTAATCAACAATTATGCAGTGGAACTCAGCATCTTCAATATCGACTGTCTGTCTGCGTCTAGACTCTAGTACAATGGATGGCCACTACTATACGTTCATTAAATGTTGACCCCTCTACAAAAGTGTAAAGAACTTAGCCAGAAAAAATCGCTTATAAAAAAGATTAACTTCATTGCAAAGATAATTTTATTCTGCACAAATAATTTATTCAACGATAGTCACCAAAAAAATTATTGCAAAAGATATGAAGCGGTAAATGTTTAAAAACAGGGTTCACGGCACTAATTTTTCGTTCGTGGATTTTGAACTGTCACATCTTTGTGAAAAACTATTGAAACAGGTTTAAAAAAATCAGGTATCTCATTGAAAGCTTTCTTAATTCATAGACATAAAGAAAATTCCAAAATGTAATCATTTTAGCCTACAAAATGATTTATATTGGGAATGAAAACATCCATCGCGCCAGAGGGGCGCTGCGGTGTCATACAAATATGGCCGTGGAAGCTATAATAAGGATAATATGGAGTAGTAGCAATAATTTAATTAAAAAGTGTGTTTAAGTTTAGAAAATGGTATTTTTGGACTT
>JAUMHM010000016.1:19977473-19990163 GCA_032362435.1 Melikaiella ostensackeni | reverse complement strand
CCGAAACTTGTTGATTTTCGATATTGACGTGCAAATTCCATTATTGGAGCAAATAATTATCAGCTCGGAAGTATTTTACTCATAAGAGCTACTTATTACAGAATTTATTTATTGAGTTGGACGATCATTGCAATTAAACGCTATGTTTTTGCTGGTTTTCGTGATGTTTTGCGCGTATTTAATATGTCATTCACGGCCATGTTGGTTAGTTCACGTAGGGGCCGACAGTGTCGCATAGCATGTTTAAATCCCCAATAGGAACATGCTATCTCAGCTCCTAATAAGTATACAACAATGTATTTAAGCTTGCAATGTTTCTCAAAATTATAAAAATTCAATTATTCAACAGCAATAGTTGTAAAATTAATAAGTAAAGCCTTATTCACGGATATTTTTTTCTGGCATTTTTTCGTGTACCCGAGGACAAAATGAGTAGCAAGTCGCAATTTTTCAGCGCTAGTCATCTTCTATTTTCCAAAGTTTTGTATTTTCGGCTAGTGATTACTTGGTTACGTATTAATCACACAATTTTCTCCATGGACTGTTTATTTGTTATCGTAATACCTATACCTATATTATTTTTAAAAAGCTGACTTTGAAGTAACAAATATTTCTTGAGTCATGAAATATATTTTCAAAACTCTGTAATTGTAAATTTAAAAATTGCTATAGATACCGAAGAAAGTGTCCAGTACAGGTGTGCTGGTGGTACAGTGAAGTAATAAAAGATACCCGATGGAAATGAGGGAATATACAGTACAGTTTACCATCTACATATTCATAAAAAAGAATGAAAAATTTAAAAAGTGGGATTTCTGAGAAAATCAAATCTCAAGAATTTTAGAAAAACTTATTAAATTTAACTTGATAAATTTTAGAGAAAATTTTGAACAGTTTCTATTTCTATCTTTTGACACTGCAAAGAAAAATGTCCTACACCTTTGATAACTTAACTTCTGTTTCCTCCGATTGCTTCCAGACATCTGGTGAAAAGTTTGAATATATCAACCCGTGACAATACAGTGCTACTCGGGACCCTGCTGAGAGTATCGCTTACACCTTTCGTCCTCGGTTACTGTTCTTATATAAATCATTTTGTAGGCTAAAATTATTAATATCTTGGAATTTTCTTTATGTCTATGAATTAAGAAAGCTTTCAATAAGATACCTGATTTTTTTGAACCTGTTTCAATAATTTTTCACAAGGATATGACACTTCAAAGTCTACGAACGAAAAATTAGTGCCGTGAACCATGTTTTTTTAAATTTACCGCTTCACAACTTTCGCAATAATTTTTAGTGTCTGTTGTTGAGTAGATTATGGGTGCAGAATGAAGTTATCTTTGCAATGAAGTTAGTCTTGTTTATTAGCGATTTTTTTTTCGCTGAGTTCTTCATACTTTTGTAGAGAGATCAACATTTAATGAACGTATAGTAGGGTCGTCCAAAAAAGGTCAAGTTTCAAATTTTCGAAATGTTTATCCACCAATGCATTTCTGTCGCTAAATTGATATACCATAATTTCTTAGAGTTCTTAATTAATAGTTTGAGGTTGCGCAGCACTTAAACTTTAGTACACTCATCTCGCGAAACTGTGCCGGTTTCAGGTCAGGTCAGCACCGTAACGAGCACTTTGAAAACCTAGTTTCAACCGGATTTAAAGCGACGAGTGAGTAAACATTCAGCACCACATATAGTCTCTGAATGCGGCACACGTAGAAAAGTATATGTCCAGAGAGGCGCGATGTAAACAACTTATGATACGGCACTGACTGTCCGAGCGAAGACCTTGAGTAAAGGGCGTTAAGGGACGCTGAGTGGGACGCACAAGCCGTTAAGCGTGAACAACCGTGAAGTCGGTACAAGAACGGGCGGCACACTTACGCGAGATGAGTGTATTTTTAAATCTAAGGCCAAGCACATCTTTCCAAGTTTTTCTTCTGGGCACTACTTTTAATGCCACCCTTTAATAGCGTTGTGGTATAAAGCCTTCAAAATATTTATGGCTATACTAAGCCTTTTACCTCAGATTGACTTGACACCAAGCAAGTAAGAGCAAGCTAACCTTTTCCTCGCAAAGGAAGGTATATAGGTATCACTTTCCTTTTTATGGGGGTTGTAATTGTTTGAAATTTTTTAGGAAAAAAAGCACCTGAAGGAAAAAAACTCAAGCAGCTTGATTTTCATTATTATTTGTTTTCCCTTTATTAGGAATCTATCGCTTCTATTTTTTTAGTATCTGTTCCTGATAAAATAAACTTTGGTTTAGTGTAAATTTCAAGTAAGAGAAAGCATGATTAGATATGAGTCTCTGAAAAGTGACAAAATGGCAATATTCAACATTAAATTACAGCTTTGAATATAAAGTTTTTTAGGTGTACTTTGTTTGGAAAATGATTTTCCACGTGTCGCGAAGTAGCTTGCAAATGGACACTAATGTCGGATATTATTAAGGGGATTAAAAAGAGAAATGAATAAAAAGTGTCTTTTGCCCCTGTTAAATTCATGATAATCTCTAAATATTAATTATAAATTATGAAAAAAACTATGCGATATTATTTTTGCAATGGGAATGCAATGGTGGATAAAAATTCCGAAAATTCGAAACTTGACATTTTTTGGACGGTTATTTGATTTATTTATTATATAATTTATGTTATAATAATAAATAAATAAATAATCTAATTAATTAATATTATTTCTCATTAAATGAGAAAGGAATTTGAGCGAATAGCTGTTGAGGTTAGAAGGATCCTCTTGTAGAAAATTTGTTTCTTATAGTTACGAAAGATTTTACTATAAAGTTTTTTTTATTTTAATTGAATTTGGTGACTGAAGATACATGAGCAAAGTGTTTAAAAATTATATCTCAGTATATCGATAAACACGTGACCAATCATTGTCATTGTCAGTAAAGCGGAAACATAACTAATGGCCACACTATCTAAAAATTAAATGACTAATATCTTTGTAAAAAAATCATTAAAATTTGTTTAGACCGAATCAATTTTAAATCAGGCAGGCAGTGCAACTTCAATTCACAGAGTCATTCGCCTCTTAAATATATTGTTTTTCAAAGGAAATAAGACGACACATATCTTATTGTTTTGAGAAAAAAATAATTTTCGCAAAGTTATAAGTATTTGAACTATTAGGATTGTTTTAAAATAAATACGATTTCTTTAAACCCTTGTAAATTTTGTCCTAATTAAGATATTTGAGTTTTCTTTCCTGACTTTAGTGGGTTTAACTGTCCTTTTTTGAAATCTGACAGAAAATTAACAAAATTTTGAAAATAAATAAAATGGTAGCGGTTTTTCTGAAACTATTTGAAGTCGATTTTCTCAAAAAACCCACCTTTTTTGCTCAGATTTTTTTGCTGAATTGGTACCCGAATGACGAAGAACTCTTGTAAGTGTCATGAGGGCCAAACTATTTTTCTGGACAAGAGAAATTTTTTTTCAAGAAATTGAATTGTGGCATTTTTCTTACAAACAAGGACAGATTAGACAAAACGCTAAGAAGGAAGTTTGCTCGTTTTTAAAAGTTCTACAGAAAATAGCTTTCACTCTTTAATGACATCTTTTATCGTTTGCAAAAAAAATTCAGTTTTTCGAAAAGACATGATCGTGGCCATAAAGTTAATTTGACCTGTATAAAACTCACAGAATATCTTCTTTCAATAAGCGTAAATTAAAAAAATAGTGGAAAAAATAATTAAATGGGTTTTTCCATAAAATCAACTTTCCACGCTATCAAAATTCAGCGGTAAATATAAAGCCGAATTTAATAGAAAACCCCACTTTCTTCATTATATCCAATATTCTAAAAAAATTCGTTCTCATATAAAGAAGACATTTTGTAACTTTTATGCAAGCCAAATCATTTTTGTGGTCGTGATAATCTTTTTCCGAAAAATTCAATTTTTTTATTTTTCTCGCAAACTATAAAAGATGTCATAAAAGAGTAAGAGATATTTCTTGTAGAACTTTTTAAAACGAGCAAACTTTCTTTTGAGCGTTTTATCTAATCTGGCGTTGTTTGTAAGAAAAATGCGACAATTCAATTTTTGGAGAAAAAAAATTCTCTTATACAGAAAAATAGTTTGCCTAGCATGAAACTTATGAGATTTCTTCGTCATTTGAGTACCAATTCAGCAAAAAAATTTGAGCAAAAAAAAGGTGGGGTTTTTGAGAAAATCAACCTCAAATAGTTACAGAAAAGCCGCCACCATTTTGTTAATTTTCTACATTTTGTCAATTTTCTGGCGGATTTCAAATCATTGGCCTAAGCTAATAACTATATTCTCGTGGCCAATTATTGTGTTTTTTCGACATTATAGTTAATTTCTTTAAATATGAATCATCCACTACTTTTATCACTTAACTTATTATGGTCATATTAATTTTTATAAATTTGTTATCCATCTATGTATTTTAGAATTTTTTATGTTTATAGTAGTTTTTAGAATTTCCCAAACTTGAAAAATGCCTTAAGTGGCCAATAATTGTACCGATCACCCTACAGTAATGGATGTCATAATAGATTTTCAATTTTTACTTAGAGACTATAGTCATTCAGACTTTAAGAATTGATCAACTCTTCATTAAGCTAAATGAATTGCTATAGGTTACCTAACTGAAGTTTGAAACAATTTATGATTATGGCAAGTTTTCTTCTTTATTTATTTTCTCAGAAACTCTCTAGACCAAAAGTGAAAGGAGGCAAAAGAAGATTTGATCATCCTAACCATTCTGTAAATCACCCTTTTTTAGTCTAAAAAGTTTTTATTACCTAAAAATATAATTAGTCCTTTTGAGTCCTGAACTTTTACCCTGGACCTGAAACTACCCCTTTTTCAGAAAGCAAGGCAGACTTTTTTTTCTTCTTTGGATGATTCTTTTATAGAAGAAGAACAATTTCTCGTTGGAAAATTGTTTTTCTTCGATTTTTTTTCCTACTTTGGAAATGTGGGGAAGGGAAAGGGGATGGGTCCCAAAAAAGGTATACGTGATTTCAAAATATTTTTATACTTTAAAAAAACGATAGATTATTGGAAGAATAGCGAATTTTTAGGTTATTTTTCTTATTTCTAGTGTATAATATTCGAATGCAATCACAGAAAAAAAGAAATTGTAATCTTTACCCCGATTTTAGAGTAATCTTTACTTGCAACAAAAATTACCTTTACAGGATAAGATTTACCCACCACATTGGCTGTGGTTACCGTGTCATCTTTATTGCAGATTCATTTGTTCCGTTGCAAAAAAATTCAACTTTACCCACTTAAAAATTACCCGCAACAAAAAATCACTTTTTTTCTGTGACTATGTAATGCATTTAAAAATGTTCAGTATAGCCAAGAATTGCTGGGCTTTATTTTACTATTTGTATCTTTAGGCTTTGAAAGGAAAAAATTTCAGAATAGTTAAAAGGCTGATAATTCTTTATTTTGTTGTTCTTTCGCATGAAGATTTTAGTAATTTTCAATGAATTTTTAATTTTAAAGGTTGAGAATTTATGGTAGGTTTATGGAAGACGTAAAGGGTGAATCTTTTTTATGTTTTTCTTTCTACATTATTTTTCTTATCAAATATGGCTTTTTACAGTTGGAAAATTTCTGGTTTCGAAATCCGGAAATCATAATGTTTTTGGTTGAGTTCTGAAGAATTTTGGTGGTTTCTCTGACGAATTATAAGGAACATAGGAAATCAAGTTTTGTTACTTCTGTAGCTTTCCAAGTGCATGAAAAAAAATTTTCATTTGCTTTTAGAAACCATCCTAATTCTAATTCTACACAATTCTAACTAAATTGAAGAAGGAATGATCTTCGGAAATGTTAAGTAGATATGGAACTTTTTGGAAGATTTTTCTTGTTGAATGCAAGATTTTCCAGTAAAAGGTCCGGATGCTAATTTGTAATATAACGTTTTTATAAAATAAGTCACGTTTCTTTTGCATGATTGTTGGATCCGCAATAAAAATTTGCCATTAGAAATTGCACTAGAAAAAATTAAAGTTAACTCTCTCAAGCATACATTGAAATTCCTAACCATTAAAAATGAGTAAATGTCAATCGGTGAATTAGTCACTCTTCCATTCACAAATGCTGTAACTTTGCATAGACACTAATTTCCAGTCGTCACCTTGGAGCCATAAATTCAAAGCTTTGAGTCTAGTTTGAGGAAGGTGGACCGGAACGATGAGACGAAAAGTCAAGCATCGAGCCTAATTCCGGAACTGGTGGTCCACAGTCTTGGGAAGCATCAGATTCAGAGACAACGAAGGGAGAAACCGTTGCTAGTTTGCGGTGGTAGAATGGACCAGGTGGTAACAAATTAGTAGTCCCTTCGGTTCCCCTCCCTTTTTCATTTTCTTTCTCTCACTTTAAGGGACTTCAAAGGCCCTAATAGCCTTCGCGGTGGATGGTATCGACGATGTTGGTCCCCCGTTGCATTACCCTGGGCATCTATAGCTCAATTTGCCGACACCTCGCTAAGTATAGGTTGGGTGGGTGGTCCTTCCTGAGACCACGAGGCCCACAAGGAGTGGGCCCGACTCAGGATGATAGGTGAGAGTTTACTTCGTATATCTACCATCCATGAGACAATGGGTATCGAGTTTGCCACGTACTGAGTGCTGATCCAAGAAAACCTCGTCACACCCATTCCTCCCCTACCCCTTCCCCTTCTTATTTCCTCCTTTGACTCCTTTTCTTCAGAGTGCAGAACTAATTTGTATTTATCGTCGTCGTTATCGAATCCATCGAACATGAATTGAAAAGAAACGATCCGAGAAAAGGAGTGATCTTTATGTAACCTCTTGAAATATTTAATGGTTCTATAACCTCATCCTTGGGACACTAGCAATTATTTTTAACAAATTATAAAAGGATATTTCTGCGACACATATAATCTTTGTTTTGAAATATAGAAAAGACATCCTTTAGAACACACTCTAAAAGAAAAAACTGGGGGTAAGAAAGGTTGCAGGTAATCGGTGAAAAAGGGTAACTATGTAACTATGTAACTGTGGCCGGGGTAAACTCACCGTGGGACTTGAAGGTTTCTCTGACGGACTCCGCCAGAGGCAGCACATTCGCCACGGTGAGTTTACTCCAGCCTGCTGTTACCCCGCTTCACCGATTACCTGCAACGTTTCTTACCCTCAGTTTTTTCGGTGCTAGGTCTTTTAAACACTGTCATTAAAGAATATTTTCTGAGTCATTTTTCACTTGCTTTAGAGCAGTTCCTGAATGTGTGCCGATTCAAGTATTATTTCATTCAATTATGCAAAATTTTATTGTCATCGGTTTCGGAATCTTTATCATAGGTACCGTGAATAGAAATTTATAAAAAATGGATATTGTAGCTCTTGAGCTTCCACGGTGAGTTTGCCCCGACCTCAGTTACCCAGCTTGCGATTACCCTCTTTCACCGATTACCTGTAACGTTTCTTACTCCCAGTTTTTTCTGTGAATTTTGTAAATGACCTGTTATCATTTATATCTTTGGCAGAGCCCAAACACATTGTGATTCATATAAATTTTAAATGTTAGGGTATCATTCAACAATTTTATTATCAACCTGAGTCTCGAATTTCAAAAATAAATTTTTTGATCGAAAATTCTTCGTTTTTATGTGAAACCTCGGGCTAGATGAATAAAAACTTGAAGCGCCCGTATTACGGAGTGATTGAACGATGCATGTCTGGTCGATACCCTTCAGGCACGAGTAAGGCATTATGGCGAAGAACGGAGGCCGAATTTGCTAACGGCTTCTTATCGCTGAATTTCTTGCAAAAATCTCACGTTCCCGTATATCCTTGGTCATCGAATTCATCCATTTACGCCTGTTTAAGGTGCATAATCAGCAAAGCGATCTGCAGATTGCCCGAGCTTATCCAAGCGTCTTCCTTTCTGCTCGTCCTTCCCCAGAAAAAGGGCAGTGTAATTTATACTCGCCGAAATGGGCCTATAACTTGAATTACTTTTCGAAAGTTAATCGTTATCTCTTGATTAATTGCTCTCCATAACATTTTTTTATTAAAATTACTTCAGGATGGGATCAATTGCTGTGACTTTTTAGATTTTTTTACATCATTGATTTTTAAATTATACAGTAATGAACAGGGTGTCGATGGGATTGGAAAATCGGGAAAAATTGAGAAATCGTTGGCAATTGGTGAAAATAAAACTAAGTTTTTTTTCTTGATATTGAAAAATAAACTGGTGTTGGAAGAAATTTAACAAAAATTTGTTTTCAATTACATATTATAGAAAAAAAAGTTTCTTCGTAATATTTTAATGTTTTTAATACTGTATTTCGAAAAAATGTGTACTTTTTAAAACGGAAAGAGAAACTTTTCCCTAAAGCATAATCCTGAACGCTTTCCTTCTTAACAGTCTAATGAATTTTGGTTCGAATTTTTAGTAGGTCTTGTTATTTGAACCGTTAACCCATTTCGTCAGAGAAGAAAGATATCCTCTCCTTCTAATACATATTTCTAATTCACTGAATTACTATTAGTTTATTCAAGTTTAAAGAAGCTTTATGCTCTTCTGCTGAATATATATTTTAAACATTTACTCTGAAAAACAAATTAAACAGTATTGATAAAAAATTTTCAAACAGTTTTTTTTCGCCAGATTGATAACTTATTCTTACTGAATATCTACATTTTATTCTGGGAAGCTCTAACAGGATGTATCTCTGCCCCCCCAAAAAATTGAAAATTTTAACCGCCTTTGAAGAAGAACTTAAAACCAAAACTGAAAAATGTAAGAAAAAGTCGTAAATTCTTGCAATTTCGACAAAAGAAGACTTTGTACTGGGTCGCGCATGGAAAAACAAACACTGTTTTCCGTGGTGAAATTTCAACAGACTAATTCTTTTCAAAAAAACAACTTAAAAACAAAAAACGAAAAATTATTAAATTTACGAATTTTGAGAAAACAAGAGTTGTGATAGTTTTTGGTTGACGAAACAAATGTTGCATTTCCCTGGAATACAGTTTGAGCAGTCTAACCCTTCTCGCACAAAAAAATTCAAAATTTTTGCCGTGAAATCGTTAAACAAGACCCGTGTTGAAATTGCGATCGTTTTCCCTATTTCTGATCGGGCGTCGATCGGGTAAAATGGAGAGGGCCTGAATATTTCTGTAACGCTGTTTTAGCCTTTCTCTATTTAGAACTTCTAACCAGGTCCTAACGGGAATACCCATTAGAATACCCGTCTAGACCTTTTCCGACTTCCGGTACGTTCAGCATTTTGATGTGATATAAATATATGTGAAAAACGATTTGTAAACAACAAAATGAATGAGAATATTTCAATACATAAAAATTTTCGATACATAATTTCAAATGTTTAAATTTTGTTGCTTGAAAAGCATTTTTTGCATGTATTTGTATCACACAACATCTGATTGTTGAAAATTTGTACTCAATATAACAGTTCATAATTTTCCACTGGATTTCACTCTCACATTAAAAATTTAACAGTTTCTCTTATACTTCACATACTAAAAACAATTTTATCTTTATTTTAAACAATATAACGCTATTGTGAGAGATGAAAAGATAAATTAGTCAAAATTTGTTGATTATATCCACACACCCTATTTAGTATAGAGAAAAGGTGCCTAAGAAGGGCCCCGGCATATTTTGATATGAACGTATTGTATTAATTAAATACGTACGTTTAATCGTGCTCGGTACCTTTATAGTTAGGAACTAAATGTTTATTTCAACATCGTAAGTAAACTTACCAAACCAGAAACTAAAAGTCATTTTAGCACCTTATATTACGAATTTTTACCTATTTTAGAAGTCATAATTTAATAGTTTGTGGTGATTTAAAACTTTAAGTAATAGTTATTTCATATAGATAGTTTTCTAAGCTTTCAAAGTGTTATGATTTTTATATTAATTTTTAGGTTGCTTGAAAAAATAGTGTACAAAACATAGAAAATGTGTGATTGCTAAGACGGGCCCCGTTTTGGTAGAAACTGTAAGTGAAAGCGTAACCTGTTTTATCTTTAGAGTAACAGTGATGTAGACGGCAAAAGCAGAAATTCAATTATTATATATATATATATTTTATTATTATTCTATATTTGCTTGAGACAGATGATTAAAAAAAAGTTTGAGAGTAAACAAAAGAGTTTTCTGTGCATTTGTTGACCTGGAAAAGGCTTTTGATAAAGTGAATAGATCTAAACTTTGGGAAGTCCTGAAAGAGTATGGAGTGAATGGTTGGCTTCTAAAAGCAATGAAGTAATAAACTATTGCTCACACTTTATTTAATAAGGATTCCGGTTATGTTATTTTCATTAAAAGTATGTGTTTATAAGTATTTAGCACTCGGATGCTTCGGATGAAAATAACTGTTAATTTGCTGTCACGTGCATTTCAAGCAGCCATTCGTGTGTTTACCGAAGTATAATTCAGTGAATACAAATTTCTGAAGATGCCCCTGCATTATATATAATGCAGCGCCATCTTTAGAAATTTCGTCTGGGGGAATGCTGACTAACGCCTGTCCAGTTCCCAATTAGAACTTTTCGGACTTTTAATCCTAATCAGGACCCAACTAAAGCCTGACTAAAATACAAGATTGGGTCCTAATTAGACGTTCATAGTTTTTCTGGTCACAAAGAATATGGAAAATCTTAACAGAGCAATAAAGGGTTCTGACTAGAACTTACTAGTCCAGTTGTTCTAATGAGTGCGTGAATTTTAAAACTTCGGCAAAATTGAACCGCCGCATCGTAAATCTTTGATCACACAATTCTTGCTGTCACATTGTCACATGATTTTAAAAGGTGTTTATCTCTCACTGAAATAATTTATGTGTGATACACACGCATATATATTAATAAAAATTACCCATCTACCATTATCACTTTGCGTTGCGTAATTCTGCAGTCATTGATGTCATTAAATTAAATTTATCTTAACGTTAATTTTATCTTTCCGTGTTACAAGAGAAATTCCCCGCGTGGCAATTCCAAGCACAGACTGTAGATCGTACATATACCAGGTAGATGCTAACCAGGGGTCAAGCAATAGCGAACACCATCGTGATACAATTATTCGTGACAGCACGACATGGCATGGGGCTGCCGACGACGACGCTGGAAAATAGTGTGCAGCTCAACAGTCTCAACACTCGCTCTGCCACTGGCTAAGGTTGTTATTCAGCACGCAAACTTATGTCATCCGTTCTTCATTGGAAATCGCGCAGGGCGACGCTTTATCCCATGTGGAAAAATTTCGTGGTAGTGTCAGGTCTGGCCCAGGTCAGGTTTGGGTTTATCTTGATCGTCTAGTCTGGGAGGTCTGATCTGTCCCCAGTCTGGCTTTATCTAGGCCGGCTAGTTTGGAAAGGTCAGATGTGGCCCAGGTCTGGCGCTGATCAACCTTCCAATAGGAAAAAAATTTCTAAGTTCGATCAGCACATTTTTTTACATATTTCGAAAAACTGTCAGGGTGCCTAAAATTATAGGAAATAAGAAATTTACACTATCAAAACAAGACTTTTTTTCTTATCATCTTAAAAGTCTGGTCTGGCCCAGGTTCGGTGCTGACCAACTTTTCAAGAAGAAAAAAATGTCCAAGTTCGATCACCAAATTTTCAAAATATATGTTTTAAAACTAAAAGGGTGCGTAGAATGATAGGAAATAAGAAATTCACACTATCAAAACAAAAATGTTTTTCTTATCACCTTGATCGTCTCGCTTGGCCCAGGTCTGGCGCTGATTAGCTCTCTGAGACATAAAAATTTTTAAGTGTCTATTGACAAAGTTTTTTTTACAAATTTCTAGAAATTAACAATGGTTTTAAAAAAATGAAACAAAAGAAATTAACACTATTAGAACAAGTGTTTTCTTTTCCTATCGACTTGGCAGTCTCGTCTGGCCCAGACCTGGTGTTGGTCAGCTTTCCATGACATGAGCGAATGAGTTACTCTATTTTAATAAGGCGAATTTATAATACGCGGTAGTTTAGTCGGTAGCGGGTACGGCTTTTAATTTAGGCGGTTAGGGTTCGATTCTCGGTGCTTGCCAGTTTTCTGCGAAAGCGTTTCTCTAGTGTTATATTTAATATGCAAGTTAGGTTACTTTAAGAACTATCTATATGTTCAGTAATTAGAATTTGCTTAATTTAGATTTTTTAAATTAACTTTTTCCGCGCAGTTTGATCTATATAATTTAGTTCACCGTAGGAAATGCAATTTTCATTCAGTCTTTTGTTGATTATTTATTTATTAGTTGCTATTTATATATTAATTACTATTTATTTATTATACACTGTGTACTATGTACTATGTATTTCTTTACTTGTGACTATAAGGTCTAGCTACCGAATGACCACACAGTCCGGTCTGGGGCTAGTTAAAAAAACGTTACACTTTTGGTCAGGCCCAGGCCAGACCATATGGTCCGCGCCAAAATTGGAATCCAGACGGTCTGGTTTGGGCCTGGTCAGCGCAAGAAGATTTTTCCATACGGGAACTACAGTGCGCTACGGCTACGCATTGCCATTGGCGTTGCAATGTTAACGATGAGAAGAGAATCGTTTTCTCGGTAATGACACGCTTCGGTAATTTTCGTTCTACGAGGGGCAAGTAAAAAGTAAGGTTCCCACATTTTTTTCAGGTGTAAGACATTTTTTATTGAAATTGCAA
>JAUMHM010000016.1:19963706-19977373 GCA_032362435.1 Melikaiella ostensackeni | reverse complement strand
TTTGCAATTTCAATAAAAAATGTCTTACACCTGAAAAAAATGTGGGAACCTTACTTTTTACTTGCCCCTCGTAGAAGAACATGCTAGACTATCAGCTTGCTTAAGTGGTTAAACTGCAAAATGACAGTTCCTGAGGCTAGACATTTTTCGTATCGAAAATATAGAAATGATACAGATTTATAGAAGATACTGGTAATCAGGGGCGGACTGGGCGTGGGATTTAATCGGAGCGGCCCTTAAAATAAAATAAAATAAAATAAAACCCCTTAAAATTTTGAAAATCCTATTAAAGACCCTTAAATGTTATAAAATACCTTAATACCCCTTGAAATATTATAAAATCATTTTAAATCTTTGCAATCCCTTGAAATCCCATAAAATCCCTTGAAAAATCCGTGAAATTCCATGAAATCTGATGATATTTCCTGAAATATTGAAAAATTCATTCAAATACATTGAGAGCTTTAAAAATCCTTTGAAATCATTGAAATCCTTGGAAATTTCATTAAATCCATTAAATTCCTTGGAATCTTTTAGAATATACTAAAACCTTATATGTCCTATAAAAATCCTAGTAAATCTTCCGAAATTCTTTAAAACTGTATGACAATTTTTTTGAATACCTAAAAATGATTAAAATCTTTGGAAATCCCTTGGAATCTTTTAAAATATCCTAAAACCTTGTAGGTCTTGTAAAATCCTTCGAAATCTTCCGAAATTGTTCAAAACTATGTATGAAATTTATTTAAATACCTAAAAATTATTTAAGCCTTTGGAAATTCCTTAACATTTAAAAAATTTTTTAGGATCTTTTAAAATACCCTAAGATATTTCAAATTTTTCAAAATCCCTTAAAAAATTTTTTAAAGTGCTTGAAATTTCCTTGGAATCATTTAAATATCATAAAATATTCAAAATTCTTTAAAATCTTTGGAAATCCCTTGGAATCTTTTAAAATTTCTTAAAACCTAGTAGGTATTGTAAAATCCTTCAAAATTTTCAGAAATTTTTCAAAACTATGTATGAAATTTATTTAAATACCTAAAAATCATCAAAGTCATTGGAAATTCCTTGACGTTTTTTAAAACTTCTAGGATTTTTTAAAATACCCTAAAATATTTCAAATCATTCGAAATATTTTGAAACCTCTTGAAATTTTTTAAAGCTCTTGAAAATTCCTTGGAATCTTTTAAAATATCCTTAAATCTTTCAAATCCCTTGAAATCTTGTAAAATATTCTTGTGAATAAATTTTTTGAAATCCATTAAAATATTATAAAATCCTTTGAAATCCCATGACATTTTATAAAATCTGATATTTCCTGAATTTCGGGAAAATTTATTTAAATACATTGAAAGCTTTCAAGAGTCCCAAAAAATCATCGAAATCCTCAGAAATCTTATTAAGTATATCACAATCCCTTTGAAATCCCTTGAAATCTTTTAAAATATCCTAAAACCTTAAAGGTACTATAAAATCCTTTCAAATCTTTCGAAATTCTAGGAATTTCTTTAAAACAGTATGAAATTTTATGAAATATATGAAATTTCTGAAATCTTTTGAATAACATAAAATCCTAAAGGTCCTATAAAATGCTTCTAAATTTTCCGAAAATTTAGGAAATTTTATAAAACTGTGTGCAATTTTTTTAATACTTAAAAATCAACAAAATCCTTGGAAATTTCTTGACAGTTTTTAAATCTGTTGAATATTCCAAGGAATTTGTTAAAATATTTTAAAGTATTCAAAATTCTTTTAAATCTGTAGATATACCTTGAAATATTTGAAAATCTCTTCAAATCTTTGAATTCCTTTGAGATATTGGAATATTCATTAAAATACCTAATTTTGTTCCCATGAAATCCCTCAAAATGATTGAAATCCTCGGAAAATTGATGAAGTCCTTCAAAATGCCTTAAAAATCCTTTTGATTATTTGAAAATCCTTTGAAATCCCATGAAGTCTTCTAGAATATCCTGAACTCTTATAAATCCTATGAAATCCTTCCAAATCTTCCGAAATTCTTGAAAATTCTTTAAAACTGCATGGAAATTTTGGAATTCTGTGAAATCCTCTGAAGTCTTTGAAATCCCTTGAAATCTTGTAAAATATCCTAAAATATTTGAAATTTTCTTTAATCTTTGGAAGTAGCTTGAAATAATTTAAAAACTCCTCAAAATCTTAAGGAACTTTTTAAGAATCCCTTGAAATCGAAAAGAAAAAAATCCTTTGAAGTCTTTGACATTATCTGAACTCACTTGGAATTATTAAAAATACCCTTAAACCTTTTATATCCTATAAAAGCCTTCAAAATATTTAGAAAGTTGCGTAAAACAGCTTTTAGGGCCGGTCAGCAAGGCTTTCACCGGGCCGGTTGGTAAATCCCAGACCGCTTCTGCTGGTAACACCCGAAATTAAGAAACAGTTTGGTTCGCATAGAAAAACATTGAAGATCAAAGTAAGGTGCCGAAAATTTTACAAAGGTGCTCTGAAGTGAAAATTAAATCTTGGGGGGGGGGGGCGGTAATAATTTAACTAAATTTAAATGATAAGTAAATTTAGTAGAAAATTATTCTGGCTTTTGTGGGCTAGATAATTCAACTTTCGGCTTATAAGAAGGTAGTCTATATCCTTAAGACGAGAGATTTTCGGAAGATGGCGTGGCTCAATTGGTAGCATACTGGGTTTATATTCCGGCATGGAGGCCGAATAACCACGCACTGTCGAATGTTCAAAGTATAAAATCAGTAGTTTAAATGCAAGTCCACATCTTTAAACGTTTAAAAAAAAATCTTATTGTATACGTCTCTAGCAAAACCAATGCGGCAGATTGTGTCGGTGTTGAATTTTCTAATCCGGCAATTTTAGTCGTCAAAGAACTTTATTTGCCGCCGCGAATTCTTTTAAACGCTATTCAAATAGTACTATACTTTACTATTTTTACTATCCGGTCAAGGTGGTCCGAATCAAGATGACGGGGCATTTTAAAGGGGATACCTTGGAAAGGTGGGTGAGTTTATTGCACCCAACTTCAACTCACTTCTCCCCTTTCCAAGGTCACCCTTTTAAAATTACCTGCATCTTGACTCGAGTCTTCAGAATATGTGTCAGCTCACCCTTCCCCCTTTCCCATTTCCTAAGGTTTCCTCTTTAAAACACAGCTTCACATAGAAATATTGAAAAATCAATTTTTTTTTTTTAGTTTTGGCATCCAAACGACAAAAGGTAATTTCCAAATATGACCAAATGATGACTAAACAATTCCATTAAAAAACATTGCATATGCACTGCCGTGCAAAAGTTTCCGACCACCTCTTTTTTGATGACTAATTAAGTTCTCGTAATTTTAACTATACCAGTGCTAAAAAATTTTCTCCTTAAAGGGTCAAATGCTCTCAAAATTATGTATAAAGTGAGCCCAGAATAAAGCCAATTTGTCTATATTTTAAATAGATATTGCAAAAATAGTGTAAATTTCAATGTTTTCTTACAACTTTAAGTTCTTGCACTGTAATAGGATTCTTTTAGATTTATGCTAATAAGCTGTTACGATACTGTGGAAGAATAGCTTTAAAATGAGCTTCAGAACACCGAAAAATATTGATTATTACGGAAGTTATTGAAAATTTAAGAAAACATTGAAGCTTACATTATTTTTGCAATACCTTTTTAAAAAAAGACAAATGGGCTTCATCCTGGGGTCACTTTATACATAATTTTGAGAGCATTTGACCCTTCAAACAGAAATTTTTTTAGCTCTGGCATAATTAACATTAAGAGAACTTAATCAGTCATCAAAAAATAGGTGATCGGAAACTTTGCATGTCAGTGTATTTCATGGTTATTCAATTGTGCTATTACCTGACGGATATCTAGTGTCTAGTGTTCTTAATTATGACAGTTTGCGTGTATTTGAAAATTAATTTTTAACATTTAGAAAATTCGTCTCCGGAAAATTGAACAATTTCTTCTTCATTAAATGAAGTCTGGTTATAGAGGGAGTGATTGAAAACATTCTTTCCATCCATAGGGAGTTAAACAAAAAAATAATTTTTTTGTCAGGAATTTTACTGTTCAAACATTCTTCTTCTAATATGTAATAAAAGAAAGATTTTTTAGATTTAAAAAATTGTATTTATTGTATCGTTTCTTTTACTAAGAATTTTGAAGATTTGTGCGATACCACAAATTCTTTCAAAAGTATCCGAAAAACGATGATATTGGACGAATTAAAGCTAATTTGAATGTTAAATCCATTAAATTCTTTTATAATAAATTATTCTTAGTCTTTCACTGTTCCTAAGAATTCCAGCTTGAAATTTAAATATATATCGATGAAAATAACGTTGAATCCTGAGGTCGTCATGGATTTAGAGATACTTTCCACTGATTTAGATTTAAAGAGGATTTGTATCATTATAGATTTTTGTGAGAAGTTTTTTATGATTCCTGACCTCTTTATTCAGATCAGATTTAACTCCCAGTAAGTTTTTTTTTTCTAGAGTTAATGGCCCAGAAAATGTTATTCGTTGGTAGCTTGGACACTGGATTGTTTTTGTCCAAAAGTTTTTTTATTCAACTTTCTTTAAGGTCTACATTCAATACGATTTGGGTTAATCAGCTGTTTTCACTCTGGGTAATTTTTTATTCATTTATAAAAGAATTTTGTTTAAATTATTTACGTTAATTTTTTTATTAATTATTTTACATTTTTATTTTTAAAATTTTTTATTAAAGCGTTAAAGTTCGGCAGCTGAAGAGAATGGGATTACAGTAGATAAATCTGTTAAATCCAGACCGCACAGTCATTGTTAATAAATATTCTTTCCCAAAAAAATAATTAATCTTAGAACAGATACTCTTATCGTAAGAGAAAGTTTGGACCGATTGGATGCCCAAAATTAACACTCTCAAAAATGGTATGAAGAAAATTTGTAAATCTTTTTAAGGTGAACAATTTTCCACCTACATATTTTTTTGTATCTTGCATAGTTTGGCCGGAAAGTTGAATTTATAATTTTTTAAAAAGCATTTTCTATGGATAAAGCAGGAACCGCTGGTCAAAAATTTCTGATTAACGAGTCTCGTCCTTTCTTTTCAGGCCTTGAAAAAGCGTACCAAAGCTCAATCCAATCTGATCAGTCTTTCGAAAGTTATCGTGCCTAAAGATTACAGACTACAGACAGGCACCTTCGTAAAAATCGTTTTTATTAACTCAGAGGGTCTCAAAACGTGGAGATTTGATGAAAACCGAAGTCAAATTTTACATAAAATTAATACCTTCTCATTTAGAATGAGAATTTGAAAATTATTGTATATTCAAATTTGGGATTCGAACCCTCTACAGCCCACACTTGAATACCATGCTGAAATATAATCATAGCACGTTGTCATATATAAGCTACGCTGACTTCCCTCAATTTTTAAATGAATTGAATGTTTATTTTAGAATCTGGGCGTAGCAGTAGTAATGCAACATTATATATGACAAATTTGTAACAGTGTCTGAATCTATATCATAACTTTAGTGTTTTAATTGAGGTAATAATAAATTACTTTCCCATATGTCCCTGAATTTATGAAGAATACGTAAATGTCATTTTATACACATAAGTTCCAAAATTATTTCGTTATTGTAGACTTTTATCGTTCGCTCAAGTGACGTTATTTATGCATAAATAATTCTCGAATCTTGATCTCGAAACCCAAGAAACAATGTGCCATATGTGATTTATAAATTTTTCTATAAAAATTATGCCAATAAAATTAAATACGCTAAAATTATTCGCCATGATAATAAAATACCTATTCTGCACAACTATTTCAAAAAAGTAATGATCTTCACGGGTTTATTTCTCAATTATTTCTAATATTATCTTAAGATTTAGAGTAAACATATACAATATCAGGGTTTCTACTTGACTGGGAAACTGGAAAAGCCGGGAAATGACCAAAAATTTAGTTCACCAGGTAAAAACTGAGAAATGACCGGGAATTTAGATCACTGGGTAAACAACGGTAAATGACCGGGAATTTAATTCAGTGATCGGGGTTTTTTTCTTGAATATACTAAAATGCATATTAAAAATGTTTTGATAGGTATTTTATGTCAGTTTTTTTGGTCATGAGAGATCATGAAGCATTGAAGTGGTCCATCCAAATATTAAAAAAAATGGCTTTTGACAGAGTTTCAATATTCTTTGAATCTGTGAACGCAAATTGAATAAAAAGTTTTTAAACATAATACACATTTGTTTCAAATTACAATTAAACTGTTCAATATTCAGACATGAAAAACTGAGAACCTTTAAAATTGGACAATTTTTAACCAAAAACATTTAAACCTAAAAAATAACACAAGAAAACTTTCCAAATTCTTTGTTTTCCAAATTTTCAGTTCACCAGTTTAAAATTGAACAATCTCCATTTGGCAACTTAAAAAATTCAACCATTTGAAATTTGGAACACTAAAATATAAAAAAACACAAATATAGATTGATATTTGCCCCTTTTAGCTTAGAAGCATTCACAATTGATTGCAATTGATCAATATTAAACTTAAAAGTGAGCTTCTCAATAGAATTTACAAAAAATGACCATTTTCAAGAAGAAGGTGCTTAAAAACGTTCCAAATTTTAAAAAAAAGTGTCAAATTGGAAATTTTGGAAAATTTGGCAGCTGCAAATAGAAAGACAAAGTGACTGCAAATTTAAGAATACCAAAACTACAAGTTAAATATTAATCAATTTTAAGTACTTTTAAATTACAATTTCAAATTCCACTGCGAATGAAAGGTTTTAAAAATATTATTGTATATTCAGATCTTGAGCGTTTAAAGTTAAACAGTTTCAATTTCAAGGCGTTCAGTTGAACATTCTTATTCACTTTCATTCTCAAAAAGTAAAGAATTAAAAATTCGAAGCATGGTTTTTTATATTATAAAGTTAAAGAGTTTTTAAAATTGTGAAGATTGTCTTATAAAATAGGCAAAAAAGGTCAATTGATAATTGCAAAGAATTTCAGAAAAGAAACCTTGAAGGAATCTTTACAATAAATTCAATTCCTCACGTTTTCATTGAATATTATTTGGGACATTGTTTAATTCGTAAAATGAATAACTATTAACTAAGTATAATTGTACGCATAATACCTAATAAAATCATTTCCGTGGAAACGTAAAGAATAGAATTGCAAAAAATCTTTCAAGAAATAAAATTAGCTCTTTTTAATTAAAATTGAGAGAAAATTAGGACATTTGTCTAAAATTGCAGTGGAAACACAAATATGCAAATGACTATTTGAATAAACAATTATGACTTTTACTTAGTATGTGGACACTCTCATTTGTTAGAATTTAATAATTTAGTAATTTTATTAATTCAGAGTTTAAATATTTTTCTCTTAAATAGGTTGGAAGCTATCTAAATTCTGAATAAAATGAGCCCAGGGTGAAGTTATTTTGTTAATTTTTTAAGAAGCTCTTGTAAAAATAGTGCAAATTGTAATGTTTACTTTTTTCCCTAATTTTTGAGTAAAATCTGAGATTATAAACATTTTTCAATGTCCTTGTGCTCATTTTAAAGCTGAATTTCTAAAGAATCGCGACAACTTATGAACATATATGTTCATATGTGCAAGAAGTTGAAGTCGAAATAAAAATGTTGGAAAAATTTGAAGTCATCTCATTTGTAGGAAAATAATAATAAAAATGAAATAAATGTATATATATTTTAAAGAATTTTTTTAGAAATTTCATGATTACTTATTTCATACATCTAAGAAAATTTGTTCCTCAGCAGAAAAGAATATTTAAATTTGTCTACGTTTGTTGCTCCAATTTGAACAGTTTGCATCATGCAAGAAGATTTTTTTACAATTATTCTGACAAATGACTGTGATTGCATAGAAATTTACGTTTTAGATGAGTAGAAGAAGGTTAAAAAATGTTCATTACTTTGGGATTTATTTACAATTCTTGAAAACATTACAATTTGAACTACTTCTTCAATGGATTCTTTAAAAATTTCAAAGTGACCTCATCCTGCTATAATTTTATTCAGAATTTGGATATCTTTCAACCTGTTTGAAAGAAAAAATTTTAACTCAGAATTTATTGAAGTAACAATCCAAAACTAACAAATTTTAAATACTAAAAAAGGGGTGTCCACATATTAAGTGGTTGTAATGTATTTTCATTATTTTCAATATGATTTTTGACTGCTTTTGGAAAGTATAAGATGCCTTGAAAATGAACATTGTGCTTTCATCAGTTTGAAAATAATTAAATTAATAATTTACCGGGTAAAATGAAAATTGACCAAGAGGAAACTTGGAAATGACCGGGAATTCCAAATCATCCGTCGGGTAGACTACCTGAATATACATATAGTGAATCTATTGTATGAATATGCAAATATAGCGTGCATTACATTTTTGCTAAAAATCATATATTTTTTTAAAGGCTCAGCTTAAAACATCTGGATAGTTTCTTGTATTATATAAATGCATAAAAATACATAATTAGAATGAAGTGAGTTATTGAGTGCACAAGCTGCACATTCTCGTAACAGTTCATCCAATTTTTTAATCCCTCTCAGAACTCGGAGAGATATTGCGATGGATCACACATGTGATCATCGTCATTCGATGATGAGGCAAAAAAATGAATGATCGACTATCTCCTCGACTTCCGCAAGTCAGTCCTAACGCAAAGCGATGTATCGACATATTAGAAAATCCTTAATTAATTCGAAGACCTCGGTAATCCCGCTGTTCAGTCATATTTCTCGTTTTTAATCGATAGGAGCGCGCGCAATATTTTCGGTGTGCGGAGAAGCGCGATGCGGCCCTGTGTGACTCGTGTAATTGGCTCCCAACTGGACTTCAAAGAACGCCGCTCGCCTTCATCCGCGCCGCCATATGACTGAGAGAGAAAGGGATGAGGCAGCACGGGTTGAATCGTGTGATCGTAAGAGAGACAACGTCATTTGAAAATTATACGCGCCATGCGCGGCTTAAGGGAGGGGGAAGGAGTGAGATAGAAAGTAAAGGGGATAAGAAAGAAAGCAGTAAAAGAGGGAGTGAGAAGGGTGAACGAAACAGAGGGAGAGATGAGAGGAAGAAGCGCATGCGTTTACTATACGCGTGCGAGAAAAAGACAAACGTGCGCCGTCCGACGACGATTCTCCTGTCGACTAAAAGGGATCGCGATGTCCAAGTACAACTGGCGATAGAGAGATAAGAGAAGGATGAACAAGATGAACACGATGGACAAGATCGGTTACCGGTGTTTCAGCAGCACCAGATAGCGTTCGATACGAGGTCCACTGTCTTGTTTAGTCGATCTGATGATTTGTCATTAAGTTCAATTTGAATCAGGAATACTTTACTTAATCAGAAATACAGCTATAGGTATAACAAATTTTTATATATTTTAAATCATGATTTAGAAAAAAGTTATTACATAGATTTTTATACACTATTAGAAATGTCTTTTTTTTTAAATACATATACTCTGAGTTACAACCTTGTCATATTAGAATACAATTTTTAACATGAAAAGAAGTATAATTGATTTGCAAAGTATGAATTGAAGTAAAAATAAATTCAATACGCGTAGATTGCATTTTTTGAATAGTTCAACTGTTTGCAGACTCTGAAAGTCATGCAATCAATGTACAATTGTACAAGCGTGGTGAAAGGTAGCGTGGCTCAGATGGCGCCGTGCTGGGTTTATCTTGTAGTATGAAAACCAACCTAGTCATCGTTATCGTGGGTTCAAATCCCACTGTGAAAAATGAAAGCAGTTGCAAAATATTTCATTTATATTCCATGGATATTTGTCTTACTGTACCGTTTAAATATTTTCTTAAGAGAGGTTTGAGTTTGCTGCTTGCCATCTCCATAAATTAATATTGTTTTGTTTTAACACCCGAGTAAATTATTTATATAAGAAAGAAACTGTAACATATTTTAACATTTTTGGATAATTTTTAAAAAATTTGTCTTTAAAAAGGTTTTAAAAGTTTGAAAAATAATTTAACTTCTTATATGAAACACCTGTATTGACTTGAAAAAATAAGAGAACATAGTATATATATGCTGTCGAAAATATTTAGAATTTTAGTTGATTATAATATCTGTAATGTTAGTTGGACAAAATAATTGTAGATGAGGTCGAGATGAAATTAATTTAGAATTAAAGTAGTTAGAGTTTTCTTTATAAGTTATATCATTTGCGAGTCCTTATTGAATTAATAGGGAAAGTGATAATTAAATTACAGGTAAATTAAATAAATCCTGTGAATGGGTAAAATGATTATCATAATTTTTAGCATTTGCAAATTATTATAATTAATCATTCAATCAAGATACAGATGGATGGATATAACATTTTTCTTTGTTAATATCCTTGTTTTAGATATTTAGGAAAAGTACGTCCTATATAGAAATGACTAGTGTCTGTTGCATTCCAAGTGAAAAAAATGTGCTTATAAGAATAGAAAGTACATAGGGTAACAGAACTAATTACCGAGGGGGAACCGTTTGTCGAGGAAACAATTGATTTCTTCTAACCTAAAACCTAAGTATGTTATTTTTTAAGTAGAAGTAATTAAATCAATCTCAGTTATGCTTATGAATCATAGAAATTGTGTGTGTGTGCAAAAATCGTTAAAATAGAAAGAATTTTACCTTCGACCTTGGACAATAGGATCCCCCTCAGTAATTGGTTCCTTTACCCTATATTTTCTAGTAAAACTACAAAATATTGAATATTCTATGTTTCTAATATTTCGCGAAATATTAAGCGTGGAACATTTAATATTTTGGAGTCTTGCTGGAAAATGTATGTACTTTTATTCTTATAAGCACATTTTTTGCACGTGGAATGCAAAAGACACAAGTTATTCCCGAAAAACTTAATGTCTAGTAAAATTCAGTGAAAAGGGTGATTTTCAAGACACAATAATCTTAGACCTATTAGAGCTAGAGCATTGTTTTTTTAGATCTTCGGCAAATTTAGTCTGCTTTAACTGTTATACTGCAAATTTTCGTATCCATTTCATGGATAATTGTATTTCTCACATTTATTTCCAAATACATGATTATTCACTACTTTGCAAAATCTTCATGATTTTGCTAATATGTGTTCACATATTAGCTGCAAAATTGGTTTACTAGTATGTCAGAAAAATTTGAATATGAGATAGATTTATATGATACTACAATCTTTTGTCACTTCAAAATTCTTATATGATCAAACATGGGATGGGTAATTTCTAAAATTTTTTAAAAACCTCAGCAATATATGTCAGACTTTTTTCGTTAAATAATTAATCACAAATGATTGAGATCTTACTTAAATTTCGATGAATAATTAATGAATTTTTGGTCTTCAGGTTGTTTTTTATAATTTTAGTGAATTCGAGATCTATTTATTATAAAATAGAAGCTTACATGTTCAATTTGACTTGCTTTTGGGAATATGTACTCATGCAATATAAATTGTATATCTGTATTATACACTTTTAAAAACTGATAACCGATATATTTTAATCATAACCACTTTTGTATAATATCGTTTTTCATACCGTCAACTGGGAAAAGGTGAAAGTGGATGATTGATCCGTGCATACATTGACGTCAGTTCTTACATAGTTAACAGAATTTATGCTCACATTTAATACAATCAACATGATTGCTGGCAAATAAGTCTAACGTTAATAACACCAGCTTTCTTTTTGAAGCAGAAAGTGTCTACTGTTTGATAAGTTTGATTTTAGAAATCTTTAAAAAAATAGATAACATATATTTTCTTAGATGAAAATTACTGAAGTGATCTAAAATTGAACAAATTTTGATCTGGATGTATCTTTTCGTGGGAATTTGCAGTTTCCGTTTGAAGATCTCTGTTCTCAAACACCGTACTAACACCAACGACCCGAATACACAGGTCGTTTAGACGGCTCCTTTCTTCGATCATTAATTACTGCCGACGCGTGAGGGCCTTGGATCTTGCATAGAACCCAGGCTCATTCTACTAAAAGGCTTTTCAACTTTTACCTTGCACACATGTTGTCTCACAAACTTTTGCACATTATGATTAGGCGTCTTGACATTGCCTGAAAAGTTTTATGGCAAAATACATTGATTTATCTGTCGCGGAAATTAATTTTATGATCGTAAATTTAAGAACGAGAAGCTCTTCGGAGCTTTGAACTATACAATGAAAAAAATATGTGAAATATATCTGTGATACACAGAGAAAAAAGTCTGCTATTCTTACAAAATGGGGCAGCATGCGCTTTTTTTGTAATGCTCTCAGAAAATCCTGTGAGATTCACGGAATTTTTTATATGATTTACCTAAAGAGTCTGGTAAGATTCACGGAAAAACCTATGCTATCCTTACTTATGTTCGTCAGTGTGTAAGATATCTGTAACTTCTATAATCCTTAGAGAACATTCTGTGAGATTTACGGAATTTCTGATATGATCAACCCAAAAATTCTGATTAGATTTACGGAAAAAACTATGCTATCCTTACTTATGTTCGTCAATTTCTGAGATATCTATAACTTTTATAATCCTTACAGAGCATCCTGTGAGATTTACGGAATTTCTGATATAATTAATCTAAAAATTCTGGTTAGATTTACGGAAAAAACTATGCTATCCTTACTTATGTACGTCAATTTCTATGATATCTCTAACTTCTATAATCCTCACAGAGCATCCTGTGAGATTTACGGAATTTCTGATATGATTAATCTAAAAATTCTGGTTAGATTTACGGAAAAACTATGCTATCCTCACTTATGTTTGTAAATTTATAATATACCTCAAACTCCTGTAATGATTACAGAAAATTCTGTAAGCTCTACAGAAAAAGCTATGCTGTCACTATTTTAAGATGGGACCCCTGTAAGATTAAGATTTATTTCTGCGTGATGAGTGATAATTTATTTGAAGTACATCAATTAGGTCAGTCCTCATTATAGACTGCATATACGAGTACTTCATCCTACAAAACAGTTTATTCTTCGGCACTTAATATTTATCAAGAATGCTTTAGACTTGCTTCAATCGAGTCTGGTGAACTTTCTTTTCATACGTATAAAGGTTCAACCGCCTTCAAATCAAGGATCAACTGATTTATTGATTCAATAACCTTTGTTGCAAGATATTTTTGAGAAATGGGTACATAATTCAATCATGTTGATACAATGTATACGCGTTTTATATTACTGTATCGGTTGTATCATTGACTCAAAATGCGAGAGAGAGAAGGCCTTATATTATATTTTTAGATTCCTATAGAGTTGTAGACATAAGTACGTTTGACATATTAAGTTTCAAAAGGAAATTATTATTTATCAAGAACAACGTTTGTTTAAATCAATCAAAGTTGAGTTAGTTTGAAAGTATTGCACTGTTTGACGGAAAACCAAACATTGAAAAAATTCAATTAATTTTTGGCAGACTAATAATTTAGCAGATTTATCCCAACAAGTTGTTCACGGTAATACAAGAATCTAACTTTTAAGAATAATTGAATTTCATTTTTACCTTAAATTAAGTAAATCAATTAATTTTGGCCATAAATTGGTTTTAAATAGCGTGTCTCTGTCCGAAATATGTAGTAATACAATGAAGAACTGATAGGTA
>JAUMHM010000016.1:19938791-19951291 GCA_032362435.1 Melikaiella ostensackeni | reverse complement strand
TGTTTTAAAGTTACTTGCGATTCTTTTGGAAGTTCTGTGAAATCACTTGAAATATTTTGAAATATTTTAAAAATCTCTGAAATCTTTTAAAATACTTTGCAATTCCTAAAAATTCTTTGAAATACATTGAAACCTTAAAAAGTTTTATGATATGCCCTGAAATATTTTGAATCCCATTTAAAACGTTTTAAATTTCTAAAATCTCTCAAAATCCCTGGAAATCCTCTTAAGTCGGTTAAAATTCATAGATATTCTGTGAAAGTCTTTCACAATTCTTTACAATCTCTAGAAATTATTTGAGATCGCTTGAAATATTTTCAAATCCCTTGAAATCCCATAACATTCTTTATAATTTGTTAAATTGGTTTAAAATCTCTTGAAATCCTTTGATATTCATTGAAATTACTTGAAATAACTAGAAATACCTTAAAATACTTCAAAACACTTCTGAATCGTTGAAATTCTTCAAAACTTTTAAGACCCAAAGATATCTTCTGAAATTTTTTGAAATCTTTAAAAATCTTTGATATCTTAATATCTAGTGCACACTCAAAATTTGCAGCGGATTTCATTTTTAAATTTTAAATGTAATGAATGGACCAATTTCAAGACATTCAGAGGCCAACCTGGTTTTCAACGACAATGATTGCGAGATTTTGAAGACATTTTCTTACACTACTTTTTTTTTAGATAGATATTGAAGATATTATTATGTATTAATTAAAAATTTCAACCTGCATTATGAATAGTTTGAATAATTATTTTCGATTCTTATCCTATAATATCAATGCCGTCTGCCCAGACAAAAAACTTGTGGAACAGACTTTGAAAAGATATTTGAAATTCTCAAATCGAAAATATTGAACAGGTGCGTCACCAGACATTTTGGGTACTTTATAGAGATATTTTGAGAAAAAATTTATTAATCAAAGGAAATGTGGAAAATTACTGGGATTTAAAACGGTAAACTTTTTGGCAATCACTAGTAAGGTTATTTAAATATTTGGTAAGAAAATAAACTTGAAAATATGTTCATAAGTAGAAGCTTAGAAAACGTAATCTTTGTGGTCAATTAGCTGCTTCGAAATTTAATCGATATTCAGTACTTTTGTAAGTGAAGAAGCAAATAAGGTAAGGAACCTGAAAGCTTCTTGTTCTCTAAAGTACGAAATGACTTTCTTTCGGCGTAAGTACTTAGATTCTTCTAAAGTTTTCAAATAAAATTCTTTTTAAGAAGGAAAAACGTATTTAACACCTGAGTTGGCAAAGTTGCTTATTATCTCAGCAGGCGGACTGTGAACCTGAGTCACTAAAAGACGTAGTTTTTGTACCGTAAGATATAGTAAAAACAAACCAAAACAAAAACTGAAATTAAGAATAGTTTTTTAAAAAAATGTATAATCTAATGTACCGCAGTTCACAGATTTTAAGTGTTGCGGTCTTTCGGTAATGCTAATTATAATTGCTCTGGTATTTATAGTAGTTATTGTATTATAAACATTAGAGTGTTGTAATCATCGAAATTATAATACTGATATTGACTATTTCATTATTATTCGAGAAAAATTATTTTAATCTTATATAATATTAAAATTGGAAGTTGCGAGGATATTTTGAAGGAATGTATCCAAAAATGGACCTTGTCAAATGATTTATTAATAGAGGTTGGAGGTTGATTTGCCTCTGAGGTAAACTGGCACCGGTTCAATCGACTCGCACTTATTAACCGAAATTTAATGTTTTTCTTGGCTCACGAAATAAGGAGATACTGAAATTTGCATGAGCAGGGCAGTAAGTTATTTGACGTCCTTAAAGTGCAATAGCCACGTACACGATTGATGACCACTCGCTGCGCAAGTTGGTTGTTAAAGTTACGTTCCAAGTTCCTTTCTTTGACAGTTCGTTATACTCCGATGGTCACGCGCAGCATAAGTAGCCAATTATTGCCCAACACAGGGATAGTTAGTGTCATTTCAGAGTAATCGTTTCAAGCAGCGAGCATCATCTTTTCGCGCATGTATGCACGATGAAGATATGCAAACTCGATCACTTCAGCATAAACGGATGTCTGTTGAGTGTAGACACAAATGACAACTTTAACCTCATTCGAAAGCAATTTGCTCTTTTTAATAACTTCATATTGTAATTGAAAAATTTTATTTAATACTTTTAACATCATGTGCAAATGTCAAATATTTTCTTGTACATGTATGTGTAATGACATCTCTTTAAAATGTCAGAAGCATTTAAAGAAAATATTATACATATTATGTATATTATAATAAAATTTCAAAATCATTTTCAAAGCTAGGTTAATTATATTTTCAAGAAGCTCAATTTTCACTGTTGATGATTTTAGTGATCACATATTTACAGTTCGTCAATTTTCAAGTCATTTTATATACCGGGACTAATAATGCTTAATGATATCAAAATATTTTTGAAGTTTCGTTTATAGTTTTTAATTTAAAGTTGAAATTTTAATTGTTATTATCGATGAAGATTGAATGACAGAATTAACATCAACCCTATACAATTTTTCATGACTAATTTTTAAAACACTAGTGATAATATCCTTTACAACTTTTAATAAACGTCCCTAACAAATATCGACAATAACCCTTAACAACGGCCAATAATAACCTCCAGCATCGCTTAACAATAACACATAGCAACGGTTCACAAAAGTTCTAACTTAGTAACGTTCAACAATAACTCTTATCAACGGTCAGCGACAATCTCTAGCAACGGTCAATAACTACCCTTATCACAGTTAAGAACATATAACAGCAGTCAATAACAACCCTTAGCAACATCAAATAACGTCCTTATCAATGGTCAGTACCAAACCTCAGCAAGCCCTGGCAAAATCTCTAGCAGCGGTCAGTAACAACCCCTAGCAACGCCAAATAATATTCGTATGAACGGTCAGCAACAAACCTTAGCAACGCCTGGCGACGGTCAATAAGAAACCCTAGCAATAGTTAACAAAAACGCATCGCGGCGGTCAGTAACAACCTTTAGTAAGGAATAATTGCAACCCTTAACTATTTTCAGTAAAACGCTTAGCATTGTCAACAACAACACTCAGCAACGGTTAGTATCAACCTCTATTAAGTCAACAACAACTCCTAGCAACTCATAATGGCCTTCTTTCATATTTTATGAAAATGTGGATATTCTTGGCATTTAGAAGCTAGGAAGCCGAAAGGAGCGGTGATTTGGCAAAAAATTCGGGTTTTCTTGGAAACATAAGCATGGTGATACAAAGTAAAAAGTACAAACAAACATTTGTGAAAATATTCTTAATTTTTCGTGTTTTTCTGAAAAGAAGTTCGCAGATTCAAGTGAACGCGTGTCCACGTGGATTTTCGGACAGACCCTCCCCACCCCCTACCTAAGTGTCCACGTGTCATATGGACGGTCTCTTACTAAAGGTCAGCAATAACCACAAAAAATGTTTAACGACAACCCCTAGCAAGGGTTAGCAACAGCGCCAACTGCCATCATTATTAACGGTCAATAAAATGACTCAGCAGCCCCTAGAAGCGCCAGATAACATTCTTATCAACGGTGAATAACAACCCTTAACAGCCCCTGGCCACGGACAATAACAACACATGGCGATGGTCAGTAACAACCTCTAGTTACGGTCAACAGCAACCCCTAACATCGGTCAGTAACAATTTCTACGATGTTTAGTTAGCAACCCATAGCAACGCCAATTACCATAATTATCAACGGTCAAGGCAACCCTCAGCATCCCCTTGGCATCGGTCAATAACTACCCCTAGAAATGTTAAATAACATCCTCATCAACGGTGAATAATAATCCTTAACAGTCCGTAGCCACGGGCAATAACAACCCATAGTAACGACAAATACCATAATTATCAACGGACAAAGCAACCCTCAGCATCCTCTTGGCATCAGTCAATAATTGTCCCTAGAAAAGCTAAATAACATCCTAATCAACGGTGAATAATATCTCTTTAACAGTCCCTAGCCACGGGCAATACCAGCCCATAGCAACGGACTGTGACAAACTCTAGTTACGGTCAACAACAACTCCTATCAACGTGTAATAATAACCTCCAGCAGCAGTTACCTGTAACAATTTCCTTTGAACAAGATTAAATAAAAGCCCTTACTGTAGGTCAATAATGATCCCAAAAAATGGTTTCAACCCCAAGCAAGGGTTTAGAAACAACGCGACGGTCAGGAACAACCCCTAGTAACAACTAATAGCAGCGCCAATTACCATAAATGTAAATGGTCAATAGCAACCGTCAGCAACGGTTATCAGCAACCCTTACCAACGCTCAATAACAATTTTGAACAACGTTCAGGAACAACACATAGCAACGCCAAATACCATCATTATCAGTGGCCAATAAATATCCTGAGCAACCCCTAGAAGCGCTAAATAACATCCTTATCTACGGTGAATAACAACCCTTAACAGACCCTTGCCACGGGCAGTAACAACCCATAGCAACGACAAATACCATAATTTTCAACGGACCATAACAACCCTCAGCAACTCCTTGGTACCGGTCAGTTACAGCCCCTAGAGACGCTAAATAACATCTTTGTGGACGGTGAACAATAACCCTCAACAGTCCGTATCCACGAGCAATAACAACCCATAGCTACGGACACTAACAACCTCTAGTTCTGCCCTACAGGTTAAGAACCTGGTTGACTCAACTTTTTGTCGAAATTGATATTTTCACATCGTCGGTCTTGCCTCAAAAAGCTGTATCTTATAAATATGCCTTTTACGCTACAACGAAGATGCAGCGAAAATTGGACATACTATGTCTTTCATTATATGTACGCCCTTTGATTTCCAGTAAGAATTGTGAATTTTGTACTGAACTCAATTTTTATTAAATTTTATTTTAAAATATTGAAATTTTGAAGTAATTTTCATACCAATGGGTGCATAATGATTGATTTGCTTAGAAATAAGGTCTGGCTTTTTTGAAATTTTTATACAAAGCCGCGGCTTAACAAAAACAATTTTTCTTGAATACCTTCGTTCGAACTGAAATTGAGTTAAGGCGGTTTTTAACCTGTGTAGGGCAGAGTTACGATAAGCAACAACTCCTATTAATGCGTTAAAACAAACTTTAGAAGCAGTTAACAATAACTGTTTAGCAAAATTCAATAACATCCTTTACTAAAGGTCAATCACCGCCCCAAGCAACGGCTAACCACAACCACTAGCAATGATTAAAAATAACCCAACGAATGGTCAGGAACAACCCTTGTTTGTAATGTTCAAAGAACCCATAGCAACGCCAAATAAAATCTTATTGACGGCCAATAAAAACCCCTAACAGCCCCTGGAAGCGGTATAAAACAATCCATAGAAGCGGTTATCAACAACTGCAAACAAAGGTCAATAGCAACCCTTAACGACTTTCAATATCAACCCCGAGCAACGATTAACAAAAACGCTACGCAATGGTGAGTGACAACCCCTACTAACGATTAATAACACCCTTAACTATTTCCAATGCTCTCTTCTCTTTAATTTATACAGAGACAGGGTGGCCACTGACCGGGAAACCCGAGAAAACCGCGAAATATCCTTACGTTCTTCGAAAAAAATTTGTTTGGAATTGTGTTCATTGTAATCACCCATTTCCGTTAAAATAACGAAGATCATTATAAAATATTCAAGATTTCAAAGTTAATGTTTCGTTCGAAAATGAATGTTCCTTTTATACTATATATTTAAGGACTTAAAGCTTGAGCTGATGGATCATTGAAATACTGAAGTTCCTTTTATATTTGAGAACGAAAACTTCCTTTTCAAATAGTTACAATTACATAGGTAACCTATGTACATTTATATAATTAATTATTAATAATTGGCATAATAAAGTTATAATTTAGGGATACTCTAAATGTTTCGCAAATAAATTGAAAAACCGCTTTTCGATAAAAACTGATTTTAGAGTGGGAGAGTGCCATAAGCTCAAGTTAATAACATCAGTTGCTTCCTTGCGTAGAGATCTCACTGCGGTTTATTTATTCACAGACTTCACACTCTTTCCCCTATTCCGCTTCTCTCCCCTTTTTTTAAAAAATTCCTATTTTTGCATTATTTTTAAGGAAATCCCCCTATTCCGACTATTTTTGGTTGAGAGTTAATTATTTTTATTTGAAAGGTCTGCTTTTATATTTTGGGTTCAGAATTAATCTCTTTTGGTCAAGGATTTTACTATTTGATTAAAAATTTTATTACTTTGTTGAAAAATTAACTATTTTGTTGAACATTCGTCTATTTAGTCAAAAAATTCGTCCTTTTTAATTAAAAGATTCACCTTTCTTGGTTTAAAATTTATCTTTTATGGTTGAGAGTTAATTCTTTTGATTTGAAAAGTCTACTATTATATTTTGGGTTTAGGATTCATCAATTTTAAAGAAAAAACTCTACTATTTAGTGGAAAATTTCATTATTTTGTTAAAAGGTCATCTTCTTTAGTTAAAAGTCTACTATTACATTTTGGGTTCAGAATTCATCTCTATTGATTGAAAATTTTACTGTTTGGTTGAAAATTCAACTATTTTGTTAGAAGTCATTTTTTTTTGGTCGGAAATTCAACTGCTTTGTTCTACATTCGTCTTTCTAGATAGAAAATTCGCCCTTTTTGGATTAAAAATTCATCTTTTAGTAGAAAAGTGATCTTCTTTTGTCAAAATAGAATTGTTTTGTTGAACATTCGTCTTTTTAGATAGAAAATTCGTCCTCTTTGCATTAAAAATTCATCTTTTGGTAGAAAATTCATCTTCTATGGTTGAAAGTTCATTAAAGTTCATTCTTTTGAATTGGAAAGTCACTATAATATTTTCGGTCCAAAATTCATATGTTTTGGTTGAAAGTTCAACTATTTGGTTGTAAGTTTAATTGTTTTGTCGAAAATTTAACTATTTTCTTAAAAAGTTATCTTTTTTTTTATTGAAAGTTAATTCTTTTGAGTTGAAAAGTCTACTATTATATTTTGGGTTTAGAATTCATTTATTTTGGAGAAAAATTCTACAATTTAAAGGAAAATTTCATTATCTTGTTGATGATTCAACTATTTTGTTAGAAAGTTATCGCTTTTGGTAAAAAATTCTACTGTTTTGTTGGACATTCGTCTTTTTGGATGAAAAATCCGTCCATTTGCACAGAAAACTCGTCTCTTTTGCTTGATAGTTCCACTATATGGTTGTAATTGCAACTGTTTGGTTGAAAATTTCACAATTTTGTTGAAAGTGCAATATGTTTTGACTTGAAATCTTAGGAATATGGTACCTACGATAATGTTATTCAAAAGAATTAATTCCTTTATCGTTCCCCTATTTTCTTGAAAAATCGCCCTATTTCCTCTGTTTTGAGAGCATTTTGGACTTGAAGTTTGTAGCCAATTTTACAACGATTTACATTATATGTGTTACCTTAGAGTTTCAAAATGTTCTATTCTTTTCAAAATGTATATAATAATGCAAATAGTATTGCATAATTATTATTATGAACGCTTAAGAGTCAACCGGGAATAAATGTTATTTGTGACCACAAAACAACAAAAAACAAACAAAAGAACAAGACAAAATTTTTTAGCAATATACACTACAAACCTGATCAATTCGTTACGAAGTCAATTGAATACCTAATTGTGCAAGGATATATCTCAATTTCTGGAACACGTAGAAGAATTCTATTGAATACGAAAAAATCTATTATGAATAAATTCTGTTCAGTTACGGTATCAACGTTCGTGCGTTCACGGATGCCCGGCATTGAGGTCTACAAGCAATCGACCTTGAAAGATTCATGAATCGAAACGCCGTTTGACCATCCCTTGATGAGGATCCTAAGAGTATCCGGACCCCACGTCAAGCCGAGGCACTTTTTGTGAGACCGGCTGCCTCCATGAACGAACATGGCGTTGTAGTCACCGTGCCCTCAGGATCATGATTAATCAATTAGTGTTCCAGGACCTTTTAAAAATCTATCCTGAGAGCAAAAACTGGGGCCAAAGGAGCCGCCGTGACGTAGGGTAAAAGACCCACTGCCCAGGACTGTCAACCATTTTGCAAAAATTTTGTCCGCTAGTCTATATCTATATTTTATACTATACTTATATCCTTTTTGTTAGGAAAAATCGATTGTTTGTCCTCGATTCATCGGAAAAGGATTTTTCTCTGCTTGCAAATTCTATTAAGTTCACACAAAAGAGCCGATTCGGCGTGTTTAAATCGCGCGCTCTTTTTGCATGTGAGTTATACGAAGCGATAACGACCGTTGGAGAAAGCGAAGATCGTGTAATTGATTATATTTTTATTGGATGTAATAATGATGCGTATAGTTCTTAGGAATTTAATTAGACTCCAGAAGATATGTGTTTCAATGGATTTGATTAAGTGTTTTTTATTTAATCATTTATGAAAAAATTTAGTTCAACCCTGCGGATGCAAGAACCGTGTTGAATTGAGTTTCGCTTTATTTTTTATTTGAAAAATGTAATAGCAGTTGCAGAAAACATCAAATTAATACATGCAGTCTTAGGCCATCATTGGCCGCAGCTTGGGTTGATAACGTCAATGCCAAGACTCGGCATCCAGTAATGGTTCAAGACGGACGGCCAAGACGTGCCAAGGGTCTCAGGAACATCGGTAATTATTGACTGCCAAGATCGGGCCAACCTCGTCGATTACTCGGGGACAAAAATTGCCAATGCAAACAAAACTGTAAACATGCTACGAAAATTGCATACCCAACATTTTTGAATTTTAAAACAGGAAGCTTATTTTTTTATGTATTACAAAATTCGGGAGAATTTAATTTAATTCCACTTCTCTCCTCCGTGGAAGAAATAGAGAGTAATTCAGAAATAACGGTCTGCCATTCTAGCTATAGAACAGCGAACCATTACAACTTATAATGGATTCCCGTTTTTAGTTTTAGTTTTCATAAATCTTTATTCAATATTAACATCAGATACATATTATAAAAGTATAAGAGCAGTTTGCATATTTATTGTCTGTGCCTACATCTACTTTTGGATGTTCTACCAGAATTAGTTTTTGATTTCGCTGTTTCTTTTCGATATTTATTCCTATTTCTAACGAGTTGCAAGTTTTGTCGTATTTGTGGGAAAATGACTTATAAAAACCGATTAAGTAATGTTATATGAATTTAAACTATATACGTTATTTACAACTAACCTACGCGTATTCAATCTTATTTTACATTTTGGCGACTTCGTATTACATTTATAATTTTTTTGCTACTTGCCAACGCGCTTTACTTTGGTAATATTACTTGATGTGGTAGCTAATGTTTGATTTTAAACGGTGCAGTTGCATGATTGTATTTTGCTATATGATCTAACTCATTTAGATGCTGTATTCAATTTTTATATAATTTATGTGTGAGTCTTTGGATATCATTTCTTACTTCCTGCATATCCAATTTTATATGTATGTTTCTGTTTCATATCTTAGGTTTAGCATCACAAATTTTCCGCAGGCACCTATTTTGTACTACTTGTAGCTTATAATAATTGGTGGCACTCATGTTACTCCATATGGGAGCTTCATATAACGTCACAGGTTTCACAATTGCTTTGTATAATACTTATCAGTTTTTAATACTGAGCTTACTTTCTTTATGCATTAAAAAATTAAGTTCTCGGAGAACCTCGTAGGCTTTTCCCGTCGCTCCAATTGTATGCTTTTCAAATGTGAGTCTACTGTCTAGTATAGTTCCTAGGGTTGCTTGTTTCTTACTCCAAGATTTAGCTCGATTGCAATATCATCCGCAAAGAGCAGTATTCTTGTATCAGTAGATTTAGGTATATCATTTATATAGAGTATAAAGAGTACAGGTCCCACTATGGATCCCTGGGGTACACCAGCCACTACTATGTATATTTCTGATGTAGTTTTATTAACCAGAACTTTACAGGTTCTGCTTTTTGAGTAACTTTGAAAAATTTCAATTAGATATATTGGGTAATTTAGCTGGGCTAGTTTATGGACAAGGCCCTTGTGACACACAGTCTTAAAGGCCTTTCCGACATCTAAATATGCTACCACTGTAGTGTGGTTTGTGTTATAATTAGTTCTTATATAATCTGTTGAAATTGCTACCTGATGCACTGTGCTTCTACGCTTCCTGAAACCAAACTGATTGGGCTGATTGGGCGATAGTTTTGCAGGAGTAATTCATTTTTCCCCGGCTTTTTGACAGGTAGGATAATTGTCATTTTCCAATTTTGTGGAAAGTAGGAATTTTTAAGACAGCTATTGAATATATAAGTTAACTGTACTATTGCTTTCCTAGGAAGATTTTTGAGTACTATATTTTGTATTTCATCATGACCAGGTGCTTTTTGTATTATTTTTTTCATTCCTTTAGGGGAAGTTAGATTGATATCGTTGACTATAACTTCTTGAGTTTTAACATAATTATAGGAATTATTACCAATTCTTTTTGTTTCATAGTCCCCTAGATTTTCAGTCATATGATGTACCGATTCAAATTGGTCTCCTAATTCCGTAGATTTTTCTTCATCCACAAATGCAAGCCCATCCTTTCCATGCAGAGTGGGTATTGATACTATTTTCTTTTCTATACTTTTCATGATTTTCCACAACGAATTGTCTTTAAGTGTTAGTTGATCTAGTTTCTTAGTCCAAGTATCGTTAGAGTGCTCATCAACTTTCCGATGTATAGTTTTTGACAATCTATTTTTGATTTTATTCATTTCCTGACTTTGCTTTCTTTATGCAATTTTTCTTAATTTATTACGAAGTTTCATTAATTGTTTGATGTCTCCCGGTAGAATGGAACCTGTGCTATTAAAACAATATCGCGGAATATGTTTCTTCGTTGCTATTTGGATTAGGTTAGTGAGCATTTGCACTTCCTGATTTATTTGTTCATTAGTATCTATTTCGGAATTTATGGTCAGATTTTCAGCTATTTCTGTTCTAAATTTATTCCAATCAGCTAGTTCGTAATTGAAAAAATTTTCGTTGTTTACCTTTAAGTTTTCATTGCTTATTGCTATTGATACTCGCAGGTGAACTGAATTTAACACATTTATTACTTCAGCATTTGCCATGTAGTTTATGTTTTTATTCATGCCAATGTCTACTGTGGAAGGAGCAGCCAGATAATTAGACGGATAAAATGTGTAGCCATTTGGTGCTACAAGTTGAAAGCCCTTACTGTTTACAAGATTATATATGAGTTTCCCATTTGCATTATTTTGATTGCAGTTCCAGCTAGTATGCTTTGCATTAAATTCTGCCATGACTAAGATCTTTTTGCCTGTATTTAACATTGTATTAATTTCATCTGAGCTCATAGGTTGATTAGGTGGGTTATAAGCCGCGACTATTACCATGTTACTGTTTAGTTTGATGCCCATGCTCTCCATCTTTATAGTATTAACTAAAATTTCTTGTGACGGTATATTATTTTTAACTAATATGAGGAGTCCGCCTCCTTGCCTATCAGGATCTTTTCTGTAGCTGGTGTACCCTCTATATCTAAAGTATCTAGATTTATCACTAAGCTTACTTTCTTTTATGAGCATTATATCAATTTTGTGTTTGTTGAGAAATTCCCGCAACTCTTTATGTTTGTTTGAAATTTCATTGGCATTCCAATGAGCAATTTTCAGTTCATTAACAATTTTTCTATTTACTGGCATTTTTTGCAGATTGAAAAAATATTTGGATAACTGCTAATGAATTTTTATTTTGCGATAGCTGCGCATTGAGCTACCTAACTGACTCAATAAGTTTGTTTACATCGACTAAACTGTTTAATATTTCGAACTCACGTTTTAATTCCTGTAGACTACTCATCTGATATTCCGTTACTTTACTAAGATGTTCCTTATATTTGGGACACCTTGAGAAGTTTGCCGGATGCTGCCCTATGCAGTTGATGCATTGAGGTTTTTCCTCTATTTTCTTGTCACAGTTGATTGTCAAGTGATTCTTGAGGCACTTGACGCACCTGGGCTTGTTTTGACAGTGATTAGTGCCGTGCCCAAATATTTGGTATCTTTAGCACTGTGTCGCTCTCCTTGTATTCCTATATCTCTCCCATCTCATTTTTAAGTAATATAGGTACCTAATTTTTCTCACATCCTTCAGATCCACGGAGTGTTTATCTGTAATTAGGTATATACTATACTATACTACTGTGGGCAAAAAATAGTAAGACTTTGTTCATATTTAAAAATTTTTTTATTTATTCTTCCAAATCTATATCGTCCTCCTCAAAGTAATCCCCCCCGGCCCCAATACACTTGTGCCAACGTTTTTTCCTATTCTCGAAACAGTTGTTAAAGTCAATTTCCATAATTCCGGCCTTTTTTTGCGAATCCCTTCACGCAAACGACACATTACACTCAAATAGTATTCCTTGTTGACAGTTTGGCCGGTCGGAAGGAATTCGGAGTGCACCACACCTCGATAAT
>JAUMHM010000016.1:19925054-19938691 GCA_032362435.1 Melikaiella ostensackeni | reverse complement strand
TACATACATACATACATACATACATACATACATACATACATACATACATACATACATACATACATACATACATACTAGATAGCACCGACAAAATCTTATGATTTTCAGAATGTGCGAGTGCCGAAATGTAAAGATCCGTTAAAAACTAGAGATCGAAAATTTGGACGATTCCATTCCCATATAGAAATTGCAATCGGGATTTGGAAGGGTCCCGGCTAGTTTTCCCTATTTTTGACCATGACACTGATCGATAAAAATAAAGAGGGCCTGGCTAGTTCTGTGAAGCTGTTTTAGCTGGGCTCTATCTAGGACTTCTAGCCAGGTGCTAACGGGAATACCCTTCCACCGCCCGTCAAGACCCTTTCTGTTTTCTGGTATAAGTTCAACATTCAGACGTGATATTAATATATGTAAAAAACGACTTGTAAACAACAAAATGAATAATAATATTTAAATACATTGGATACATAATGGATACATTGGATACATAATGTCAAATGTTTATATTTTCTTGCTTGAAAATCGTTTTTTGCATGCACTTATGTATCACATTTGGGAGTGTGGTATTGGTCTTCTTGGTTGGCCTGATTTCATATCGAAACAACTCAGATGTTTCTTTACTGTATCTGCAAAATTTTTCAAAATTTTTTGGAAATTTTTTTTTTTTTTTGCCATACAAGAGGACCCTAAGGTGCTCCTTGTAGAAGAGGACAGTTTGTTGCTTACAATTTTTTTTTATTTCAAATAAAAGAACGTTATTGTGAGTGGTGAACAAATCAATGATTAAAAATTTGTTAGTTACATTCACACACCTTATTTTGTAGAAAAATTGAATGGAATTCAACAAAACTATCACTTACATTTATTTAATAAAAATTCCGGTTTTTGGCACGTGCTGTTGGGGCAACCAATCGCGTGTTCACTAAAGTATTATTTAGGGAATACAAACTTCTGAAGATGGCTCTGCAGTATATCGTCCATCTAGTTGCATAAGGTCGTAAGCCACACCATTTTCAATAATGACTTTTTTATTGCATTTTATACTTTATAACGCCACGCGTCGATTACCGGTAATATTTTAAACCAAAAATTACGCATTACTTCAAAAAGGCCTGATGTACTTGAAGGGTCAGTTCCATGGTCCAACCGAGCTAACAGCCCTTTCAAAACCATAAGGTCGTAAGCCACATGCGAAAAAGGTCGTATCCCACTTTGAAAAAAAAATGTACCACGTAAGCCACATAACCCCGTCAAGTGGCAGTGTAAACGGAGCCTGAAAGATATTTTAAAAAAATATTTTCGCTGATAATTAATATCGTGGTCCATAAAATATAGAAACTGCTCCATAAATGGAAATTCCATTCATTTTCATGTTGTGCCACCTTATACAGATTGTATTGGATAGTTCAGACTTAACGGTTGATGCTAGAGCAATGAAAGGTCGGGGAGTCTGACACTCTTTGTAAGATCGTGTTTAGACAGGGTACCTGCACCCGAGCAATAGTTACTAGTACCATAATACTTTAAAATGTAATACAATATTCTTTATGAAAATTATTTCTCCATTTTTTTCCATATGAAATAATAACTATAAGGCTTTTTCTTGTAAATTTGTACCTAGAAGATTTTTTATTTTCTTGAAATATGGATTTTTGTAAAGCAAGGGGGCTATCACTTTTTGAACGCTTAACCCTACAGTTTGTTTTTTGTCTCTCCTGTAAAGTTTCATTTTTTTTTGTTTACGACCTTATGCAACTAGATGGACGATATATAATGCAGCACCATTTTCACAAATTTCATCTTGGGTATGCTAATTAAGGCCCGACCAGATCCTGACTAGAATTTTTTGGTCCTTTTGTCCTAATCAGGAGCCAACTAAAGCCTGATGGCTAAAATACAAGATTGGGGCCTAACTAGACGTACATAGTTTTTCTAGCCACAAAAAATGGAGAATCTTAACAAGGCAATAAAGTGTCCTGACTAGAACTTACTAGTTCTGTTGTTCTAGTGAGATTCTGACCGCTGCCCTAATGGAAATGGGGACAAATGAGGCGTTTTCTACATGGGTTACACTCTCATGAATGAGAACGTAAAAATTATATTATATTATAAAAATAACACCTACTTATCAAAGTTTTTCTCCAATTTGAAAATACCATTTTTCAGGGAATTAGAGGTTCCAGAGTGAAGTGCGACTCATGTAAAGAGAAACGGCACACTTTTGTCTTCCGCGAAGGTTTCGTCGCCGGAAGTTTGACGCAGATCGGAAAGAACCCACTTGTTTTGCCATTTTCGTGCAATATAGTTTATAGCATGGATAGGACAGAGGCCGTGTAGCGAGTCAATCTCAATCATCCCCGGCTGGTTTCTTTCGTGCTTCGCGCTCTAAATGGGATCTCCGATTGGTCGAGGGGCGTTCAAAGAGTTGCCGCCATGACTCGCAAAGCGGCCGTCTTTTGTTTGTGAAACAATGGAGCGAGAGGGCCTTCACTTAGCGTGCCAGTCGGATGACAAAATCTCAGGGTATTTAATCTATTACGAAAATTAGTGGCTCACACGGCCAACCCACAATGCATCGAGATTCGAGAAGGTGCGAAGATCAGTCCCTAGATAAGACGATCGATTCAGGATCTTAGATTCCTCAGATACCAAAAGACCCTAATTAAATAATTATCAGAGCGAATAGAGTGCAATTTACTCGACACTCAGCTACGTTAATTCTAACTTCCAAAGCGACAATTAGATACTTTTTAAAATCACTTATGTTTTAGATTCTATGATATTGGATGATCTTGCGACTTTCTTAGTATTAAAGAAGGGTGTCTGTGACAGGTTCTTTTCAACTTCATATAGATCCTTATCAAAAACTGAAGGTGAGAATTGTTAGCAAGTTAAAGACTGAAATAATTGGTTTGCAGCTGAAGTGCGATGCTAAATTACGATTGATTTGTCTTAAGATTTTACGATTCTAAGGATGTTGTGAGCTGATGATATCCATATCTATAGTAAATTACTAGTGGGATCTTATTCAAAGATGAAAATTTTTTTTTTATGAAGATTAACCATTTTTAGTCTACTGGCCAGTGTTTTAATCACTGACGCCTAGCAACTAATGCGTGACTAAAAATGACCATATCAGTAGATTCACAAAATGTATGATCTTTCTTTAATTAGGCTGGACACCCAAAACTCAGAGCAGATATCGCCACTCTTTTTGGTTCCTTAGGGCGCATGTTTTCTATAATTTTGTATTGTTCATGGCGATCTGGATGATCTGCTATTGGCTAAGCTTGGCGTATGCGAGGAAAAATAACCTCCACTGTGCATGTCCGAAACTTCAGCTAATAGCTGTTCGTCATGAATAAAGAAAGTGCTTGAAAACGTGCGCCCTAAGGAGCCGAAAGAAGTGGCGACATCTGTTCTGAGTTTTGGGTGTCCAGCCTAATTTGATTTCACCGGTTGACAAACTTTGCATATTTTCTTTCACATAATAAGTTGAGTATAAAACTATTTTGGTGAGATGATATATTTATTCATTCAGTTTTACTTTGTTAACCAATCCTTTTCCTGGTTGTTTATCAAATGTAAAGAGAATAATGAGACATGTGTGTCGAAAGGAGAATTGTATCCTTCTAAAAAGCTCGTTGAAACTCATCAGCTTTCACATTACACTTATAGGCTTCGTTAGTCATACTGCGCAATTGGTCATTATGGACTTTTTTATTTTCTTGTAAGAAAAATGAAGGCTTGTGTGAAACTCATGGATCATTAGTGAGTTAGTCTTCGCAGAGAAAATATATTTTCTAAATAATGTATGTATTTATATTTCGGGTGCGATATTTATATATTATCCTCATTACGTTCTCTCTTACTTTTTTCTCTGTTAGATATAGTACTAATTGCAATTGGAGCTCTACTTCACTTTGATTAAAATTTTTTTTTTATAAACTTTATATCCGCTTTTCACGTAAAATTGTTTTACAAATTTTTTAGGGTATTTTTCTACGTAGATTTGTGAGTACTTATTTTTATTTAGATAGTTTCAGTAATACTGTATACTTTGTATGAAATTCTGGGTTAATTTCCCTTAAGGGCAATTTGCTTCTCAGATTTTAAACAAACAATTTTGGGGCTTAACGGTATACCTGATATTAATCACTCACTCATCCTTTTCTTCCGCCGTTACTCAAAAGAAATAAAGATAAGGCTTTAGGGTGGTCGAAGCTCCCGCGACGGAAAAGTGCTGTAAAAGGAGGTTATAAAACCCAAAGAAATATTTTCTTGTGTAACATTCCGAAATGAAAAGAATCTCCATTAACGACTTTGAAATGTTCTTTTATTCCGAAGAATAAAAATCTAGCATCCTTCATAACAAAATTTTTAAATACTTAAAAGTAAAATCTTTAAAGAAAAGGAGTATACAATTTAAAGAAATATTTTTTTGGTCACTATACATAAGGTACCTGGACCCAATATGGCCTAATGTCGCCGCAAAAAATCAGCGACTGTCGACTTTGGAAAGCAGTAACTTCGCAGGGAAAAATCTCAGCAGATTCTAATAAAGATTACATGAATTTGATAAGTTTTCTGAATAAAGTGGTGTTTTTTTAATCATAAACAAATTTTGTTTAGAGCTATCAAATGAAATACAAGGGAAAATGCTGTAGTTAAAACCGCTGCTCCGAAACCTGAACTTTTACATGATCCCAAAGCTAAAAATATGGTAGGAAAATTTTGAAAAATTCTGTTGTGTTATAAAATATTTTCAGAATGCAGTAGAGAATTAACTTTTTTTTTTAATATTGTAAAATGTCATGCTTGCAAGCATTTTTGTTGAAGATCTTTATTTAGGAATTGAATGGGGCTATCGCGCCGTTTAATGCTTCAAAATGTAGGGTAATGTACACTGATTGCTATTTTATCCATGAAAGCTGAATAAAAATGATCTTTCGGGAATAAAAGTCACTGAGAATAAACTTGAGTTCAATGAGGTAAGGCGCGTGCCAAAGTATTAGGAAAAACTGTCTGAACAGCCGCTAGTTATTGGCAGACTAGCCGCTAGTAAATGGCTGATCAGGAACTAGTTTGAGGCCGGTCAGCCGTTGGCTGGACTGCCTTATGAAAGCAAATAATTTGACCCGATTAGGAACGATTGAGCAATAAATATCAATTGCTTGGGACGAAACTTAATTTTTTTAATGGCTTGAAAGAAAATCATTTTTTACTATAAGTGTATTAACCTGAGCAGCGCTAAACCTGGTCAAGACCAGAATGTCAAGGTGATAAGAAAAAAATCTTGTTTAGATAGGATGAATTTTTTATATTGTATCATTTTAGATCCCCCGTAATTCTTTCGGAATATGCCAAGGAAAAATTTGCTGATCGAAATTAGAAATATTTTTGTTCTGTGATAGCTGATCAGCGCCCGTCCTGGGCCAGACCAGACCTTCCAGACTAGAAAGTCTAGATGAAGCCAGACCTGGGCTAGACCTGACACCAGACTGCCATGAAATTTTTCTACACGGAAGGGTCCATTCTATTTTCCAGCGGTAGAAAGATGTCCACCAGATATGGACAGTGGTGGAAATAGAATGTACCCTTTTTTTTCTACACTTTTTTTCTGGTACTTTAGCACGCGCCTTGTCTCTTTAAACTCGGGATTATTCTAAGTGATATTTAATGGGTAACATAGCAATCAGTGTACAATACACTACATCTTAAGCCGTTAAACGGCGCGATAGCTCCATTCAATTCCTTAATAAAGACCTTCAAACAAAATTCTTGCAAAAACGATATTTTAAAATATTTTTTAATTTTAAAATCTCCACTGAAGTCTAAAAATGTTTTATAACATAACAGATTTTTTCCAAATTTTTTTCAATAGGCCATATAGTAGGCTATAATCGGTACACAGTGATTTCAAACTTCTAAAAGGCTAATAGTCGATGTAAGTATATCTTTAGGGTTAACTAAGAACGACACTAATATTATATGAAATTTTGGTTCTATTTAAGGAATTCGATTGATTATTCGAATTATTTCAAGTTTTTTTTATGTCCAAAATGCTACATAAAGTCAAAGATTTCGTTTTATTCTTGCTCCTAATGTAATAGGCCATACTGGGTATATGGGTTATCGAATGTGGCCTAAATACACTTTTCTGATTTTGTTCTTTTTTTTTCAACTTCGTCAATCAAAATTTACTCGAATTTTGGTGTTTTTATTTACCTGAAACATGGATTTTTACTTAAAGAAGCATAAAATTTAGGCAGGTCATATTGGGTCCAGGTATACCTTAGTTACTTTCCTGGCGGCTTCAAAATTTCCAACTACCTAGGATCAACAGGAAATTTTTTTTAAAAATTTAAAGTTTGGAGTTTATCAAAATTTGAAACTTTCAGGTTTGCCTCAAATTTACTGCAGCCCCTTTGAAATTTCCTTATTTCGAAAATTTTCCAAAGAATGAGATGTTAAAAAAGTGTGAGAGGTTAAGTTGTTTCAAGAGATGGATCACATCACTTTTCAAACAATATTTGTCAAATCTTTTCAAAACATTTCAAAAAATTATCAGGATATATTTTGTTATATTTTCACTCTCTGCAAAAATATGTTATGAAATACCGTTTTAATAAATTTTATCCATATGGTATTTGCAACAATAAAACTTTTTGACAGCTTTTCCTTCTATTTTCTCATAATAATTTGCGAAATTGAAGATGATTAGTTCCAACAATTTATTTATTATTGCATGGAACATCATTTTAGTTGAAACTTGAAGTTTAAAAGAACTGCTCCAGGAAAAAGTTCTCCCGTGGTGGCCTAATTACGAGTCAGAGAGATAATTATTCGATTATTCACACTCGCTTGGACCAAAATAATAAAAATAGGTAGTAGAGAAAAAAGCGGGGATTTATGGGCCATTACGATTCGTTCTACCGAAAAAGGAGGAGAACAAGGGTGGCTGATTTCAGCGCCATTGATTAGGATGTTAGCAGGGACTGGCAGCAAAGACATTCACCGCTGATAAGGTCACTTCTGGGAATCTTTGGTCGATAAGGCAGAACTCTATCATTTGTTGGCAATTTAATTCTGTAATTGAATAAATCAATTCGCATTGTTTATAAAGTGCAAGATTTAGATAACATATTTTATCTGCGAGTGGGATTCTACAATAAAATTATTTCTGTATCTATCTTCACTTATCTACTGTCGGTAATAAGAGGCTCTCTGGATAAACATTTTATCTCTGTGGATAATGTTTGGTTACTTGTTAGTTGAATATTTTCAAGTTGAGTTATAGAAGTTGTGCCTAAGAACTATTGAAAAATATGCTATCAATTATTTTTAAAAATCTTCTTTACAAGCTAATGAACTTGTTACTGAAAGGATTAATAATTTTTCTATTTATAAATAGCTTTTGAATACGAAATATGGAAAAAAATTGAAGGAACTCGAACTAATATTTTCCAAATAGTCCAAATAAATTTTTTGCAATAACCATAGAAAAAAAAGTCTTGTTTAAAGCCCAAAAATGGGCTTCTTTCAAGGTGCGTCCGAAAGAACAAGAAATAAATTTTTGAAATCGTTTAATATCTGCTGTTCATTTTTTAGATTTAAATATTCCAATTTTCGAAAAAAATTCTATTAAAAAATTATAGCAAATTCGTGCGAGAAATATGTTTTTTTTTCATTGAATTAAATGCACTTTTTCCAAAAAAATTTGTACATTTCACTCAATAAGAAAACAAACATTTTTTTTGCACATTTTTAACAAATTATAAATTGAACCATAATTTTTTTAATTTCTAATTTTTTTTTTACTTTTCACAAGCAAAAACTGTATGTACGAAAAATTTGTCATAATTTTTTAACCAATCGGAATTTTTTTTTCAATTTTAGTATCCAAAAAGCGAGCAGAAGATATTAACCGATTTCAAAATTTTCTTTCTTTATTTTATAAAGGGTGCTACTCACAATTTTTTTTCCCTCGGCTGATTTCGAAATCAAAAACAAGCTAGACAACGTAGAAGAAAGACAAACAAAATAGAAACTAAACTTTTTTTGTGAGAGTGACATTTTTTACATTATAAAAAAAATATAATAAATTCCTTACTTCGAGAATTTTCAAAAGAACGAGAGGTAAAAAAAATGTGCGAGATGTTAAGTTTTTTCAGGAGATGGATCACATCACTTTTAAAATTATATTTGCCAAATTTTTCCAAGTTTTTGTTCGCCTGCTTAAGCAGTAAACTGCACTTTTCGAATTGTTTTTGATACATACAACGTAAAAAAAAACTGAAATAAATTGATCACGCTCCGCCTTCAATATTAATCGACTGAAGATGAGACCTTTTGAAAATTAAAAGCTTAACCGTTGACAACTATAATTTGGTGATTTTAATTTGTTTGTTTGTTAACGCTTTTCGACTTTAACGAAAACATTCTCATCATGTTTCTCGCGCTTCGCACTTGATTAAAGTATGTGCAAAACGCTAAATTTTTTATATTATGTTGAATTCTATTATAATAAATTTATGTTATATTAACTTCTGTACCTTGAATTTTTTTGTTAATTACGAGTATATTTATCAAGTAACAAATTAGAATAATGTATTTATTTCATTTTAAAAAAATGTTAAATTCGATAAAAGTAAAGTTTAAGTAATTAACTGGACTTCGGTTTGAGGTGGAAAATTTTGCCGTCTAACGTTTTATTGTATCTTTTTCGGTTGAAATTTTTTCATTAAAAAATGGCCTGAAGAAAGTTTGTAGATCGTTTTGATATAAAAAATTTTACCTCGTAATATGTTTTTGAATATTTCATAGTTTTACCGGAAAATGGAATTTTTCATTTTAAATATCATTTTTCATGATTCAGGCGAAAACTATGTCTCATCAAAAAATTGTCCTAATTGAATTTGTAGATCCTCTTGAGAATAATAATTTTGTTTTCTAACATTACTTTCGTACTTCGTATAGTTTTGTCCGGAAGTGGAATTTTTTATTTTTAATAGTATTTTTCACGATTGAAACAAAAACTATGCGTTTCATTGAAAAATGGTCTAAGGAAAATTTGTAGATAATTTTGATATAAAAAGTTTCACCCCCTAACATTTTTTCGAATATTTCATAATTTTACTGGAAAATGGAATTTTTTATTTTTAATATCATTTTTCACGATTGGGACAAAAACAATGTTACATCAAAAAAATTGTCTCAGTTAAATTTGTAGATCCTTTTGAGAAGAACAAATTTGTTTTCCAACATTTTTTTCGTGCCTCGTATAGTTTTGCCTGGAAGTGGAATTTTTTATTTTCAATAGCATTTTTCACGATTAAAAGAAAAACTATGCATCTCATCAAAAAATAGGTGAAGGCAAATTTTTAGATCTTTTTGAGATGAACAGTTTTGCATTTTGACATTTTTTCGTATCTCGTATAGTGTTGCTGAAAAGTGAATTTTTTAATAACGTTTTTCACGGTTGAAACAAAAAATACGCATCATATCAACAAAACAGATTCAGGAAGAAAGACTAATGACCTAAAATAATAATTTATGGATACTTTTATATTTTAGGGTATGCATTCATTGATACTGTTAAAGATTATAGTTCAAAAAAACTATTTTATCAGTTCAAAGCTTCAAACTAGAAAAAAAAATGCTTGAAAAAAATTCTTCCAAATTCTTGAAAAATAATTCACTAATAATCTACGGACACTTTTATATTTCTAGAAATGCACTTATGGATGGCGTCAAATTGTTGCGAAAAAAAACGTATTGTAGTGAACTGCAATAATAATTTTTATATTTCAAGGAATATATTAATACACTCATCTCCCGTAACTGTGTTGCCCGTTTTTGTGCCGGCTTCTCGGTCGTTCACGCTTGAATGCTTGTGTTCCTTGACACCCATTACTCAAGGTTTTCGCTCGGACAGTCCTAAGTGTTCATTCACTCGTCGCTCTAAATCCGGTTGAAATTAAATTTTTATATCCCCGTTACTGTGCACACCAGACCCGAGGGCGGCACAGTTACGCGAAATGAGTGTAGTTTAATCCAGCTCTTTGGTATCTCGAGAGCAGTCTTTTGTTTTCCTTTTAAATTAAAAATCTGATTTTTGAGAGCGTTTTTGTCTCTTGAACAATTTCCATCTTGTAAGTTAGGCTGTTATGGAATGACACCCTTTTATTATTAATTATAATTTTCTGCATCCCTGAATAATGATTATATATTTCTAGATATATTTATCGTCCTGAAAAGTACAAGGTCATCCACAAATTGTATTTATGACAATGAAATAAGAATAAACTTTTAACGAATCGCTCTTAATGATCTTGTAAGATGCAACATGTGTGGACCAGTTCAGAGCTGTTCAGAGCAATCTAGACTCTAGAGACTTAGCGCTTTGGTCGCTGATCGGAATCGGTGGTGGTATCTCATAAAATCAAATACATTCCGCTGAACGACTTATCGCTCAATATAACCAGCTCGTCGGGGTGAGCAATAAAGAGAGAAGCGAGCCTCGTTCAACGACCGTATCGAAACGAGAACGAAACGTTAACGTAAACTGAAAAACAATCGCTACAGGCGGCTGTCACTCCAGTGACGAGCTGGCTCGACGGGAACTAGCGTTTCAACCAGTCATCTGTTTCTGCACGATCGTTTATTTTTCCAATATGGCCGCTAAAACATCGCCGCGCACCCCGCGGCTTCCATTCGGTAATTTGAAGCCTATTTATAGGCGCTCAATACCGGATAGTGCTAAACGCTAGACGTTTCACGAAATTGGTACTGTTGTGGTGGGCAGATAGATGGTTGACTATACCTCATCCTCATGCTATTTACTGATGCTCAACTTCTCTGGAGTCTAGACAATAGTCTCCCGATATGCGGCATAGGTATTGACGAAGAAATTTTTTTTCGTGTTCATCTTTGACAGCTTGTTACTTTCTACTGGTAGTAGAGGACTGTGTTTTTGGCACACTTGCGATATTGTTGTTATTATACCATTAAGCCAAATCCCTTTCAGGGTAAGCGTAACTCGTTCGGTTTTAGCCTCGTTATACTGCCGGGGATCAAGGAATTTAAATGGTAAGGGTAAGTAAGGGATGCGTAGGAGAAGGGATAGGTTTTGAATCAGACCTGACCGGCGAGGGGAAAAAGCCGGTAAAAGCTTATGTTGCGCTTCCCTAGCCCTTGCTCTTAACAGCTCGAAAGAGTTGGAGTAGTCGTGATTCTCGCTGAGCAAGGAGCATGGTAGGGATGGTGTCACATCTGTGTTCAACGGATCTTCCCCGCGCTGGGCAAGCTTGATGTAGATCAATCTAGAAGTCGCGTGTTGCTCATTCAAACGACACACTCTTTCCACAACACCGCTCCGACACGGGTCGCTGATAAATTTCTTTAGTAATCATCCCAGGTTAAGTACGATGTATGATGACATACAGAGCCATCATACATCACGATTCACACGTTAACACTCAAACTGACTGATCAACCCATAGGAAGATCAATACTCTTTATCCCAACCACATCCACTAAGCAACGCTCTTCACGAGGGTCCGTTAGTATCCAAAATCTTTTGCTTCAGGCGTCACCTATCCTTGCGTACATCTTTTGCTTCCGTTACATCTATACATCGTTTCATGCACGCTTTTACGTTTCTACGACACCTTATATCTCTTCGATTCAGAGTTTCATTCACACATTTCAACCACTCTTTATTTCTATGTACCTCTGGGTACGCTATCACTCACTTTACCTAAATACACTTGCTTCGTTGAACGTCCTTCATTCATTCTCTAAATATTACAAAACATTTTCAGCAAACTTCTTCCACTCTTGTCAAACAATGCGTCTTCTACACCACATTCTTTAAGAACCCAGTCACAACTGACTTCGTGCATTAGCGTTTTACCGCATATATTCCGTAGGAATTGCATGCCAACCGCGTTCACTTTGCTTCTATCCTTTTCTTAATACATCCAGGGCTCGCTATTATACAGCACAATGAGTGCAAGCACTTTAGCTCAAGCATTTTAGCTTTATTCGTTACATTTTTACTTGTAACAGATCGTACACTGCCGATAATCTTTCTACGCTCTTTTGTACATCTGGATATCTTTACATCTACCTGTATCTTTCCGTCAGCAGTAAATAAAATTTCCAGATACACGAAATCATCAACTTGTTCTATCGTCTCTTTGTTTAAGGCAATGTTGCATACTGTTTTGTCACCCCCTCTTTCAAACACGATAACATTTGTTTGATTCATGTTAATCTTAAGATCCATACTCTACATGCTGGTATCTAGCCTGCTATCATTCTCAGCAAATCGTGGACTGATTCTGCCGTAAAAATCTTATCAGCCGCAAACGCCAGTCTATGCACTTTCACTGTCCCTAGATCAACACCTTCTTCGTCGAAGAGAGCCATTCTTAGACATTTGTCCATGTATATGGGCATATCCACGGAAAGTGTCATTTTTCTGTCAGTATGATTTTATAGGTAAACCTACGTTAAAGATACAAGTTATATTACATGAAAATTGACAATTAAACTCCCTGAAATAGGAACAAAACCATATGTCATTACAGAAACCCTCATGAAAAGATATAACATATAATAATTAGACCAAATCTCAAAAATATACCTGTATATTTGTTGCCACTGCCTATTGAATGCTTTGTATGCTTACAGCTTTTCTGCACAATGCTTGAAAATTCTGAGAAAAATCATGCTATTTCAGTAGAATATAGGCTACTAAAGTTTTACGGATTTGACATTGTGCTTTGATTTCTCACTCAACAAAAAATCTCAAAGTCATATCACCCTCTTTACGACTGAAATTCCCCTCCAACATTGTCTTTTGGAATAAATTCTGAATCTTGATATTTGGGACTATCAGACTTTCTGTATAGTTTCCGAAAATCTATTGGCATTCTTCGAACCGATGATTTTTTACGAGGGTTTGAGACTGGTTATTCTCTCGCAAAAAAAAAGGTAAAATGTTTTGTTTGTCTAAGTGGCTGTATAGACGAGTTAGTCGTAGAATTTCTTTCGTTTAGTACACACACTTCGTGTTTCTCTGAATTTTCTTCCCAGCGAAGAATTTTTTATCATAATTTTAAAAGATTATATCAAAGAAGTGGATTTATGCTTCTACCTTTAAAAAGAAAAAGAAAATCAACAAAATGTACAAACATTTTTGAAAAATATTTGAAGTTTTTATTCAAGTAGTGTTGTGGTGAAGTGTTTGACGAACTTTGGATCACAATTTTGTGGATTTTATAGGCAGAAAGTTATATAAACAATTATTTTATCTTTTATTACACTGAAAGACCCTAATAAGTCAGTGCGCAATATGTTATTCCGAGAATTTCGTTCAATGATCAGGGATCGAAGGGGTACAGAGAGCGGCACTCTAGAGCCAGCAAACTCGTCCAGTACCGTACAAACAAATCGGGCAGTTCGAACACTCGCGTGCATATTTCGCCTCTTTTTCTAGATACAAGCAGAAAATTTTCTTTTCATTAATTAGTCTTCACTATTAAAAAATGTCCATACCTTATGATAACAAAAATCTACATTTGTACAAAATTAAGTTAATTAATATTATGTATTCCTACTGAAAATAG
>JAUMHM010000016.1:19908236-19924041 GCA_032362435.1 Melikaiella ostensackeni | reverse complement strand
AAAACTAGACAAAATGGCTTCTTCGTTTGGACTCAGTTTTACATTTAGGATTTCCCTATGATTTCGAAGGCCCTTAATAGGCTTCAAAACATGTTGGTCTCCAGTCGTATAAAAAAGACGGAAAAAAAGAAAGAGTGTGAGGTTGGTTTTGGCTGAGTCTTTGCTTTTTCTCCCTCTTTTTTCTTTTTTGTTTGTGCATGTATTGTACATTTGCCTCTAATGAATCGGAAAATCGAATAGTTTTGAAGTCTGTTCAGATCAATTTCGATTTGTGAACTTTTTGGGTGTTGCTTTTTCAGTGCACCAAAAGTTTCCATAAGAAAGTAGATTTCATTTCGATCTTTAAGAAAGCTCGTTTTCAAACAAAACACGTCATTTTCACATTTTTTTCTTTTGAGATATACAAATTACAAACTTTGAAACATGTAAAAATATAAAATGGACACGCTATTAGAACGAAATTTCGCATATGTGTCTTAGAGGTGAATTTAGCATGGGTATTATAAGTTTATACACAAAAACCATTGTCGATGTAGTTTTTGTCACAGGTAAACATATCTCACACAAGGTGGCCATTTTAGTGAAGTAAACAAATTTCCGGTTATTTTCCGGTTTTTTCCGGGTTTGCAAAATTAAATTCCGTTAAACTGCAAAATTTTAATTTTTAAACATTTATAAATTGAACAGTTCAAAGATTTCTGATTAAGATATATAAATCCATGCTATCACTTTCAATGCTCTTAATTGAAAAATGAATCAATAGACTTTTAAATGTTAAAAATTATACAATTTTAAACAATTTTAAGTTAGAAACGTTAAAAATGGAATGATTAATTTTTTTTAACTGAAAACTTTTTAAATTAGAAGTGACATTATTTTGATTCAATTCGTTACAAATAATTAATTGTTCTTTAAACATGAAAATTCAACACTTTCATTAAAAAATTAAAATAGTTCAAAAATGGAAGAATTAAAATAGTAAAGTACAAACTTTAAATTCAGCATCCTAAAACTTTAACGTTTCAAGGCTTTCTATTTCGAAGAATTCAGTTTGAAATTGTTCAGTTTTGAATATTTGATTTATACATTTTTTCAACGAACAGTCAAATATTGCAAAGAATTAAAAATTATCATTTTTTTTTTAATTACAAAATTTCAAATTGAATGGGTTAAAAATGGAATATTTTAGAATGAAACAATATTTGAATAGGTTTTGAAATGGAATAAAAGCGTTTAATTATGAATCTATTAATTTGAAATTATTTCACGATTGAAAATAGTTGATAAAGTTTCAATCGGACGTTTACGTTTGTTTAACTGTTAAGGCTTTCGAATTGCAACAGTTCAATTTTTAGCTTCAAAATCTGCAATTTGTTCAATTTTGAACAAATTTAGAATCATTTTGTAAAGTCAATTATTGTTCAATTTTCAATACTCGAATTACAGTACAATTTTAAAAATCATTTATTACTTAATATTCACATTAGATCAAGTTAGAACATCCTTTATCAAAAAGTTTCAATTTCAAACGCTTTTAATTTTTACTGCATTAAAATATTGCTTGAGGCGTTTGAATAGGATTTTATTCTTTCCAGCTTCTCAGTAGGTTACGAAGCGGGGCCTTGACCTTATAAAAATAAAATGATCTTATTATTAAACATTTAGGAATTTTCAAAACAAGTTTTTTTTAACTGGATAAAAATTATGTCAATAAGACTTACTTCTGAATTTTCGTATTTTTAAATATTAAAAAAAATGGTGTGTAAGAAAATATTATGCAAATGTAGATTTGTAACTCGTCAGGTTTAAAACGAAATAGGTATTAGAATTAGAGACCAACAATTTTTGTTACTCTTAAGAAGTTGCAAATTGCTAGTGCAGACTACCATTTTTTGACAGTCAGGCTTTTTACTATTTATTCTATTTTTTCAACTTTGGCTTTTTGACCTAGCATATAGCTGCACTTGTACCGGGCCACCACGCGTATCATCGTGACAGTCTCAGGTTACATTACCTCAGTCGTTTCCCTCTGAACCCTTATGTCAAAGTTCGTCAGGTTTTTTATCTCCAATATTTATTTCTTCTTCAAGAGTACATTTACCGAAAGTTTTTCCTTGCTTGCAATCAAATATTAGAAGTTTTATGTTTATGTAAAAAGTGTTCGATTTCAAAGCAAAAGAAGTTCAAGATGTTTCAGTTCTTAAGCGTAGAAAATACAGCATATAAATTATTTTTTTAATGTTTCCGCAGACGTCTTATCAGATTTTAACCCTTAAGAAATTCCCAGAATTAGCATTTTTTCAATTATTGTTTCTGAAGTCCGAATTTTTTTGAAACTCATTTTTATCATTAAAAAAAATTGTAGTATGATTTGATCCTGCTCACCCCGGTATAATAAAAAATTAAACTATACATCAATGATTTAAACTCAGAAATTTTTTAAAATTTTACGTTGTTATCATTCAACACAAAAATCATAGTTAAGATAAACAAAAAAAAAATTAAACTTAAGTGGTGCACTAATAATGAAACTAAAAGTAATTTCGGATTACAAGATTTAAGAAGCAATTTATTTTGAGGTTTGTTTACTATTCGCAAATTCTCTCACCCAGAAAACAGTTTGGTTGAATCAAGACAATTTTTTTGGTTCAACAATAGAATATGATTATTATATGCAGGATAAATCCGAAGGGGTTTAAATTTTGATCCAAAGTAGATCAAAGTATTGTACAACGGAAAACAGAGTTCATAACTACATAATTACTACATTAAAATTTACAACTACATACACATCTTCCTACGTAGATGTCAATTGCTTTTCCATTGTGCAATGATTTGATCCACTTTCGAATGAAAATTTGACACCATAGTATTAAGTGTGTGAACAAATAAAATATTTGGTACAGATTCGAGATACGAAAAAAATGTTAGGAAACAAAATTGTTTATCTCAAAAAGATTTAAAATTTGTCTCAAACTATTTTTTTATAGGACGCATAGTTTTTATTTTAATCGTTAAAAATGTTATTAAAAATAAAAAAAATACCACTTTCTAGCCAAAACTGTACGTGATACGAAAAAAATTTGAATGAGAAAAATTGTTCATCTTAAAAAGATCTACAAATTTGCTTCAAGCTATTTTTTAATGGGACGCACAGTTTTTGTTTTATTCGTTACAAATGTTATCAAAAATAAAAAATACCACTTTTAACCAAAGCTGTACGAGATGCGAAGAAAATTTAGTAGTGTAAAATTGTTCATCTCAAAAACATTGATACAAATTTGATAGAATTTTTTTTTTTTAATGAGACGCATTGTTTTTGTTTTAATGATGAAAAATGTTGTTAAAAATTTAAAAGAAAATCATTTCCTGGTCAAACTATGTAAGATAGAAAAAAATGTCGCCCTAAAAAATTGTTCATCAGAAAAAGATGTACAAATTTTTCTCAGTCCATTTTTTTATAAAACGCATACTTTTTGTTTTAATCATGAAAAGTAACATTAAAAATGAAAAATTAAAATTTTTGGAGAAATAACACAAGATACAACAAAATGTTGATCGATAAAATTATTCACCAAAAAAAGGTCTAAAAATTTTCTATTGACCATTTTTTCATAAGACGGGTAGTTTTCGTTTTAGTCGTGAAAAAATGATATTGAATATAAAAATTAAAACTTATAGAAAAACGGCACAATATACAATGAAATGTTTAACGGCATTTTAAAATTCGTATTAAAATTAGGATGAAATCTATTTTCTTCTAATCACATTCATGCATCAAAAACAGAATATAAAAAGGCTCACAAATCAAAAATAGACTTACGACTACCTCCTTTCCGGCTTATTAGAGACAAATTTATAACACATCCATTTTAAAATTTGGAAAAAAATAATGCATGCGCTAATCTAATTTGTTAAGCAATAAAGGTAATTAGTAAAATTAAGGTATATAAAATAATATAACATAAATTTATTATAATGGATTTCAACATAATATAGAAAATTTCGCGTTTTGCACGTACTTTAATCAAGTGCGAAGCGCGAGGCACGTGATGAGAATGTATTCGTTAAAGCCGAAGGAGCTTTAACAAAAGAGAATTCGCAAACATCAAATTACTATTGTCAATGGTTTAATTTTTTATTTTGAAAGGTTTATGCACATATATATGGGGGAAATACATAAACCAAGCGCGAAGCGCGAGGTAAATACATTGTAGAGTGCGAAGCACGAGATTCGACAAAAAAATTCAAAAAAAGAAACGAAAATGAAAATTTTAAGCCAAACAATGCACGATATGAAAAAAATGTCAAGTGGAGAAAAACATTGCTTTTTGAAACCCCTACAAGATTGTCTTAACAACTTTTTGAATTTTCTTAATAAATCGAGAATTCAAATTTTGAGCCCAATAACGCGAGATACGAAAAAAAGTTAAGGTATCAAAATTGTTGCTTTTACGAAGACCCATAAGCTTTCCTTCGAACATTTTTTAGTAGAAGCCATAGTTTTTTTTTTAAGTATGGAAAATGTCATTGGAAAATTTTAATTTCAATTTTTGAGCCAAACGACGCGAGATAAGAAAAAAGTGAAAATAGTAGAATATGTTCTTTCAAAAAGTCAAATAAAATTTCCGTTTAACATTTCTTTATAAGACCAATCGTAAATCATTAAGAAAATTTTTTAATCGTCTTTTCAGCTATTTATTTGTATATATTATACGGTGAGCGCAAAAAATGAAGCGCGAATATTATGATGAGAATGTATTCCTTAAGGCCAATAGAGCTTTAAGTAAATAAATTTCCTTTTTCATTTGAAATCAAAAACAAATTTAGAAATTTGTTCATGAAGAACATATAACACCGAGCGCAAAGCGCGATGACCGAATCGCGCGCCCTGAGCGCGCTAAAACTTGCGAGCGAAGCGCGCGATGAGAATGTGCCCGCGAAGCGAGCAGATTTTTTATATTAAAAAAATCATTCAGTTAATGTTCAGGCTGACTCAGATGGTACCGTGTTTGGATAAGATTCCAGCATGATCGTCAAGTATCGATACCATCAAGGGTTCGTTATAAATAAATTATATTAACAAATACTCAATTATAACATTTTCGCTTAAGGAAAAAATTACTACAATACGTTGTGTAAATTGTAACTAATTGTGAAAAATGCCATAAATTAAAAACGGATATTATTATAATTCAGTTTTTGTGAATATAATGTATTTTTCGTTGCTAGATAACTCTCAAATATTGAATCGCAACAATTTTAGTCCAGAAAAACTTGTTTTCCGTGCACAAATCTCAGATTTGTGTAATTATACATAAAGCTTGTTTATAATAATTAAGTTCATTATAAAATTGATTGTTTATGTTTCTTGAGTGCATTTATTTTGATCGATTTTAAGTCTATACCATTTATGTTTTGCAAAGTGAAAAATGTTCTTGTTGAAAATACATTTTTTCACTCTTCTTCTTTACATAACTTTTTTTTTTTAATGAATATTTAAAAGTCCGCTAAGAGAAGTCTGCAGAATTTAAGCAGCTTTAATTCTAAGAAAGAACGTCTGAATCGGATGAAAATTGTGACTGTAGACTAATTTGTCCAAAAAAATCCAGTTTTGTCCCACTGTGCGGTGTGAGTAGAAAATACTTTCTACTGGACCGTCTTAGGAACCTGGTTTCCTAAGACGGGTCCCTTCCAAAAACTATAAATATAATTTTATTCGCTACTTGATATTGATAAACTGTATTGGCCGTACATTGTTTAAACAATTATGTACCTTTATGACACATCATACATGAAAAATATATTATAGGCCGTAAAATAAGCGTTAAATAAGGCCAAGTATGAAAATTGTATCGAGAAACGTAAAAGAAACTAAATATTTATAAGAAGTTGTAAAATTACTCATATTATTTAGCTTAGAACCAGAATTTATTGATTTAATGCGATGAAACAAAATATTTTTAAGAAAATCGTGTTGGTGATCTATAAAATCATAAAGAGGTTAGGTGAGGTTATGAGAGGTTGTTTCTTATTGGTGGAAAATTTGAATTTCTGCTTTTCCCGGCTAAATCAGCTGCTACTACTTTATATCGGGTACTCAAAGATAGATTTTGAATCCCCATTTTTCTCCGTGCGTTTGTGCGCTACCTGGAGGCCGATTTCGGTACTACGTTTTAAATATAATTATTTACTGCAGGTAGAGCATTTATTTATATATTTAGAAAAACTGATCAAAATTTTCCATATAAACTAATTTGTCCAAAAAAAAAACAGAAATATAGTTTTACACAAGTCTGACGCCTCACAGAACATTTTCTGTTGAAGCTAGAAGTTTCAAGTTTTGGTGAGTGATTAACTACCTTATACCCTAAGGATGTATGTCAACAATGTTCGACTTACTAAGTTTTTTGATTGCTTACCATCATCAAAACCAAAATTTCTCGAGAATTGTGACAATTCAAAGCGCTATAAAAAGCTTCTAATCAATGGTTTTGCAGTCAGTTTTTGACGTACTAGAAATCTTTCCCAGCCTTACAAAAGTCAATAATTAGGCACCCTCTAACTTACATGGTTTCTTGAAACATGGCTTGAGATTCCTGGATCCCATCCCGAAGCCAAATGGTTAATAATATAACATACACGAATTTCTGGTTAAATTGTGACTAAAATCATCGAAGAAAATAAAATAAAAATTTTTGTTAAGAAATCAATTAAGATGAACTTATCACATTGGTATACTTTGCCTTGGTCTAGAAATTATAAAAAAGAGTATGAGTTGGTGAGGCTGGAAGCTGGAAGAGTCAAGCATTAACACACTTGGTCAAGTAGACCACTTCAGTTTCATTTTAGAGCGAAAAAACACTATCTCTCTGACGTTGGCCTCAAGTATCCTTTTCATCCAAGCACACTTTGATGAAGGGAGAATGTTAGGCACTTCTCGCGATCGCGTGCTACGATCTCCATCAATACAAAGATCGTCTTAAAATTTCAAAGAAATCTCATGAGCGTGATAGAATCAATACTATATGTACTTTCAAAATAAATAGGTCACTATTAATTTAATTGAAAATTAGAATTTCTTGACTTCTTAACGATAAAAATTTGTATCGTGAATTGAAAAACATGGCCTAGCAAATCAAAGATTGCAAAATAGTAAAAATATCACTTTTTTAAATTGGGTAAATTCGTACACATTTCCTAAGTACTTTCAGGTCACTGAATGTGGTAATCCACAAGCTAAGAATCAAGTTCGAAGGAAAGACTTTTCTGAACTTCTACAGCACAACCCTGCATGAAACGCTGTTGATTGGCCGGTCGTTCGCCAATTTTCCTTCACGGAGCCGTGCCGTGAAAAATCAGTAAATTGCTTCTTTGAAATGCCGGAAAAGCGGTGAATTTTTCTTTTCCTTTCGTCTACCACTGGAGTAGGTGGTCTTCCTTCAATCGAGTCAATTGTTAGAGGATTCTTTAAAGTAAGAGACGTTTGTCTGATTACCCTAAAAATAGTAAGAAGAATGTAATATAAAAGCGAGAAGCCCAGTTCTAAAAGGTTTTTATCCATTAAAAAAATTACGTTTTTGTTTAAAACAAAAAATTTATTTATAGAAGATTATGTTGATAAGTTGAAAAAAAAATTCTAAATAAATTCTTTATATGTCCAGATATCTATAATTATATATGCTAAAGTCAATATCGGAAATCAGTCATTGTCGATGATGTCTAGTCAGTGTCGACAGTGACATTGTCGACAATGACTGATGCCAGCGGGCACTGTCGACATTGACTGTAATATATATGTATAAATCTTGACCACCCTGAAGAACTTAGAACTCAATCAGATAAAAAGAAATAACAATTTTAGAATTATTCATAATAAAATAGAAGTTTTATAATTTTAATTTTATTTTCAAAAAGTTAGAACCTCTTATAAAGGTGAAGAATTTAGACTTTTGAGGACACGCGTGTAGTGAAAGATTGACTAGATTTTATTCAACTATCAGATTTTCTTCTCCTCCTTCATCATTTCCTCGTCACGTCGAAATGGTTGGTTCGAACTTTGAGATTTTCTGTCACCACTCTTCTCTCATTTTCTATCTCTCTTCCTCCAATCACGTGAATCTCTTCGCTATCCTTTTTTTCTGCCTCTCCTTACAGAAGCGACCTTCTGACTTCTGACACGCGTTCCTATTGGGACGGTTGCCAAGGAAACCGAGCAGAGTATGACATGGACTATTGAAGAGGTTAAAGGGGACACAAATCCAATTCATCAAAAACGTTAAAAGAACCGCAAAGAGTATACTTACCCTTAAGACAGTTTTAGGGTTTTCCTATCTCTTACACTTTTCAAGGAGCTTGGCCTTGATTTGGTTTGCACACACCCAACATTATTGGAAATAAAACATAGTTTTTATTTTAAACAATAAAATTTAAGCCAGACTATGGCGGATGGAGGTAAATTGAAAACAAGAACTACCAAAATATTGGTACACTAAATGGTGGAGAATATTTAAACAAAATACAACTTAGGATTTTCAAATTTGATATATTCAAAAAGTTGGGCGGAATTTTTTCACACATTTTAGAGGTGAAGAGGGTAAGTTTGCGCGGAGGCTAAGTTGGCGCACCCTTATTTCCAAAAAACTATAATAGCTAGGCTCACGAAAATAGTTCCATCATCTGAATTCTTGCACAGCATGTAATTGATGAAAAATACACAATAAGTTGACTTTTCAAAACATTTTTATTGCCAGTTTATTTATAGGATGTTTTTGGTAACTTTTGGTTCATGACAGATCACATAAAAAGTTTGAGCGTAAACAAAAGTGTTTTCTGTGCATTTGTTGATCTGGAAAAAGCTTTCGGTAAGGTGAATAGATCTTAACTTTGAGAAGTCCTCAAAGAGTATGCAGTGAATGGTTGGCTTACAAAAGCAATAAAACCAATATATAATGGTAGTAAAGCGAGTGTAAGAGAAAATGGACAACTGAGCGTTCGGTTTGATATTAAGAAGGGCATTATAGGCAAGGCCGCGTTATGTCCTCCTGGATGTTTAATATATACGTGGACAAATGTCTAAGAATGGCTCTCTTAGATGAAGAAGTTGTTGATCTCGGTACGATGAAAATACGTAGACTGGCGTTTGCAGATGATAAGATTGTTACGGCAGAATCAGTTAACGATATGCAGAAAATGATGAGCAGACTGGATACCAGCATGAAGAGTAAAAGAGTAATGGAGAAAGTCATGAGTGAGTGGGTTCTCAAAGAATGTGATGTAGAAGAAACATTGTTTGATAAGAGTGAAAGACGTTTGCTGAAAATGTTTGGTAATGTTGAGAGAATGAATGAAGAACCAACTAACTGAAGGAAGAATGGTTGAAATGTGTGAATGATAACCTGAAGCAAAGGAATATAGAGTCGTAGAAACACAAGAGCGTGCATGAAACGATGTATGGATGTATCGAAAGCAAAAGATTTATGCAAGGATAGGTATGTATAGAGGACAGTTGTTCATAAGAAGAAGAGTGATGCCTGAAACGAAAGAATTTGGATACTCATTAGCACGCGTGAAGAGATTTTCTTAGTGGATTGATATAATAGCTTTGTAAAGCTCCTCACCTGGGGCGATTGCTAGAGAGATTGATCAGCGAACCGTGCCGGAGCCGTGTTGTGGTGGCTTAATGGTATAATGATAATAATAATAAAATAACTCACATTTTACAATAACGTTACTAATCCAACACTTTTAGAATTTTTGATCTTTAAGCTCATGATTAGGAAAAAAATTTCGTCAAAATAATTAGCCTCTTTTGCGAAAAGTATTTAATTAATGAACAATCCGTGGGTGAGTGATTTGGCGCAAACGTTAAATCGCATGTGGTTTTGTCCAAAACAGTGGAAAAACAGTGAAAATCGCATGTCAGGTTACGTGCTGGTTTGACAATGAGTTGTTTATTATCGCGGCGTGTTACCTCTAAATGGATTTGGAATTAAAATAACTTATTACAAATGAACTATGTGAAGTGAATGTAAGTCATGTAATTCAATTAATTATTAATATACATATTGCAATATCAAACAATAATTGTGGTGCGCCAAATCACTCTGGGTAACTTGATGCAGGTGCAGTCTTTCAGAAAAAGCAACATTAACCTATTTTATGTATTCTTTATTAAAAAATCATCTCCTACTTACTACAGTCAAGATATCAAGCTACCTAAAAAAACATTTTTCCATTATTTACAGTTGTATATTTTTCTACTAAATTTAGTTTTTCTTTTAGGTGCGCCAACGTACCTTCCTCTCACCTAAGGGCGCAGTTCTTGGATACAGATTAACATAGCGGATTTGCTGAGCACAGTAAAAAAAGGATAATTTTTGTTGCAAAGCATTTTGCTCCAGCGATCATTCGACTCCCCAGATCATAGTGATCTGTTCAATCGGATCGTTTTGATCTGCTTTCAGGGTCATCTGTCAGCATAAGCAAAATGGCCGTCATTTTTTGGTGCGGATGTAATAAGCTAAATATTTTGTCTCAACGCGTGCAAGTGACAACTAAACTTAACAGAAGATATATGTATTCTTTTTTCAATTTATGTAATATGTAAAATGTATTATCAAGTTTCGTTATTTTTTTAACTTTTCAAGTACATTACACGATCAGAAATCATAAAAAGCTCGCATATGAACTAAAGTACTCTAAGAATGTCGGCCATCTTGTCTTGACTTGATTATACATGAACCTGAATTAAATCATTATGACCTCAAAAATCAATCATTAATTCTGGCCGATCAAAATGCTCTTAATTTCAGTATCATTTTTGTTGCATGTCAAAATGATATTGATTCCCGTATCATTTTGAACATTATTCTTTACTGTGAGTAGATTTTGTGACTAGTAAGCTGATTGCAGGTAATTTGTTGAAATATCTTATTGGTCAAAGAATCTACAATCTGCTACTCTACTAATCTGTACCATGAGACGTATTTTGATTAAACAATAAGGGCTAGAACTTCCAAAATGATTATTTTGTCCGCAGTTAACATTTCCAAAACTCTGTTATTTAAATCTACTGCAATAGATTCGCGTCAAGTACATTTGACCTATTTCATATAGAATCAGGTAGTCTGATCCTTATGTCACGGAATTGTTTGGGGCTGAAATATATTATTTTCCAAGGAAAAATATGAGACATATATGTTTTGTTTCTTACCAAATTTGTTTGTCACGAATTTAGGGCTACTTGAATGTTTAGGTGAATAATGAGAAAATTAACGAATTTTTTTTTTTAATTTATCTTGGTAACAACTTGACATAATTTAATTTTCTTTTCTTTAGATATATAGTAATATTATGGAAATAGTAGCATATAACGTCAACGATAATGTTAGTGCTTTTACTAATAACTCCGAAGCAGATATTCAAGGAATAATAATATTATAGAGAGGAAAAAAAGTGATTTACGCGAGGACCAAAAAAGGCTATTCAAAAAGAATTTCGGGTAGCCCCGGCCACCAAGAAAATCTTAATATTTGAAAACATTTGAAATCGAGCATGATCTAGTCAGGGATACTCGACACGAAATGGCCAGGGCTATCAGATTGTGACATGTTACAAAAAAAACTGCAATGAATAGGAAAATACGGAAAATTGTTCAACAAAAATTATAGGTCACATAGTTCGAGAGTGAATTTATATAACTCAATCACAACCAGTAATCCAATGTTCTTTGTAGTTTTTCAAATATTTGATAATAAAGTTGGTCCATGTTTCACAAAATGCACTTGTTTGCTAGAACCAACATGTTTAGATTGGATTTTCTTTTGAGTTAATAAGAGATATGAGTCTATATTTTTAAATTTTCGCTTTGGGACAGTTTTGAAAGATAAAAATGTTAATTTATCATCGCAGAAAGTACAGTTTATTCAAAATTATGAGTGGCCAGGGCTGCCCGACTTTACCCGTCAGTTGCAGATTTTATAAATATCAGATTTTTTATTAAAGATCGAAATACAATCTACTTTTTTATACAAATTTTTTGTGTACTAAAAAAGAGCACCCAAAAATTTCACATACCAAAAATAGACGTTGAGACTACCCTCTTTTTCGGTTCATTAAAGACAAATGTACAATAAATGCACAACAAAAAGAAAAAAAAAGGAGTAAAAGGAAAGAACCAACCAAAACCAACCTCACACTTTTTCTTCGGGTCGGGTTTCGGTTTCGCTCGAAAACCCAACCTGAAAACCCGAACAGGTCCGAAAGTTCAATTTCAAACATTTCCGTAAATTTCCGGAAATTTTTGATAATTTATGGTAAGTTACCATAAATTACTGCCAAAGTTACCGGAAATTACTTGGAAGTTTTTCAATTGAACTCTCGGGCCAGTTTGGTATTTCGGGGCGGGTTGGATTTTTGGGATTTCGGACCGAGTTGAATTTTTGGGTTTTTCCAAAAAATTTTTGGATTGAATAAATTGACCCGTCGGGTTCGGGTTTTTATAAATTCAGCACACTCCTAGATCTAACAAGTAAAGTATGAAGCAAAAGAAATCAGAACAGAACAGCAGTAATCATAATTTCATTAATTTTGTTATTTAAATTCTAAAAGATCTGATATTTCTAAATTCTGTAATGTAGATGATCAGCTTCTTCAGGACATAAAACTATGAATGTTTATAAAATGTATTGATATTTTGAAAAATTTATTTTGTTTTTTGATGAATTTTTTTACAGAAATAATTTTTAATTAAAACAGAAATTTCATTATTTTTATTTTGAAATAAAAATAAAGGTTTTATATACCATTCTTCAACTGCGATGTTGACCAAAGAAAACCATTTTCTCATTGCAAGTCCCATCCCTACAAGAAATTATGTAATTTTTTGCAGAATTAATAAAGTCCATAGGTGAGGGCCACCATTGTGTGCCGAGACGTTTAAAACAATTTAATTGTATTCAATTTACTTGTCCCAAAAGCCAATAATTAACATCCGCATTCTCAAAGAAACAAAAAAGTTCGTCTATATGAAGGAATAGTTTAGCGAGGACGAAACTCATAGGATATCTCCCTCAGATTACTATAAATCTAAAAAAAATCAAGAAAAAATCAAAGGTGGCCTTTCTGAAAAAAATTGACTTTTTAGTTTTTTCGAAAAATTTACGCCATTTTGGTAATTTTGAAAAAATTTCAAGTTTCTTTAAGGGATTTAGATGAGTGTAGATAGCACTACAAGATGCCGTAAAGAAAATTAAATTATGTCAATTTGTTCCCAAGAACCAAGATACAACATTTCAAGGAAAATTGTCGTTAATTTTCTCATAATTCACCTAAATATTCAAGTAGCCTTAAGTTGGTGAACAAATTTTTTTGGTAAAAAGCAAAAAATGTGTGCCTCCTATTTTGCCTTGAAAAACAATATATTTCAGCCCCAAACAATTCCGTGACATCACCAGGGTCAGACTGGCCGATTTCATATGAAATCAATCACTTTTCATTCGTTCTGGAATCTGGATTGTAGCTGTCATTATAAAAAAGTTTTTGAAACGAAAATAAAAAAAATGCAAAATAAAAAATGGAAGATAGAAGACGGAAAATCGACGTGAGAATCGATTATACTTTCAAATTATCTTATGCCGGAATTGCGCCAATTGTAAACGGAGAGTGCTCGGAAAATTTTTTTGTGCGAATTGAAATGGCTCGTGTGAAATTGGTAATGGGTGCAGCATGAATATAAGTCTCGATTCTGCATCAGATGCGTCATCCAAAAGTTTCATAGTAACGAGAATATTTACATTTTTTTGAACCATACTTTTTTCCCTTGTTCGCACTAAAAGCTCCGTAAACTCTCTTCTCGAATTATGTGCCATTTGTAATATGAAATCGTACGATTATAAATGTTTAATTTGGGTATTTTCTATTTCAAATGTTTACAGTTCTAAATTTTTCAATTTTTAAGGGCTTAGCTTTAAAGTTTCTATTGTTCTTCAACGCTTTATTTAACTCGTATACTTTTGAATAAGTCTGAGATCAAAAGTTGCTTAATTTTATTAGAAGTTTAGGCCGATTTCAAAATTCAGATTTAAAAAATTGGTTTATTGAGATGCAGTCATTTGTAATCGCGCCCCAAATGAGTAATTACCAAGCTTCCATAGTCGAAAAAAGCTTGTGGACCGAAAAAAGATCGTGCCGCTCGCAGGGTTCGTAAAACTTGCACTGGGCCACAAAATCCATATGCATAATTATGCAAAATAAATATTATAATATATTATTATTATAATTTTGAGTATTATTATTTTTGAACTTAATCTTTTCAATGAATACTTTGTTGTCATGATTTGTTTATATTTTATAGTAAATAAGTAAATTACATTAACAATTAAAGATTTAATAAATAGTTTCTCCAAATATTACTGCATTGACTTAATAAGCCATTTGTTAATGTATGCAAGTCGTTGATACAGAAGAAAACATATTTGATTAAAAAACATGTCTTTTTATCAATTTCACGTTAAAGAAAAAAATAATAAATTCAAAAATTTGCTTTGAGAGGTCTCCTATTAATTAAATTTATTTCAATTTCGAGAAAAAAACTTTTCAAATCGAATGGAAATTGAAAGGTATAAACATTTTTTAAGTATAAATTCCTTTTGATATTAATATTCATTCTGTTAATATTCCTTATTCATTTCGCAATCCATGTAAGCTGTGTGAGCTTTTTTCCGATCCGCAAGCTTTTTTCGACTCGCGAGTCTTTTCCGACTTGCGAGCTTTTTCTTGGCTCGCGAGCTATTCTGGCTTGCGAGACGGTTCGTGGCTCGACCCGACCCGCACACAAAAGCTTGACTCGCGCGGGTCGAGCTTTTGCATACCCAAAATTTTCTTATTCGAAAAATATTTTTTAAATCTTTATAAATAAACGTTTATGAATTTTCAAAGTTTCACTCTTGTTATTCTAAAGAAAAGCTGTAAAATTTTGATAAATTTTTCATTCACTAAATTTGTTAATAAAAATGAGAAATAAGGGGAAATTATGCATGAGTAGGTCACTGAAATTTCCGAAGTTTTTATAGACTCTCTAAAAAATAAATGAGAACAGTATTACAACCACGGGAAATATTAACTATTCATTTAATTATTTCCACAAAAAAAGAACAGTTCATAAAATCAATTATTTACCTGATTTTAATTTTTTAAAGAGACATTTTTCAAGTTTGTTGTTCACACTTCTCATTGAAGAGTAAGTCTTCGCTTCCTGCGAAAAAATTAGAGATGAAAAAATATTTCCTCATGCGTAATTGTAAAGCATCACTGGTGGACTCCAAACTTCAATCGTTTTAATGAGGTGAAATAGCGAAAATTATTCCAAATATTGGAAAAAATGATCGAAACGACATTTATTGACACTTTCGGATCTCGGAGGGTAGAAAAGTTTGATACACTAACAACTCTTGCCAAAACTAACCCACCAAAGGAACAGTTGTCGGCAACAATTGCCTATGTTCTGTTAAGTTGTTTTCGGGTCCATTCAGTGATATCGATCAAAATAAATAATTATCAATGTGGCCTACTCTTTCCGACCTACTACTTCAATAATTGGAAATACAAAATGGGAAGCATTCAGCTTCAAACATATTGTTAACTATGTTCCAAACTTTAATGGCAATGCAAAAATGTACCAAGAAGCAATTTTATTTCGATGATAACTGTTCACATAAGATAGTTATATTTTTTCGTGAGGAATGTTGATGTTCGTTATTGGCTTTAGGGTCAGGTGAAATTGAATACAAATTAAATTGTTTCA